>CM067069.1:20760555-21152333 GCA_033980235.1 Diadema setosum | reverse complement strand
GGCCTGTATAATATGTTTCAGCTTATTTTCTTCAAATATAATGAAAAGATATATATAGAAATTAATTTAAAAAATGAACATGATGAGCAGTCTGTGGTATTTCTGTATGTTTGATACTGCCTTTTATGATTGCATGCTCATTATCACCCATGTTGGTATTCTTTCGTAATGTTTATTTTCTCATACATGCCGGAATTCAGCGGGTGAATATGTTTACACAGAGTCAATCAAAATCACAAATATAGGGGCTTATAGTTAAAAGATGTTATTTGCTATTTGTAATGAATTGCCAGTGTATATAGGGCCATTACTGAGATTCTGTATTGAATGCAGATGGAGTCATGATTTTCACATTCACCATGGCTAACTTGCATTCTTTTAGCTCAGTGCAAATAAGGGCGTATCAGGGCAATTACACTGTACCCCCGAGGACAAAATTGCCCCGGCTATAATACTGGTTAGTGATAAGGTAAGAGTAAAGATTAGAGTTAAAGGATTGGGTTTTAGGGTTAGAGTTTGGGTTAGGGGTAGAATTATAGATTCAGGATTAGGGTTAGGGCCAGGGGGTAAAAATTGACCCCCGAAAATTCAAGGGTGCTGCGGTTTTTCCCCGAATTTCCAGATTTTATTTGTTTATTTTTTTTTCAAATGAAGGTAAAAAGTGTGTGTTATCATGTGTGTGTGCGTGTGTGTGTATGTGTGTGTCTGCGGGGATGCAGTCCCCCCCCCCCCCCCCGTTAATGCATCATTCGTGCATATACTTTATATTGTATTTGAAAAAAAAATGCCTTTATCAGACGAATGTAAGACAAACTGAGTACTGTACCACTTTGGATCATGTTCTTTTTCTTTTCTTTTTTGATGATGGAAATAAATAAACTATTGAATTGAATTGAATTATTCCGCGCCCCCTGCAGTCTATAAAAAGCGACTAAACTATTGAAAAGTCACAAATCAAATCAAGTAAATTCAGGCCAGATAGGTGTTGCACTTTGATGCACAGTCCTTAGAAATCATATAATTAGGTCCTATGCAGTCTTCTTTTATTCATTTCATTCAATGACGACGATGCTCTCCTTATCTTCTTGGTTTTTCTTTTTCTCCCAGCTTTAGCTTCTTAATGCTTCTTCTTTTTCCTCTTGTTCTTCTTTAGATTTTGTTTTGTTTTGTTTTTTGTTTTGTTTTCTACGATGTTCGTCTGCTCTTTTGGAGATGATAAAGATGTGTACTCAGTAATCCTCAAGTACAATTTTGGTTTTCGCCTTTTTGCGATCTAGATCTGTAGAGTGTAGTGCAGCGAGAGAGTTACTAGATACGGTAGTACATGTACACTAGTAATATAATACGAGAGGAGATTTGAGTTATTTGAGGGTGAAGAGAGCTACTGTAAAAGTGGATATTTTCGCGCGACTAATTTTTCGCGCTAGGCCGGGTCAGAAGAGTTTCGCGTGTTTTTAATTCCGCGGAATCAAGACATCACGCACAGAAACGTATAACAAGCAAAAATATTCGCGTGTTTTTATTTTCGCGCTAGTTTCTGGTTGCGCGAAATGCGCGAAAATTTCAACACCACGAATATTTCCACAGGAGGAGGGCCGAGGATGAGTACGACGAAGAATGGCTGTAGCTTGTGTGGAAACGGACGGGAAAGGGCGAGGTTTAGTCGTCAAATCAAGTGTTTGTCGTGGGAAATTGCTTCTGTCAGAAGATCCATTCGTGTATGTTCTGAGCAGGAAAAAGAGAGGCATATTTTGTGATTTCTGTCTGCTAGAGAGGTAATTGGATCGTTTACGCCGTACGCGTACGTACCTTACTTTATTGTGCGTAGCCCCACCAATTTATATCTGCTGTATGTTTTTGGTGAAAGCACCGGTAACTCCGGTGCACCTGCACAGGTGTATTAAAGATGTACAGAACTTGAAGCCGCTAGGCACCGGCATTTTCTATACACTTGATGTGTTCACCATTGTTCACTGGGTAGTGGCTAGAAATAATAGAATTCCACTGAGTTGAAAAATCAACAAATTTAGCTAGATTAAATAGATTAACAATAATCATAATAGAGACCGAACTTCAGATAGTACAGTACGGTAGGCCTACCACTACTATTCTGGGCCTATCCCTATCGCCTAATTGTTAAGGGCCCGGCGAGGCCTAGATAAGTTGCCCATTTTTTTTAATAGTTCTTATTCTTTTTCTTCTTCTTCCGATTATAAAGTCTGCCTCAGTAGGCTGAAGATTCTTGCAGACTGTGCTATTTACGCTATTATACAGTTTATTTAGGCCTATAGATATTTACAAGCACATAACAAATTTGAAGAAAATAACTAGCCACTGTTGCTACAGCTGCATCCCTTTGTAGACCAGAAAATTCTGATGCATATTCTAAAATTAACACCGTGTATCATATTGTATTCTCAATAATATTGCCATAATATTCAAGAAGATCTCACCCGCTCTCCCTTGAGGTTCCTTTTTTTATTACTATTATTAGCAAGACCAACTGCTTCAAACAGTCTTTTTCCCCCAAATCTGCCAAAGATTGGAACTCCCTCCCCCACTCATTAATTTCCATAAAGGACTCAAAGACATTCAAACAAAAGTTGGAAAGCACACAGCTCGATTAGATACCATTCCCTCACAGACCGTTATCAACGTTGAGTGATGTTCCAGATGGAGCTTTTCAACCGTGATACCGTGAAAAAATACTGTGAAAATTTCAGTAATAAAGTTGGCTGTGTTGGTCATGCCTCTGGCAATCATGTCGGGGTCAGGATGTTAATAGACATTGACAAGGTTATTTCTATACTATAGGAATGGTCTCATTAGGATAGGTCTATATAGGACCTACAGATTGCACTTATACTTTATAACGTAAGACATCTAGATTTCTACCCTAAACTAGATTTTTGGAAAAGACGAATCATCTAGGCAGACCATCTTGATCCAACAAATGAAATCTAGGAAGTCTAAACATGCTAATCCTATTAAAAGTGACATGCCAACGCAACGCAATCAATAGCAATGTGCATACCCATGACAATCCGTATCACCTCAATGCCAAAGACAAAGTCGAGTAAAATGAGTGTGTGTTTCTTATGCAGGTGACTCCTGTAATTTGGCTCATCCTTTCATGTCCCATTAAATCAACTTGCCTCATTTGTGAAAATTATGATCTTTAGGTGTCTCTCCACTGTAATAATTTCTTCATATCCCAATACTTCAAACATCTGTTTTTTATTGCAGCTCATCTCTTCAGCGGTGTTCCAGCTGTAAATTTGTGAGGTATTGTTGCAGATCTTGCCAGGTACTGTAAATCAGGTTGAGAAAGTCATTTAGAGTTTATTCCTAAAGCAAATCAAAAAACTGTCATTTATCACCATTGACGTAATATTTTGATTACTACAAAATGTGGAAAGTTTATATTATGATCTACAACTCCAAGAAATTGATATTTCCATGCAGTCAGTTTTGGCATCGTGTGACCAGAATAGCCACTTTAACTTCCCCATGACCACACAAATTTCATATGCTATGTTAAAAAAAAAAGAAAAAGAAAAAAAGAAGAAAACTTTTACTATTAAACTTTCAGTGCTTATATCATGTGCTAATCTGTTGCACAAAACATTCCTTTATTAATAACTTGTCATTTGATTATTTGCGGCATGGCAGATAAGAACCTTTTCTTGTAATGTTCGAGTACCAACAGTCATGGTGTTTTTATCAAATTATTTAGTATGGCATATTTGGATTGGGAAATGAGTGATGGGAGTGGTTGTTGTGATATTTAATTCTTTATATTTTTTATAATCTCTTATCACCCAGACATAAAAATGTCAGAATTGATTCACTTAATGTTGACATTATGATCATGCATTGATTGTTTTACTATGCAAAATTTAATTAATATATTCCATGAGTTAGTAATGTGGGATAATTTGAAGTCCTATGTTTTGTATGGGTGTTTATATACACATCATCATGAAAACACAAGACCTGTCCCACATTTTTAACTCATGGAATGTATACATACCTACACACATATGCACATGCTTGTCATGTTTGATATTTTGTACTATGCAGAAGGAAGACTGGTCCAGAATTCACAAAGCAGAATGCCGCAGCCTGAAGAGTGTGTCTCCAAAGACGCCCCCAGAATTAGCTCGCCTCCTTGCCCACATCATCTGGAAAGGAAAGGGAGAGCGCCCCTGCAGTGACTCCAAAGATCAGAACGGTTTCCCCACCAGTGTCGACCAGCTGGAGTCGCATCACTCCAAGCTTGGTACCTCGAGACAAGAGCATTTTGCGAGTGTGCTTTGTGTGTTGCAGCAGTACGTTGGTCAAGAGAATCTACCTGATCCAACCAGGCTCCTGCAGTTGTTTGCTGCGGCAGTCTGCAACAGCTTTTCAGTATGTGACACTGATCTGAACAGCTGTGGTGTTGGAATCTATCTTAGGTAATATTTTTTTTTTTTTTTTTTTTTTTTTTTTTTTTTTTTTTATGTCAAAAGCTTCATTCTTAGTGTTGACTTTCAAATATTGAGAACCCAAATTTTTCTGTGAATTTGGACAACAGCAAGAGTGGTGATTATGATCACATGATAATTTTTTGATATTATATTGGTTTCTTATATGGACAAGTATTAACAGGGAGATACTGTTGCCATTGTATACTTCATATCAAGAACACAGTTTGATAAACTTGTAAAATTGGCAATATTACTGCAGAATTCAAAGTAAGCTCTGTATTTGCTGACAAAAAAAAAAAAAAAATCTCTGGACTACAATAATTTTCCATCTGTTCTAACAATTTCCTGTAGATCCTCCTTATTGAATCATTCCTGTGATCCAAACTGTGTTGCTGTGTTTTCTGGCAAAACTCTTCAAGTTCGAGCTATCAGAGACTTAAAGGAAGGAGAAGAGGTAAGTCTGTTTGACGTCTGGTTGAAAGTATAGGTCTTGGTCTACGTCTACATTCAAATCAGAGTGAGCCCCTTTTTTCAAGGTTTAGACATGCATTGAGCTCAAAATGTTAAGGGGAGTAACTCCTACTTTCCCATGTCAGTACCTTTAAAAAACAAAATCGCTTATGTATTACCCAATTCAAGCGTGCTTTGAACTTTTTGAAATTTTGTTTATGTTATACAGGTATTTGTTTTGAAGAAAATCTTGTGAATCAAGATAAACCAGTTTTCTATAGCAGGTAAAAAATTGAAAACTATATGGTATTAAACATATATATATTTTTCTTTAGTACCAGCATCAGGATTTGTTTGTTTGTTTGTTACAACCAAGTGTTTAGAGTCTGTAATCATGTCATGTTAAGTTGTAAGGAATCAGTGTGAGTGCTTGACAAAAACATTCAAAAGATATTTTGTTTTGTTATATTTTCAGTGCACCATCAGCTATGTGGACTGTCTTCTTCCAAGAGTAGAACGCCATGCCGAGCTACTAGAGAGATACCATTTCACCTGTCACTGTACGAAATGTGAAGATCAGGTACCTGGAATTTCTTTGGAATGCATACACATGCACAAGTATACCATTTTCCAATAATCATACTCATAGAAATACATGTACTACTGTATATTCAAGTGCAAGACACCAATACATATCAGTCCAAAATTTAGTCATCTGTGACAAACAAGGTTGTGAATCTCAAACAAAATATTTACTTTTTCCATAGATTGCAGTTTATTGCATGCATTTGAAATAAAGCAGCATGTAAGATCAAGAAATATGTAATAATTTCAGTAGTGATCTTTAGGTGTCTGCAATCATCAGAGTATGAAACAAAAATTCTTTAGTGTACCTGAAATTCAGCGAAAGTGGTACAACAACATGTTGTTGTTTTTTTTTTATTTTTAGGCATGACACCAGGAAACTCAAATGTTGGATGGTGACATCATTATTTCAACTTACTTGAATGTGAAGTTGTGACCAATTTCCCTATTCACAAAACTTCTGAAACTTTGAATTTCCATAACCTAGGGAAAGTTTGGTCACTGTGTTCCTTTGATGTTACTCTGTTCATCAAAGTTCCTGTGGACATGAAGTGGACTTTTACTTGAATTCTACTTGCTTCATTCTCTACATTGTTGTATTTCTTTCTTTATGTTTTGCTTTCCAAAGGATGATCCAGAAGCTAATAATTCCAAGCAGTCTGTAAAAGAACTCAAGGAAAGTTTTCGGAAAGTTGAAGAAGCGAAGCGACTTCATGATATCCTTTGATAGACTAGACTTGACCTGTGTCATTTTATACCCAGTCTATTAATCTAGTCAATGTCTTTGATTTGAGAACATTCATGGCAACAACAAAGTCTGAGTGGTATCCAGTCAATCAGATGAAGTGTCATCACGGACATATTCAACTGTCTACTCAATGAAACAAATAAAAAAAAACCCAACAAAGTTAGGAAATGTTTTCATGTGAATGATTCATGTTTGTTTACTCCAGCATGATTTGCCATGTATTTATTTATATTTTTATTCATATCTGTTAATGGTTTTGTGTGGCATTAACATACCTGTCGTTGCATTTATTTGTGCATAACAGTATAACGACAGTAAATGTGTGGTATTGTGTGGTAGTAGGTAGAATCCTTTTTTCCTTAATGCTGCATCACATTGGCAAACAGCAATCCATGTATGCAAGTCTTGTCTGGAGTCCTTGTCGCTGTCCTGTCTTCCTAGCCATCACTATCTCCTCGTTAAGCTCAGAGATGCTGCCCTGGATGCCTGCATTGAGGCCCAACTTTGGAAGGAGGCTGCCAGCTATGGTTTGCAAAATGTGGAGTCCTATCGGTCAGTTGGCCTCAGAAATACCCGAGTGCATGTTTCTTACATTGGTTCAATGTGGAAGAGCATTCATATTGTAGAACAAATTAAAGACAAGATATCTTGTTTGCAAACACTTTACATGATGCATTGTCAAGACTTGCTCTCATTGGAGTCCAAAATGGCAGCACAAGTGCTGAACATCTCATCATTCAATCTGTGGTGCCCAGTTTACATCTAGTCCACTGAATTTTGCCATAGGCAATTCTAAGAACAAGAAATAGAACTTGTTACTATATTGGTGGAAAGCTGATTGTATATTTTCGGTACAAATTTGTTACGTGGTACTAAGGTGGTAACCACTTCGTTCATACAGAAAATGATGTAGGTATGAGGGGGTGTGTAATACAGGGATTTACTCTTCTAAATTAGGAAAATGGGCAAGTTTTGTTCCCCATTCATCCTTTCATTTCTTTCTTTTGCTTTAAGGAGGGGGGGGGGGGTCCCTAGCATTGTGGTTGTTTATTATCATGTACTGAGTCTTTGATCATAATTTGTTTAAATTCCATAGTAGGCACCAACCTTCCTTCTGGAAGTGGATTGTCTTCTTTAATGGAGAGAGTTTCTCTGTACATGATGACAGTAATGATTAGGACAAAAACAAATCAAAACAAACACCAGAGGTCTCCCAACAACTACATTATTCTATTCACTTCACCCCAAAATGTATCACTGGGCCATGAAAAGACAATTTGTTCCAAACTAGGTATTACAAACATGTATTTCAACTGAAATAGGCACCACAACATCCTGACTGGATTTTCAATTCACGTTAAGAGTGATGACAGTGTTGATTGTGATAAATGCACAAGATTACATACTATGTAAACAAGCAGGATGTAAAGCAAATAAGATGTGATTTTTTTCAACGTGGAAGTCTTCATTGGTATTTACAAGTAGTGATTGTGATTGCTGAAAAAAAATATGATTACGAGGACATCTATTTATATGTTCTTTGCATTTTCAAATGTGATATACCCTTAAAAAAAGAAGTAGAGCTTACTTCCATGTGAAAGAAGTGTTGACTTCTTTTGTTTTTTGTTACAGGTATCACTATGGCAACCATCACCCAAGTCTAGGAGTGCATCTTGTGAAGGTGGGCAAGCTTCTTCTCTACCTGGAGCAAATTGCAGAGGCTGCCAAGTACCTGACACAGGTAAATGGAAATCTCTTGTCAGAAGAAACAAATCGTTAGATACGACTTTGATATGAACCATACATGTAACTGAATAATTTTTTTCCCCCCAGCATTGTGTTCATTCAGTCATTCCCCTCTATCTAGCCACATGATACCTCATTTGTTAAAAATGAAATTCAGATGCTTCCTGTGGTACCACTGTCATATTGCCAAGTACCATTTCCAGTCAATTGTTTATGACATTTCAAGATTTGATGTGAAAAGACGATAGTAACATTTAGCTAAAAATTAGGAGGCAATTGAATAGTAGTATGTTCTGTAGAAAGCATGAGATGCTTTGCAGAGTTAGACCCCGTTTACAGTGCGGGGCTCGGCCGGGGCTCGGCCGAGCCGCGGCCGAGCCGCGGCCGAACCCAGCCTCAATTGCGAGGCCAAGCCCCGCAATTTTGTCCGTTTACACTGCAGGGCTCGGCCACGCTTTGGATTCGAACCTTTCAATATTTTGTCGTAGTGGTGCTCTGCTTGTAAACAAACGCAATTTGGTATTGTCTGGTTTTCAGACCCTTTGCCAACTGAATTCCGTGGCGACAAAGTCGCCGTTCGGGCAAAGGCCTTTGCAGGACAAAATCACCTTAAACTATACTAGTTTTCGACGTTGAGGGGGTTAATATCCTGAATACGAAAGATACAGGCAGAGGGTTTGGAAGCCAGACTGAAATTGGCTGCGCATTTGGCCCAGTTTGCGTTTACACCGAGAAAAGGCCGGGCGGCTCGGCCGCGGCTGAGACCACCTCCAGAGCGCGTTTACACTGAAATGAAGGTGGGCTGGGCCGCGGCCGAGCCTCGCACTGTAAACGGGGTCTTACATAAATTCAGCTGATTTTTAAACATTGATACATGTTATATGTAAAAGTGACAAAGTTGTAACTCTTGTCTACATTGACATTGTACCAGGGTATGGCTGTGTTGGAGGTAACTCATGGCAACAAGCACCCTCTGATGGGGACAGTCAAAGATCTCCTTGGCAACTGCAGGTGACTGATGGATGGATCGAGTCCTTGGCAACATGGTTTCTCAAGCTGGATGAAGAGGGATGCAGCAACAACTCTTACTGCACCCATTGAGGCTCTCTCTGGCTACCAAGATCCAGACAAATAGTGCCCTGTACTTTATATGAGTAATGGCAAGCAACTCCTTTGCCGAAACATTAGAGGAATAAACTAACAATATGACAAAGTTTTGGTGCAATCAACCCAGCTTGAGTGGACCCCAGGCAGTTCGAAAAGTTGACCAAATTGTTGAAAATTTCTACCCCGCATGGGTATGATAATGTGTTAATTCTGGTATGTGCGTAGAAATTTTCTACCCCGCATGGGTATGGTAATGTGTTAATTCTGGTATGTGCGTAGAAAGGGACCACAGAAAATCAGGATTTTCTGTGGTCCCTTTGGATTCGACTTTGGAGAGGTTGACTGAAATACTGTACATTTACCAAGGGAATGCTATTGGAAGCAGTGGTCCTAATATCACCAAAAGTTTGTGCCTCATAGAGTGCGTTCACATGTAATGAGAGTACGTAACTTTAAACATGATTGTAATGACACATCACTAGAATCATGATTCAAATTATGCATTTTTTTATTTTTGCTGTGTGAGTGCAGATTGGCATCACAGAGGGTGATATGAATTGTATTTCCAACTGTGATTCAGATGATGGACCAGAGGTGTTTACCAATCATGATTCGCCAGAATTACGGAACAAAATAATTGTGTGTACAGAGCGATCTCCAAATCTTGTTTGGGGGCGGAGCTAATGGTGACCTTTCAGCCACTTCTGCAGAAAAAATGTTGCTTCTCAAATGCTTGCACTGCAGTCAAAGCGTGCGATACTTATCGCTCATTTGATGGGAACTTCGAAAGAAGCCACACCTCCCATCACTCTGAAATTCAAAACTGCAGAATCGGCAAAGCTTCCTCAGTCATGTGTATGGATGATTATTTGAATCGTAATTGCAATCATAATTGTAATTTAGAATTGCAATTTCATTTCACGACTGATGTGAGAATGATATGGTCTTGTGTAAACAAACCTTTGACGTGCAACCACTCTGGGAGCAAGGTGAAGGCTTGGGGTCAAGGATGTTGATTATCTGTTTGTTCATTTGTTTGTTTGTTTTAATTTGTTATGCTTACTGTTGTTTTTCTGTTGTTTTTACTCTAATATTGATAGTACTTTTTTTCATGTAATGTTCAGCAGTACTCATAGACCTTGGGAATACATTACAGTAAGTTAAAGAAGGAAGGATGCTAATTTTTTTATCTTATACGGAGCAAAGAAAGAATTCTCATTCAAAGCAATACTGTAAGTGTGTTGGTCTTGCAAGTTGCTACTCTTAATATAAACATAATTTGTACTTTTTGTATTTCTTGATACAAATTTATTTAGAAAAAAGAGATAGCAAAAGGCAAAGAAAACCAAATGTGACCCTGCACCACAAAACAAACAGAAAGTCGCCAGACATGAATTTTTAGTTAAGACCATATTCTGAAAGAGCAGACTTTAAGCTTTAAAATGATGTATAACTCAAATCAAATGGACTCTCCTAACCTATTTAAATATTGGAAAGAAAGCACAAACTCGGGAAAAGTGTGAACTGAGAAAAGAGGCTCTGAGGTATAGTGTCTATTCAAGCGCTTAATCTTAACCAAGCCGTGCTGCCTGTGCGATGAATCGGACAAAAAACAATAGATAAACCACCGGAGTAACAACAATGAAGAGATTATCAGATTAATCTGAAAATGAGCATGCCTCATTAACACATTTTGTCAATAATCAATGCCAACTTTTAAAGCAGTAGCATTATCCTTTCAAAAGTTATTAGAGTTGAAAGTGAAGAGTGTGTAGAAGGTTTTTCAAAAATGAAAAGGGGACTCTAAAAGACACACCTAACCACACTATTTTACCAAAAATGTTCGAGATAAACTGCTAAAAAACACACTTTCCTGCCCCTTTCATGATCCCAAATTTTAGTATAATGTAAAAGAAGACTTGCTCTTTCAGAAAATATGAAGAAGTCAAGATTGGCTAAGTTGACCCATTTCATCTATTTTCAGTCCTCATGCAAAAATCAGTGTGTGTGACTTTTTGTTCGTTTTGTCAGGCACGGTCACAAATAGAGGAGGAAAGGAAAACTATGTAAAAAGAAATCATTGCTCTGTACTGCCACTTACATCTATTCCAACTTGCCAAAGTTTGACTTTGTAATATACCACGCTGTGTGTTTAACATTATAAACAAGATTTACAAAAACTCTGTAAATTATATTCTCTGTACAGATGCCATTTTCATACTCATTGTGTAAAACAGCTATTCCACCTGCCTGCAATTGCCTGCTATATGACCTTGATTGAACTGGGGCATTTTAGAGATTGTTCCAAAGTAAACAAACTTGTGTATATGAGTACTTGTGCAAGAGATCATTGGTACATTCACATGCATGTATACTGAAATACTTGTAATTGTAGCACTCCTACTCGCAAAAGTGTGCTTGCATTCAACTCTTGTAGGCAGTCCCATGCTGATTTCCTCAATTCCAGGGAAGTACCTGGTGTCGCCACAGATAGTGGATGATTTGTAGATGTTGTATGTATCCACCATTATATTTAGTTGTGGGTCTGAGAAATTTGATGTTTATGGTGTGCTGAAATGGCTAAATGTGCAATTACAAAACTTCTAAGAAATCATTACAAGACGTATTATCGATTTGATGAAAGACACGTAATTTGACAATAACATCTGAATATTCTGTGAATAGAAATCCCCAGAATAAGTTTGACTAGACCAGTCATTTGTACAGAGTGACATAAAACCGCAAGATTTGTGATTTTTGAAGGCTACAATTTGGGATATCATTACATAATACATGTACAATGTGTCATGTTTGAGATGCTTTTGCAACATCACATGGATATGATTACTAAATATAAGTGGTTCTTGCCAGAAAGCTTACTTGCAAGTGTGTTGTATGATTTCTTGTGAAAGACCATTGTGAAATGAAAAGGCAACAGCTTTGTCATTGCTGGGAGACTTACATTACTCCCCCATGGTGAGCAGAAACAGGTGTCTTAATTGATGACAGTCATGTCATGAACTAAACATCTTTGTATTCAGGCCATGCTCACTTTGTTTCTTGTTCCTGGTTTCACTAAACCTGGAAAATAGTAATGGAATTAAGACAGAATTAACAGAGAACTTGGGTACTATACGAATAGAGTGTTTTCCATCCGATTTTGCACTCAGTGCATATGCAAAAGTATACATAGGTCATTTAATTCACACATAGTGCATGAAAATGTATGTAGGTCATAAAGCAATGTTAATTATTGGATCACTTTGTTTCACTTCGTTTTTGGATATCGATTGTCATCAAATAAACTTTGTGTTCCACTTAGAATTGTATTTTTTTTTTTTTTTAGCAATCCATAAAGTGGTTTCTAATTATTTCGCAAAAAGTTAAAAGCTTAATTCTCACCTCAACCAACATTGTACCATCCCCTAACTTGATTCATGATTTGAAACATTTAGAATATATTTACATCACAACTAGAGACGTCCATTTCAGTTTTTCTTCCCTTATACGCAATATGAGCCATTTCATGATCAGTTGGACTGAGAAATGGGCTGGGATGGGGGGGGGGGGGGTAGTTTCAGTTTGATTCTTGGCTGCATACCATCAGATGCCTCTCGCAGTGAAGTTAATAACCAACATGCCATGTATGTAAATTTTCTTTCTTTTTCTGGTCATATGCAAAGTGTGACCCCGAGCTGGCATATATAGGGATGAACATGATTCCACCTTTCATGCCTTTCTAAGATTTAACCCTGTTCAGTGTACACAGCACATCATAGGCATTTTCACATCAGCCCGATAAAAAATCCAAGCGCGAAATATTTTTCGCAATCACATATTAGTGCGCTATTTCATTTCCTATTCACATCAGCCTGAACATTATCAAATAGCGCGCTAGTTCGCATTGATTATCCTGCTATTTCAGAAATTTCCCGAGTTGGACTCGAGAAATTTTCTTGATCAATTAGTGCGCTAATTTGTATTCACATTATCAAAGCGAGCTATTTCGTGATCGGGTTAATTTCCCAAGTCAGAAAATAGCGCGTTGTTTCGAAACATCGGGCTGATGTGAAAACGCCTATAGAGAAAAAGGAATGTGTATCAGATGAATCGATTGTGTAATACAGTTAAACTCGCATAAGTCGATCTTTTCGGGACTGAGCAAAACTCATCGACTTAGGCGAGTTTCGACTTGTGCGTAAGTCGAAAAAAATCGACTTACAGTTACACCACGCGTACACATGTATAATGTACATGTATGTTGTCTACTCTGGAGCCGAGAGCTGGAGCGGTGTGCCCGATATTTGCCCTTCAGCAAGACACTTTATCCACATTGAATATTACCGTTATTCATTTCCAAAATTAAGAGCAAATATCTGACACTTATTCCAGCATCATCTTATGGAGCCGATTATTACCGCTGTTCATTTCCAAAACTGAAGGCAAACATCCGTTTTTTTTTTGTTTTTTTTTGTGGCCCGGCGAGCGTTTTTGGTGACCCCAGTCGCATATTAACCATTCGCGAAATCGTGATTCGATTCGCGAAAAGACTCCGCTAAGTATATAAGGCATAGATCGCATCACTCGGCAGGGGCTACGTCGTCCTTTCACCAGGTCTGGGTAACGGAAACCAAAATCTCGCGTGAGTTCTTGCGTTACCTATCGTTAATGTCAATGAAACATCGTTACACTTGGGATCATTACTCATCGTTACTACAAACGTTAATTTTCCCGATCGTTAGTTTGCGTTAATAACGATTCAGGTGAAACCGCTTGCGTTAATGAAATGTTAATGTTTATTAACGCAAAGTTTCTTTTTGTATCACTGTATGTAAACAAAAACTGGCGTCTCGTGATTTTGACAGTGATTTATTACACAATAGAATCTTATTTGACTTAGGCACAGTGAATTCAATGGTTTTTACGTGAAAGTGTTCTTGGAATTTCATCGACTTAGGCGAGTATTCGACTTAAAAAAATTCGACTTGTGAGTGAATTAATACACGTAAGTCAATGGGGAAAAATCGGGACTTTTTAAAATCTTCGACTTGCGCGATTATTCGACATATGCGACGTCGACTTAGGCGAGTTTAACTGTATCTGCCAATGTAATTTATAAAAACTTCTGGAGATGTAACCTAAAGGGAAAATGGAGAGAATGTATTAATTACGGAGACGAATTTGTGCCAAGTCACTGGCAAGGAAGAAATAACTTATTCAATAAGCAGGCTGATGGTTCTGTGATTTAAATTTCACCTATAGGAGGTGCATTCAGCAACAGTATTATGAAAGCAGACATGCGCGGCATTTTTTTTTCCCCATGCTCTGAATGGCTGAAACTTATGCAAAATCATTTTGAGCTCATTTGGAGCATTTTTGAAGTTTTGACGCAAATGTGCACACGCAAGTGCATTTTTTCATTTGTTTGTCTTGTACACTTAGAACATTTCTTTAAAACATGAAATATAACTTTGCAAAATGACATTTAGTTATGGCGATGTTGACAATCGTGATTTAGAAAACGACGTCATACTGACATTAAAGGACAAGTTCACCTTCATAGACATGCGAGTTGAGTGAATGCAGCAACATTAGTAGAACACATCAGTGAGAGTTTGAGCAAAATCGGACAATCCGTTAAAAAGTTATGAATTTTTAAAGTTTCTGCTCAGTCACGGCTGGATGAAAAGACTACTATAGCTTGTGATGTCACATGAGTACAACGATATAAAGAAGGTTCATTTTGAAAATCCGAGAAATGAAATAAGGCTTTGTACTTTGGAAGGTTTGTTTTCCAAACAAGAAATAAGATTTGTTTTTCCAAAGGTTCATTTATCCAAAAATAAAATAAAGGTGTGGTTGTCATCCTTGCTGGATAAAAGTTGTGGTAAATTGTAATCAAGAGCTACATTTCCAATATAATCCATATACAGTATTGTACCACATGTGCTCCAGGTGGGGAGTTTTCCTGTGATATCCTTTTGTGTGATTTTGTACGATTGTCTCAAGTTGAGATGCGTATTGTATAATTTCATATGATATAAAGTACTAATACCTTGTCTTGTCATCCAAAGGAATGTGAACCATACAATGTGTAATTCGACTCATTGCATAGAAAATTTGTGATCATTAGATCACACACACACACCCCCCCTCCTATCAAGAGAGAGAGAGTTAAAAAGAAATGTGTGTGTATATACATGTATATATATATATATATATATATATATATATATATATATATATATATATATATATATATATATATATATATATATATATATATATATATATATATATATATATATATATATATATATATATATATACATGTACATATTTCTGAGTAATAGATTTATTTAAATCTTAGTTGAGAATCTCACCCGTCAGGTACCATTCCACTCATTACATGAAAAGTTTTTGTTTGTGATTGCTACAATGTAGGTCACACACACACACACACACACACACACACAGAAAAAAAAGCATCAATTTCTGAGCCCTAATTGTACATGTATTCAAATTTTAATTGAGAATCACACCTGTCATGTGCCATTCGACCCATTGCATGGAAAGTTTCTCTGTTTGTGATTGTTAGGTCACAGACACACGCACACACACACACACACACATACACAGAAAAAAAAGCATCATAATTTCTGAGCCCTAGATGTATTCATATCTTAGTTGAGAATCACACCTGCCTGATCTCAGTAAGACTAACAATTTCCCTGGAAATTCTCCCCCCCCCCCCCCCCCAAATGAATTCAAATGCATAAGCCTAGTAGTTAAATCTCATTCCAAAGAAACAATGTTCTTAATACAGGATCTTCAGGAAGTTCTGTAATGTTTGTGGTCTCAACATATAACAAAACAAGCAGTCTCTATGACAGTTTTATTATCATTCCCTAACATAGACTGTTTGCACACACTAATAAACTAAGCACAAATCTGTATCATTTTGATTGAACCAGAAAATTAAGTAATTCTCCCTCCCACCCAAATAAAATACCTAAAACTACAAGTGTATTGAATATTTCCCTCGCCATGGCAGTAGACATGAAAATTAACAGAAGATGAATTGATATGTACAGTCAACCTTGCCTAGGTAGAATCTATTTGGACTAAAGAAAAAGCTTTGACTTAGAGAAAATTCAACTTATGAGGGATTAAAATCAATAGAATATGAAGAGAAGAGGACTTGAAAAGACCTTTGACTTTGGCGATTATTCGACTTGCGTGAGGTCAACTTAAGCAAGGTTGACTGTATTACCTTAAGAAAAAGCTCAATAATAATAAACGCATGAACATGGCATCCAAGTTGGTAATCTTTTATTCTGCAATAGTTAGTAATTCACATGATAAACCTCTACCTACACATGAAATAGGTTCTCGTGCTCTTTCACGGTGTATCCTCTTTCAGTTTGGTATTTTGATTTCTACTCAAAAGACTTTGAATTCAACTTTTTTTTCCACAAGGAAATGTCAGTATGCTTCCTTAGGAAGAAAATATATGCTGGTCAGCCTGGTACGTATATTGTTCATGATGACTAAATCTTCAATTGCACAATTCTCTCCATTCTGATCAGATGATTTCAGCCACAAGGATCTGCCACTGGGAATCAGGATTAGCCATCTGAATTAGCCATCCAGGATCAACCATCAGGATCAGCCATCAGGATTAGCCATCAGAATTAGCAGTCCTCAAGCCAACCTTAGTGCCAAAGTCTAGCATCTCCAGTAATGCCTCAACTGAAACTGTGAAAGGGGATCCAAGAAGAGATAACATAAAAGTGAGATTAACCCTCTGTGAGGACAGTCTGTAATGGAAGAATGAACCTATTTTCTCTAAACATAAAATACAAAAGAAAAAAAAAACACCATAAAATACAACAGAAAATTTTTCAGACATCCTGACATTTATAGGAGAAAAACTCCAATAAAGCTAAGCAGTTGGTTTAGCTTGTTTGTTTTTGTTTTTTATTTTGCTCAACATGACCAATTCCTTACATGTTCTTCAGGCTGCTGTAGTAATTGGTAGGCACAATGTATCCAAAGATTGAACAATCACTCGCTACTTGACACCTGTACAGAGGTCATGAATGGCTATCATTCCGTCAGTATCCTCTCCACAAAGTCTATCATGAGTTTGACCTAAAGATATCTAGCATCACACGCCAATAAATAAATTGAACATGGTTAAATGGAATTCACGACACACACGGTATGTCCAAGTCGATGTAACTTGACACAGAAATCGTTCTATTTCTTTTCTTATCATTACAGCCCGAAGCAATGAATTAATTCTTAATTTCCCAACTGGGCAATCGTGGTCTCTTCTTTCCTTATCATATCAAAGAAAATTCTACAAATGTGAAGTTATTTGCATCACAACATGGAATTTCACGTGCATCAGATAGAAGTGGGTCCACAGTGCACATAGGCTTCAGTGAGAGAGTTCAAGAGGACAATGAATCATCACACACACAAGAATCATCCATGTTGGATAGCAGGACAAAACACAATCCTCCCTCCATAAACCTCTGATTAGCATCTTCTTCCTCATTGTCAATCTACAGACTTCACATGAGCAAATCCTGCTATTTGCCTATCCCTTATCCTCTTCCAAATTCTACAACATGACATGCCTTTTCTGAAGACCCTTCTCTTTTGACCATTTCTCCAAACTGGACATAAGCATGATAACATTACCTTCTTTTTCCCAATTCTTCATTTAGATTCTTTCATTGTTATATTTGCAAAATTGCATCTTCTCCACAACGGCTACATTTAAAAAAGATACACAAAATCTGATAAATCTTATGTCATCTACTTTCAGCTCAGTCAGTTGTGCCAAGCTTGCGTTCAAATTTTTTTTAAAGGTTTCCATACTTTCATACCTAAATTTCCGACTTGCTAGCTTCCAAGATCATCTCCGAGTGATGTTAGTGTAGAAGGTAATCTTGTGGCAATACCTGCCAAAAGACCAAGAACAATGGGAAGGAAAAGAGAGCAACAACAATCAGCCACAAGTAATACAAGCTTATATGTACACACACAGACATGCTATATATATTCCAATATATTTGAGACTTACTGATTGTGGTGCCCCTCAGAAGTATTGCGAAACGGGAAAATTTGGAATCACTCTGTGCCAACTCTTTTGTGGCTCTCATTTGGCAGAATCAAGCATCACTGGGGCACCACAAGTGAAAGTCAAGTAATGCAAATTATTCAAACTACTTACTGAAGAGCTTTGTAGTATTTTCATACGATTGAGGGGAGCATAAGACTTGGGGAAAACTAAAAATGGGCATTAGTTTTACTTCGATGTCATAGAGCATATAAAACTTGTCTATAATCGGCTGAGGGACAAGTTAACATGCGAGGAGTCCTTCCCTACAACACTGTATGTTTTTAACGGGCAGCAAATCTCATCATGCCAATTACCTGTTTACTAACAGTCTTCATATAAGTTTTAACAGACTGACCTTTACCATTTCTCCAACATAAATCTCAGGATTTTATAATCTACAAAAATATTCGAATATTCATACAATGTGAATTGTTAAGCCTTTCCATTAGAGATATATATCATGTACAAACCTTTGTCTTGGATATTTACTACAGACTACAAGGCAATAAGCATCTTGTTCACTCCTCTCTTAAATGCAACAAGCTGCATTACATTTGCGATGATTCTTTCAATGTATACTTAATTGTCGGTTACATTTTTCATGTCATCATTTTCTTTGAACAACCACATCAAAGAGTATCCCCATGGAAAATGTGCCATGCAGAACATCATAGTCACTCTCATACTTGCCAACCTTAAAAAATAAGAAATAGGGACAATTTGGAGTACTACCTTTACGAAAGAGGGACATTCTTGAATTTCCTATTCATTACATTATACAGATTTTGGGGAAAAAATATGGACCCCCCCAAAAAAAAAAAAAATCCCCAAAGATGGCACTTAAACTGCCAAAAATAAGGAATGTCCCAATTAAAAAGGGACAGTTTGCAAGTATGGACTCTACTTAGTGGGGTTTTACCTGATGTTTACATGTTGTCTTTGCCATGATTGATGGGAATTACCAGCGATAGCTGGAAAATGGAGACTCTCTGGACTAATTCACATTAACTTACCGTGATGATGTTACTGTAATGAGAGAAATACTGCAACACCGAGGGGTGTTGAGGTTTCCTGCCTGCCCACCAGTCTGAAAGGGAGACTAAAATGTAGAGGGTGTACGAAGAGACAGGAGGAAGAAGAGTGAGAGGGGATAGACAGAAGGGACGACAAATGTGGAAGGGAAGAGGGAAGAACAAATGAATTATATGCACGAAACATAGAGACGTAATGTATCAAGTTCTGCGAAGCCATCAATGTTTACATGGAGAATGAATAACGCTGATACAGAGCAAAGTTCAATTTGGCAGGTAAGAGTGGCATAGCATTTGTTGACCATACAGTAACACAAGGCAACGCTGGAAACTTCAACAATACCACAAGATGAAAGTTATAGACACAGTAGCAAAGGTGTGAGTTTAAATCTGGAGTAGAGTTTGGAGAGCTTGGCATCATGTTCACCATGTATCAGGATGACAACTACGTTGCCAACAATGTTCATCTTCATGGGATTTTCAGAGAGATTCCCATTGCATTGTGCAAGTCATCATCTACAGGTCAACCATGATGCCTTTCTAAAAAAAAATAATATCAAAGTTCAGGTCAAAGGTCATACGTCCTCAATTACAATCACTGTGAGCAGACAAAAAAAAAAAGTTGATACTTGGCTGGTCACATACCTAGCCATGTAATCAGACCTTCATGTAATGCAGTGTTACTAGGATGTGGAGTGTAGAGACAGGCCAGCATATCACCACAAGGCAATAGGAACACATATTGTGTTAAAACTGTACAGCAACTAATTACAAGACAGTCAACAAGCCAACTACTTCTATGTGGGTAACTTTTATATCACATGAAAATCAACTTTGACTTACATTTCTTTGATTCCTCAACCAAAGGAGCATTATCAATATTATACATATGGGGGACACTGCCGATAACACTAGCAATGTGATAAGCTCTAGCTACCACAACTGCCATTTGTCTGAAATCATCAATAATAGCTTGCCATTTCCTGTCTTATCACCATTTGAATTGTTATTGCAAATCTACCTGTGTAGATGAATGCAAAGCCTGCTGCAAAAGATTAAGGATGCATACCGGTGAACAGTAGCACAAGACTTTGCAGTCGTTGCCAAAGGAACAAAGAATGAAGTCATTTTGTCACTCAAGTCACATGGTTTATGGTCACCAAAGAATTTGAAGTGAACACATAGCTCAATTGATGCTCCCTTCCACAGAGCACATGGCATGCCAAATAGGTAAATTACCTCAGAGTCTATAATTTCTGCTGCACATCATCCCATCAGTTCAGGTTTATCAGCTTTGGCATCCTGTAGGAATAAATATACATTCATTTAAGTATACTCCCAATAACATCCCAATAAACCACTCTGGTAAAAACTCAAATTTGCCAGATTCTGCATTGCATACTGACAATAAGTATCTCAACTCTCATTCCCAAAAGACGAATTGATTTTGATGTATCATGCATTTTACAAGGTCCAAGCAAAAGTATACTGAAGACATTTTTCACCAGCAATGGCAAATTATACTGGTACATGTAGATCATGCAGGTGTATGACCTCAGAGACTTTTGTGACATCAGTGTTCAGGTGGATCACTCGTAACTATGGCTCATCACTGGTCATTCGCTCATTACTCATGATTCAGTTTTAACAATCAGCTAATGCAAAATAAAAACATCAAAGTAAAACTCAACAGGACTTATAAATAGAATTCTTCCATTCAAGGATGGCACTTGACATTACAATGATGCTATGTATTATGATGACTCAGTGCCCCTATTGTTTCTCATTGGGGTATAGCATTAGAAGAAATTTCCCCTAGAATTTTGAATTACATCCATTCCCATTGGACAACTTCAATCACTGTATGCCACACTATAATAACAGATCATTATCGTATGCAAAGACAGGCTCTGTATCAGTTTTCATTTTAAGCTACCCCCACCCTTTTCCTGAATAAGGTTACGATTAACATGAAAGAGATGCACAAAGAACTAAGTACAAAGTGCTTTACCACTTTTGCCTAGTTTTGAGGTATGGACAATACACTTTATCAGCACAATGTAAAAATGCAAAGTGAAAAACTAATTGTTTGAGGCAGTTGTTTTCTTTTCTTTCTATTTTTTCTTACTGCATGTTCCCCTTTGCAAAGTTACGGGAAGTTGTTATTTCAGGCAAGTGTGTTGTGCAGTATTACATGTAAATAAAAAGCTGTAAGAAAGCAATGTTCATATCAGTCAATCGGTTTGCTTTTCACTCATACTATAGACTTGATCCTCAATGCTTACCTTCTGCACATCACCTTCTTGACCTCTGGCAGAATGCATATATTGTCCAAGAAGTTCTTGCACAAAGAAACCTGTGGTTTAAACAAGTACAAAGACATGAAGAACCATAATTTCGAATCAAAACAATCTGTATAGCATTTGTTGCATCTAGTCACATGATTCAACAGAGCTCAGATAAATGAGGGTAAAACGAAAATAATCACCTTAGTTTCATACGGGGACATTCGATGATTTCATCATTGCTCTGCTGCTTATAAGAAGAATAATAAATATTCTTTTATAATTTTTTATATAGCATATCTCAAAGATGATACTGATCAAGGCACTTTACAGAGTAAAACTGCCTCAAAGAGGCGCTCAAAAAAGAATACAAGTGCTGCGTTTGAGATATAAAGTGGAGTCTTGCACTTTTCCGATGCTGAAAAGCTCTTGGCTGTGAACTAGTTATCATCAATGGCACCACTGCTACAATCCCAGTCACACTATATTGTTTTCATCAGATTACCTTTATCTAATCAAGTGCTTAATGCAACTCCTTACTGGCTTTTAATACACGCACAAGAAAATTGAAAAGGCACATGTTCTATCAGAACATCTGTGCAAAAGAACTTCCAATAGCTTTAATCTTGCCTTTTTGTATACACACGGTCCCTAATGCTTACCTTCTTCATACCGGATCACTTTCTTGACTCTGGCAAAAATGTGTATCATCCGAGAAGCTCTCGCATGCAGAAACCTATGGTTTAAACAAATACCAAGACACAAAGCATGTAACTTGAAACCCAAATAATTCATATTGTTTATCTATCCAGTAGGAGGGATTCCACAGAGCTCAGATAAAATGAGGGTATAACGAAAATAATCATCTCATTTCATACGGGGACATTCGATGATTTCATCATTGCTCTGCTACTTATAAAAATAACAGGAATAGCTAAGTCTTACACAGCACATTGCAAATATTACGATACTGATCAATGCGCTTTGCATAGTGAAATCGTCTCCATGATGAGCTCAAGAACGATATGAGAACCGCTTATAAGTCAGATCTTGCACTCGCCCGACACTATAAAATGGTATCGGTTGCGAATAGAATAACTGTCAATTGCACTACTGCTAACATCCCACCTACATGACTCTAGCAAATTTTATGGAACTTAATATTCTGTAATGTGAAATTTTATATAAACATTGCCAGTAACATCATTCTTATCTTTTTGTTTTTACTGGTTTCATATTGTACAACTCTCTTATATTCACTGACATATCCGTCATGGAAATCAGAAAACAGTACAAATACAATCCTCCACTTCGTCATGAATTATCTGTTTTAGGACTTCCATGACTTTCATCAAGACTTATACTGCATTAAAGTTGCAATCTGTTTGCAGAACCTTTAGTATTACATGTTTAATTTCAACACATCTTGTCAAACCTAGTGTCTGACTTGCACTTACTATATTCTTTGCTGCTCAAAGTCTCAGCCATCAAAGGAAAGCCTACTCTGGCTATCTTGCTAACTGCATCAATCCTGCATGGAAAGATCCAACATTACACTGACATAATAACATGGCATTAAACATATTATCATATAATAAATGTGATACCACAACAATATTATTTTGAACTGCAATGACATGCAGTGTACATTTACAACCTTCCTTGTAGATGGTTTAACAGCTTCCAACCAACTCCACCCCACCCCCCCCCCCCCGAAAAAAAAAAAAACAAACAAACAAACAAACAAACAAACTCAGCCCCTGATATTGCAACAGTTAAGAAGGACCCCAAATCTGAAATAGGAATAATTTGGTGAGGAATGAGAAGACAGACTCTGGTAATGAGGAACAAACTGAACTCACTGTAAAGTGGCCATCAGATAGAGCTAATACATTCTGGCATCATCTTGCCTTCATTGAATAATGTGCGGATCACACTATCATCCTCTGACCACGTATCAAAGCTCTGATGTGTACATCAATCTGACACTGTGTACACCAATTTGGCACGGTGCAAACCCTCATTAATGGTATGTCCAGACACAAGTCCTTTGTCTGTGCATGACAACACTGGCACTTGCCATGGAAGGATAAAAATCTGTGAGAATGTGTATGCCAACACTAACATTAATCGAGTCTATACACTAGCACCATGTTTGCAAACACGAGCTGTGTGTTCATGTATATGCCTTCACTTTACAGAAGCCTTGCAGTCTTGATTTTCTTATACTACAGCTGTGGTAACTACAACCTCGCATCTAAAAAAAAAAATGACTTTGTGGAGTTGCGCTTAGAATGACATATATAAAGACGAATTTCTGTAAACATGCATATTTTGAACTTCTTTATACACTAGTTATTTAATCTAGGTACTTTTTTGAGATTCAACTTGATTGATGCTACACTTCTAAGAGTGCCATTGGGTAGTGTTGTCCTGAAGTCAGACTTATATACTGAACAATGTGTGACATATGACAAGGGTAGACTAGACAGAGTAGAATGTGGAAGGAGATGACATGTGTTACTCACCAAGGAGGTGTGGTCACTTAATTATGTTGGACACACCCCTCTCCCGCCGTTCTGAATAAGAGAAAACAGGCCAACATTCCTTGAATATGGCAACAAGTAATGCTACTCATGTGCTAAGCTTTGAAAAAATAAGTGAAGCATCAGCTAGGAGCGAAAGACATGAGAGCAAAGAATGTCGTCATGCTATGTTCGGCTGAACTATGCAATCATCATTACTTCACTGCAGCCACTAACAAGCTCATGAGTGGGATTATCAAAACAACAGATGCTGTAAAAGTGGAAATTTTCACATAAGTATTCTCTCATGCTTAGCTGGGTAAGATGAATTTCACAAGATTTCAGTTCCACTGTATCAAACATATTAAAGGGGAAGGCTAGTAACTGAACAGTGGAAATAAGTGGGAATGCTGGAGGATGATTGTTCCAATCCTTGTGGGATTCATTTAAGAGTACATTATATATCTATTCTTGTGTGAAAATTATTTGATTCAGAACGGTCTCATATTCAAGTAATGTGCAGTTTAATGCTTCCAGGTAAGCGTCCCTGGTCAGTGACGGGGCATTAATCTGCACATTACTTGAATATGAGACCGTTCTGAATCAAATAATTTTCACACAACAGTAGATATATAATGTACTCTTAAATTAATCCCACAAGGATTGGAACAATCATCCCTCAGCATTCCCACTGATTCCCACTAATCGGTTACTAGCCATCCCCTTTAAGTGCTACATGTAACAGGCAAAAATATTTGTGCGCTTCTATTTTTGCACTAGTTTCTAGTCACAGGAAATTCACCAAAATTTCCATTTTCACAGTAATATATGTCTGATGTGTTACATTGTAATGACAAGCTGTGAGCACCAGTCTCTGAAATTCATCAAGATTACATCAAATCGTGGAACTGATAATTATTTCACACTTTTTTTTAAATTGATCTAATGAATGCTTGTTTGTCACATGACAAGCTTACCTTTTTGAAACTGTCCTGAACATGACCAACAGCTAGGGGACCAAAACAAAGCCAACCTGTAGATCGAGAAAAGTGTTTTAAATATCATGTCCCAAGTTTAACTTATTTCACTGTTTTCAGGCTCCTCTTACAAGACTCAACAGTGTTAACTGGCTTGCCAGCTTTCCTAGTTGACTAACAGGAACAATTCACATGACTCAAAAAGAAATGGTACAGGTGACTCCCATTACAGCAAACTCCTTGGGAGTAGCATATTTTGTTGTTGTTACATCAAAATTTTGTAATATTGAAATTTCATTACATCGAAAGGCAATCTTGCATCACATACTTTGATAATTATTATTTTGGGACCTCAATTTTTACTTTGTTGCAACAAAATTTTCTTATTATCACGTTTGTTGTAGAGGGAGCGTCCTGTATATCCAGACTGCACTCAACCAAGGTGTCAAGGCACGAAAGTTTCAAGGGTTTGATCATGGAAACCAATGATTCAGCTAGGAGCGAAAGACTTAAATGCATCAAGTGTCTTCACAGAAGTTCTGTTGAACTATGAAATCATCACTATCATTGGTCACCGATCAAATGAACCTGAAAACTTTTTCAATAACTGACAATGGTGAAAGTATGTCATATTACTGAAAACACAACTGATTTATAGTTTCTGTCACCAGCTTATCATTAAACAGCAGAATAAGCCATTAGTACTGCTGATGATCTTGATGACTCTCTATGAACCATGCATCTATTTTGCATGTTGAAATCTTGCAAGATCAAGGGATGAGGTAAAAAACTTGCCTTTCTGAGTAGGCTCCAGAAAACTTCTTGGAAAGGGAATTGCAAATACGTCGTATCTGTGGGGGAACAAATGGATAAAGGATTTTTCAGTGAGCAGTTCATCACAGATACCCAGATGCTTTTATCAATTTATCTTGACAAATCACAGGCATGCTCAAAAAAAAAGAAGAAAAAAAAAAAGGATATACAAGTATTTCCTGACAACCATATCATGTTATGTATCAAGGCTTAAAGATAATAAAAAGTTTTGGTACCTCAAAAGTTTCACTGAATTTCCTTGTTTCAGGTTAAAGTACCTTTCATATAACTAACACTGTGAGACTTACTCGCCCCAAAGTGCTCTCATTTCTTAGTAATCATGCAATTAACTGCGACCAGCAGCCCCATACGCATAGCGTAATGGGGCTTCGCATTGTAGCGTTCAGGATCATGACAGATTTAGTATCACGGGTAAATATCAGCTTAAAATCCAAAAAATTCTTCAATTTGAAGACTTACCAATTAAGTTGAAGTTTTGAAAACAGGCTTTGGACAACGTTTGGTTCTGCCAATAGTCCCTTTCTGTTCGAATTGATGACTGAATGTGAATCTGTCGAGAGGACCTTGGGAGAGCTACATACACTGATACTACGGCCAGCGCATATGCACACATCACATGCGAACAAATTTCAAATCAATGAACGGATAACATGTTTGTGTGTGCGCATGCGCTGGCCGTCGATTCAGTGTAGCTCTCCCAAGGTCCTCTCGACTGAGTCACATTCAGTCATCAATTCGAACAGAAAGGGACTATTGGCAAAACCAAACGTTGCCCGAAGCCTGTTTTCAATACTTAAACTTAACTGGTAAGTCTTCAAATTGAAGAATTTTTGAATTTTAAGTTGATATTTATCCACGATACTAAATCTGTCATGATCCTGTAAGCTACAATGCGAAGCCCCATTTAGCTATGCGTATGGGGCTGCACGCTGCTGGTCGCAGTTATCATGCAATAATGGTTTCGTACAATACGTGTACTACCTCGCCGCCGTACGGCGGCGGCTCTGGTACAAAACCATTATGGCATGATTACTAAGACATGAGAGCACTTTGGGGCGAGTAAGTCTCACAGTGTTAGTTATATGAAAGGTACTTTAACCTGAAACACAAACTAAGACAAGGAAATTCAGGGAAACTTTTGAGGTAATACCAAAACTTTATATTATCTTTAAACTATTTCCATTCTAGAAAGCAAGAAAAAAGACTTGTCTTGGTTAGGATTACAATCCTGGAAATAATTCACAAGTTTGATAAAGCAGGCTTTAAACACAGCACAAACAGCTCCCAATGATAAGAATGGTTTGCAAGTTGCCATACATGCAAAATGAACTATGAACAGCCAAACTTCCCTCTTCTCACGAAAAATGATTTTCAAGTTGCTGCAATATGTGGTTATATATTACCGGTGCACACTAAAGACTAGTCTACCAAACATTTCAAGGGCTAAGATGCTCACAAATAGTTAATTTCTGAGCAGAAATGTCTGCAACATGGAGATTTGTTTTTTCTCCACAGGACCAGAGGGATTACGCTAGAGTTTTCAGGTATTTCAGAGATCTTGGTGGTTGTACGTCATCATTCTGATTCAAGAGTAGCAAATACAAGAAGAAATCATCATTCAATACTGATGAGAACTCCTGGGTAATCTTCAGGTTGTGCAGTGCATAATTTACCACAAGCACGAATCATTGTTTTTGCTTGGAGCAAGAAAATGTGTACTACAAGATCATGCAAGCCTTACAAGCCCTGAGGCAATTTCAAAAAACTCTTAATATGAATTAACTCCACATGCACATAAATGACTACTTGCAAAACCTGCTATAGTAGGCAAAATGACACACTTTAAGTCCAATAACTAAAGCAAACTTGGTAGTAACTCACCCATAAAACAGTGAAAATTTCACCCAGATGAACCCCTCCCACTATGCATAGGAATAACTGTCAACATGAAATTTCACGCATATTATGGTGAGCTTAGATTACAATGGTTTTTTTCTTTTCTTCTTAAAAAACAAAACAAAAAAAAAGCCTTGTTCATGCTGTGCTAATGATTCATATTCCTGATCCATACAACATGATACTGTAAAATATAAGTAAAACTAGTATAAACCCAAGTGTAGCTTGTTTCTCCAACATGATCACAATGTTTTACTTTCCTGCTAAGACTCTGTACTTGTGGTTAATTTTTAAACCAGAATATATATTTTTCTTTCGTTTTCTTGGTTTTCTCCAGTTTTACTTCAAGAAAATGCTCACATTAAAACAGCATTTCTAAAAAGCAGCTTTCTGCTTATGGGCACATTTCAATGCATTATTAAACACACTTACTTCTGCTTTTTGGCTTTAATCCAACTTGTTTCCCTGTAAAGATATCAAGATTTTAAACATCTCTTTAATTCTAATCATTCAGACATCACACAAGAGGACTGCTGATTTCATAGTCTGTATCAGTCCGCCCTAGTCGCTACACTGTGTATATAATCACAAAAATATCATATACAATAATGTAGGCTCATCACATACAGACATTCACAAGAAACCATTTTCACAAGAGAAGGGACTATTTCACACTATAACGACCTACTAAGTACTTGATAAATCATCTACTAAAACAAGTTCATTCTTTGCAGGTCTATAAAATTGTTTTCAGATTGTTACGTCAATAGTGCGACTGACTGCTCTTTGAAATACATCACACTCTAAACAAGTTGATGTGCAAACTCATTTTGATCTGAAAGAGAAACTGCTTCATCTTGTTACTAACTAGCACACTTTAATAGATGTACTCACCATGTGTAATCAGCACAAAGCGCAGTGAAGGTTGGTCCTAATCAAAGAGAACACATGCAGACAAGATCTCATAATGCCATTCAATAATTGCAAAAGGGAGACATACAAAATTTAGGCTCTGTAAGCAGGAACTTGTTATCTGTATCAGTCCGCCCTAGTCGCTACACTGTGTATATAATCACAAAGATATCATATACAATAATGTAGGCTCATCACATACAGATAATTTAACAAAGCACTACTCACAATGCTAAAAAAAATGTAATACTCCAATGATAGGGTACAAAAGAAAAGAATGACATGGTTCTTCCTTGAAGTTGCACACAACTGTGTGACAGCAGATATTCTAGTCAAATTTTTCTGTCTGACATAGATCCCTGAAAAGAATGCACATTAATTATTAAGAGTGATCATGCTATTTATCCAAGTATCACCAGCTTTGTGATCTTTCTGTCCCACCACACCAACTGTTCATATCAAATGAAATATGTCAGGACCAGGTGAAGTGCGACTCAGTCTACATCTAATTACTACGAACAATATACTGTTTTCCTCTCATGGAGAGAAAACTAAATTTAAAAAAATCTCAGGATAAAGGAAGTCTTGATTGGCTTATTACACATCATTTTAAATGTTTGCTACTTTACTATTCACAAAATGGTCAAGGACAACAATGAATAATCCCTCATATCTTATGATGCATTAAAAAAATGGTAAAACAATGTTGGGTTTGCTTTTCATACCATCTGTCATGTTCCTCATTTTGCTGTTACAGTCCTGAACAGCAGCACCCTGTTAAGAAAGAAATCAAAAGAAGTATTAACTCCAAAGTGCACTCACCAACAGACAGACAACAGTTCATTTATTCTGACAGGTCTGTATCAGTCCGCCCTAGTCGCTACACTGTGTATATAATCACAGAGATCATATCCAATAATGTAGGCTCATCACATACAGACCATTTTCTTGTAAGGGGATGCCATTACTGACAATGTTCACCACATCTCGGAATGCAGATAATCCTCAATTAAGCCCCACAAAAAGTGGTAATCGGGAGTCAAACTTATAGAGGAACAACACCACCAAAAGGATTGCAACATCCATGCATCAGATGCTTCTGGCTATCAAAATATCTGTAATGTTAATATAAAGATGAAGCTTGACTGAGTGAACAGTCCAAACATGCTATGAATATTTTCAGCACATTATTCAATCATTACAGATAGAAAATAAAATAAAATAAATAAATCATACATACCACTAACAAATGAAAACTACAAGACAACAAGAACTGGAGCTGAAATACTACCACAAACAGGTTTATAAAGGCAGAGGATGCCAAGTCTAAAATTGTGATTAAATTAGGTCACTAATCTTTGAATTGTAGTAATAGTGGATGTTAATGAAGACTTCTGATTTCATAATTACCTTGTGCAAGTACAGAGTGGTAGATACAACCCAGAGCTCTACATCATGTTGGTTTTTTAGTCCATCTTGCCTATGAAAAGATAAACAGGAAATCAAATCAACCTTTGTGCAGATAAAGTAACATGTCAGAAGGAAGAAAGCATTACTCTTCTACCATATGCTGAGGGGAAGCGTGAATCTCAGCGATCTTGGTGATTAATTGTCATCACTCACTGTCAAGAGTAGCAAATACTGTCATCACAGATACACTGCCTTCCACACAGAGATTTAAATAAATTTATTTTGTCAATGTGATTACACCAACACAAACATTACGCTGCAGAGGAAAAAGCCATGCCTATCATGTGCAAAGCAAAAGAGCATCTTGAAATGGGCTAGTTGTAGCATGCATTATCTTTCTTTCTTTTAACTCTTAGATCATTCAAACACGATCTCTTTTTAACATGTGGAAGAGAAGTAATGAATTTTCATTTTAAGCCTCAAGAAAAATGCAGCAGGTAGTTCTAAGTCAGCAAGAATATATCCCAGGAATCCTATACTCTCTATCACCTCACATAGAAGTATTTAGTATGATCACACCTAATTCACACGCTGATCTGGGGCCTGTTGCTGGAAAGTTACCATAATTGTAACTTTATGCAACGGGTCCCCGTATGTTTGCTACTTTACTATTCACAACATGGTCAAGGACAACAATGAATAATCCATCATATCTTATGATTCATTAAAAAAAAAATTGTATAACAATGTTGGTTTTGCTTTTCATACCATCTGTCATGTTCCTCATTTTGCTGTTACAGTCCTGAAAAGCAGCACCCTGTTAAGAAATAAATCAAAAGAAGTATTAACTTCAAAGTGCACTCACTAACAGACAGACAACAGTTCATTTATTCTGACAGGTCTGTATCAGTCCGCCCTAGTCGCTACACTGTGTATATAATCACAGAGATCATATTCAATAATGTAGGCTCATCACATACAGACCATTTTGTTGTAAGAGGATGCCATTACTGACAATGTTCACTGCATCCCAGAATGCAGGTAATCCTCAATAAAGTCCCACACAAAGTTGTTATCATGAGTCAAATAAATGAAACACAGCACCCAAAGAATTTGTAACATCCATGTATCAGATGCTTCTGGCTACTTAAATGTCTTAAATATTAACACAAAGATGAAACTTGATTGAGTGAACAGTCTCCACATGCTATGAATATTTTTTTCAATTACTGCAGAAAAAAAAAAAAATCACACATTACTCAATCACACCGAACTGCAGGACAAGAATTGGAGCTAAAATACTACCACATACAGGTTTATAATGGCAGAGGATGCCAAGTCTAAAATTGTGATCACATTAGGTCACTAATCTTTGAATTGTAGTAAAAGTGGATGTTAATGAAGACTTCTGATTTCATAATTACCTTGTGCAAGTACAGAGTGGTAGATACAACCCAGAGCTCTACATCATGTTGGTTTTTCAGTCAATCTTGCCTATGAAAAGATAAACAGGAAATCAAATCAACCTTTGTGCAGATAAAGTAACATGTCAGAAGGAATAAAGCATTACTCTTCTACCATATGCTGTGTGGAAGCGTGAATCTCAGCGATCTTGGTGATTAATTGTCATCACTCACTGTCAAGAGTAGCAAATACTGTCATCACAGATACACTGCCTTCCACACTAAGATTTAAATAAATTTATTTTGTCAATGTGGATACACCAACACAAACATTATGCTGCAGAAGTAAAAGCCATGCCTATCATAACTGGGATGTGCAAAGCATCTTGAAATGGGCTAGTTGTAGCATGCATTATCTTTCTTTCTTTTAACTCTTAAATCATTCAAACACGATCTCTTTTTGACATGTGGAAGAGAAGTGATGAATTTTCATTTTAAGGATTAAGAAAAATGTAGCAGGTAGTTCTAAGTCAGCAAGAAGATATCCCAGGAATCCTATACTCTCTATTACCTCACATAGAAGTATTTAGTATGATCATACCTAATTCACACGCTGCTCTGGGGCCCGTTGCTAGAAAGTTACCAAAATTGTAACTTTTATGCAACGGGCCCCCGATGAAATAAGTCACCTGCATTCAAAGCTTGTGGAAAGTACAAGAGCTTCCATCAAATGGGCCCCATTGTACTAAACAAAATAATCTTTACCACAGGCTGAGAGTTGTAGAAACATGGAGAAATTTTGAAGAGTTTGCTTCACACAAACATTGTCTATTTAAAAAGAGAATCATCTGTATTGAAAACTGTTTATTGTATTAATGAAGCACATACTGACCCATGTGAGTGATCCACTAAGTGATCTATCAGCCATTGGGTGGAAGAATAGTCACCATCTCGAAGACTGCAGCACCTGTGAGAAAACACTGAAATTACTTCACTGAAACACTTTCAATTGAAAAGTGGACTACTGTTGTAAGTCTAAATACAGCAGAATATGAGCCAGAAATTGTGGATGATTTAATTTCATTTCCAGCATGATCATTAAAGAAATTAACATATTTGCAGCTTGTTTTCAGCCTTACTAATAGTAAATAGTAAATAATAAACACAAAATGTAATCCCTCGACCCCCCATTAAATGTAAGGGTATTGGATATCGGCTGAAATTCTTGATGTTATTTACTTTGATTTACTTTAAATGTCAGTTCACATCAGATTACTATAGATGCCAGAATAAAAGCAAATTTACCAATGCACATAATCAGGGGTGGATCCAGGAATTCCGTAAAGGGGGGGGGGGGGGGGGGGGGGGGCACAAACAGTATTTCTGGTTCTACTTCCCGGTTTCATCTAATTTTTTTCCTTTTTATTTCTTTTGATTTAACAGCAAATAAAGAAGGGCGCCCGCCCAGTGCCCCCCCTCTATATCCGCCACTGCATAATGTAAAACTACATACTCGGAACTGTACACGTCACATGCATCAGTTAGCCATTGTCTCACATGACATATCATCACTGGATGATCTCAGCGTCCCTATCTTGGCTTCAACTCATCATTGCATGAGTGTGCAAACAGTTGTCACGAAAACTGCATCCCAGAATGGGCAATATGCAGTATATTATGCTTGTACAGGCTAAAGACTTACCATATAATGCTCTTGCTGGCTACCTTGGTAATTTCTTCTTCAGACCACACATGTGCCTAGAGCAGTAAATGGAAAAGAGTTTGATACAGTGCGTAGAAGGAAGAAGCCGCAGAGTTGGACGTATCAAGATTTCAGTCAATGTTAGTGACACATCAGTCCTATCGATCCAGTGAGTTTCTCTGAGGAAATAATCATGGCTGATTCATATGTCCCTATCAGAGATGTCATCATTTGTGTCACATGACCTGGGGTTCTACGCGAAGGTTTATCTTGTCCAGTTCATATACAAATACCTCATTACCATCATTTCTAAACTAAGTCACTTTTTATCTAATGGAAATACTGTACAAAATCCTGTCATTTTCTTATCTGTACAGTAACTCCTCAGTAATAATCATCAAATACACTGGGCAGTATTATATACTGCTGTTATTTCTTGTATCAATACTGAATATATGCTGTTTATACAAAGTACACACATTATGTGAAACTGTGATCAAAACCTCACTTTGCAAGTCATAAAACCATTTTTTTTTTTCAAGTCCATTGTTTTAAAAATGCTTTGCAGCTGGAGGTTTTCCAAACTCTGCCACAATTTGGTGCTCAATAAATGAAATAAAATCACACCTTACCTGAATGTCGAAGTCTTGTGTTGACAATTCTTGCAATGCTCAATCTGGTAAGAAACAGACATTGAATGCATTGATCAGCATTTCTGGACACATTTCATAAATTTCTCATTACATTCCGTAAGCTTGTCAGGACACGTTGACACATCAGTCCTATCAACTTTTTCTTTGTATTAATCACACTGGATTCATTGATCTGAGCATACTGTCATCCTCTGTGTCAACTATCGCAAGAATTCACTCGTGTTAAATTTTACTCCTTTCCCTAACATCTTGCAATTAAAGATTTAATGTAACAAAGAGTTATCGTTTAAGATAAAAAGGTACAATGTAAATATGAGAGAGACAACAGTGAACACACACTTTTCACTGCTCTTAAAGGGACTGTACAGTACTGGTTGAGGTAGAGATTCATGTTTTGAACATTCCTAAGTGTGATAATGAAAAGCCTCTTATGAAATATGAAAGAGCATGTAATTTTAAGACGGATTCAACGTTTATATGATGAAAATTGGTTTTCAAATGGCTGAGGTATCCCAAAAAGTGCTAATAATAAAAGGCGACATGCCCCAACTTTATTAGTATCTCTTTGTTTCACCTTGTTTTTGGATATCTCAGCCATTTCAAAACCGATTTTCATCGAATAAACTTTTGACACCCATTAGAACCGCATGCTCTTTGACATCTCGTAGAGTGGTTTCTGAATATCTCACAAAACGTTAAAAGCTAAATCTTCACCTCGACCAGAACTGTACACACCCTTTAAAGTGAATTCATCAGGCTCCTCACCGTGTCCCTTCATTGTGGCAGCAAGTAATCGTGATGACATTGTCCTGCAAAAGAAGACCATCAAATTGAATTACTGTAACACATCTTACTACATAGAGATTTCTTAATTTGACATCTTTAGAATATCTATGTGTAACACGTTTAAACCCTCGTGTTCTGATTTCACTCATATCTCAGAAATCTGCCCTGACTGAAATACAGCATACATTACACAAGTAATCAATACACTTGACACACTGATGCTGTACTTCAATTCAAGTAGTCTGCAATATTCTCATTTTGACCAGAATTCTAAAATGTGATTGGACTTGACCCATCCCACCACCCCCCCCCCCCCAGCAGAATGCAGAGGATGACCGATACAAATTTTCTTCAATTTGTTTCCCTTCTTACAAATGAAATTCATATGATTGCAACTGCTGATCTACATTTTAACAAACAGCAGCAGTTGCAATCTTACAAATTTAATTTGTATTGTACAGAGGGATCAGGCAAATTGAAGAAAACCTAAATCTTCACCTCTGCTCAATCATGTCTAGGCTTGCTTTCATTTAGGATTGTTACAAATGTTAATATTTTAAATACACCTCTACAGGGATCTCGCCAGCGTATATCACCCTTGTCGGCCCCGACAAGCGTGCGGTTTGAAGAAGCAATTGCCGACAAGGGTAAAACTTGCCGACAAGGGTAACACCACGCGTGAACTTGCCGACAAGGGTAACTTGCTTGACGAGCTAAGTTCGGACCAATTTCTCGCCTTTTTCAGTCTTTATTATCTGGCTAGAAAAGAAGCTGGATGTTGAAAGCAGCAGCAGTTTACAAGAAATTATCTACGCAGTCACCGCACCGATCACAACAACGCGGCTCAACAGAGCGACGTACTAGCCGATTGATGATACACACCACATCACACACCGTACTTGCTCACTCACATGCGCTCTGATTTGGGATCCACACACACATGCACAAGCACCCAGCCGGCCACTTACAGCCGCCTGCGTGTACAACGGTACAGTGTATTGTGAGAGGGAGAGAGAGGACGGAAAGAGAGGGTCGGAGGCCGAGGGAGGCTGAGGAACGCTGACACGTGCTCGCTTGTTGTCACGCTTGTTGTCGGGTTACGCAAAAACAAACGATATGAAATGCATGCCCCCCTCCGCCAAAGGTTGTATTTTTTTTTTTTTTTTGGCTGCTTTGGTTTGTTTGTTAGTTTGTCTGCCTGTCTGTCTCTCTATTCGCAAAATAAGTCAAAATTTGGGAACAGATTAGGATGAAATTTTCAGGAACAGTTACAGTTGGTTGGTGAAATGGCGCAAGGAACAGATGATTAAATTTTGATAGTGAGCAGGATTTATAATACCATCGAAATTCACCGCCAGGATCCAGGATTTTTAGACTTTGTTTCGTATATTTGAAAGGATTCGTATCAATTCTTTAGGAAGCTGGCCATCGGCAATGACGCAAAATTAGATGCGTTCAAAGCATTGCCGCAGAGAGAAAATTAACTCCATTTTTCGTTAAAAAAGAAAAGACTAGAAATGTCGCTACGGCGACTGGTGTATGCCTCCGCCATAATGCATGGTTCTCCTAATGTGTAGGTCTATAGTACAATGTCTTGACAACGTGTGATGACAGTTTCACACAATTGGCAAAATATCAAAATGACAGGTTCGCCACAAATGTGCTCAATGTTCACTTTCCTAGAACTAGGTTCAATTGGATGAATGATTAAAACGTCAGAGTGCAGGTATTTGGGGGAACTGATGATTTTTACTTGACTTTTGACCCTTTTATAAGTTTATGCATTGAGTAATTTTCAAAGTATTGAGAAAAAGTATAAATCTAAACCTGGCCTTTGACCTTTGACCTCACAGTTCCAAAGAGAATCACTGTTAGGTAGAACATGCATGAATATGTAAGTTTCATGATAATATCTTGAGTTACTTTTGAGATATGGAGGAAGAAGTGCAATTTAGCACTTTCACTTGACCTTTGACCTTTGACCTTTTGGCAAGAAACTTCCCACAGAATATACATTGGGTTCTACATGCATAATCAAGTTTAAAAAAATCCTTCAGGCATTGCATAAATATAAGGAAAGTTGTGATATTTTGAGGAGTTGACCTTGACCTTTGACCCCCTGACCTTTGACCCATGACCCCCAACTTCCCTAGATAATCACTGCCCATCGGTAAAAGAAAAACATGAAATCTCAACCTTTTTTTTTCACAAAATAACCTGTGACCTTTGACTTTTGACCCCCTGACCCTAAAATCCAAACAACGTATCATCCCCCCAGGATATACCCTCATGCCAAGTTTGATGCAAAACCACCTCACGGTTCTTGAGATATCAACAAAAACAAAACGGGACGGACGTAGGACGGACGGACGCCCCAAAAACATAATGCCTCCAGCCACTTCATTGGCGGAGGCATAAAAACAGGTAAATAAAACTAGAAATGTCGCTTTGGCGACTGGTATGCCTCCGCCATAATGCATGATTTTCCCAATAGGTCTAGATAGTACATGTGGACACTGTGTGATTACATTTTCACAAATTGGCAAAATATTGGAATGACAAGTTTGTCACAAATGTGTTGAATGTTCACCTTCCTTGACGTAGATTTAATTGGATGAATAGGAGAGCATGTATCTAGGGATTTAAGGACTTTAACTTGACTTTGACCCATTCATACAGTTAGGCATGGAGTAATTTTCAAGGTACAGGTGTGGAGAAAAAGTTCAATTTCTGAATTGAATAGTAAATTGTTACCATTTTCATCTGGCCCTTGACCCTAAAATTCATAAGATAATTACTTTCAGGTAGAACATGCATAATATGTACTAAGTTTCAAGGTAACTTGAGCCACTTCCGAGATATGGAGGAAAAAGTTAGTTCAGCACTTTCACTTATCTTTGACCTTTTGACCTTTGAGGCAAAAAGAGAAAAAAAAAACTTTCCAGAGAATTTCTATTAGGTTACACACGCATACACCAAGTGTAAAAAAATAACCCTGCTGGCATTGCATAAATATGAGGGTAATAGTAACATTTTGAAGTCTTGCACTTGACCTTTGACCCCTGACCTTTGACCCCATGAACCCTACATTCTCTAGATAATCACTTCCAGTCAGTACATGTATATACTATGTTCCATGAAGATACCTTGAACAATTTTCCAAGGTACGGAGAAAAAAAAAGAAGTTTTAATATTTTTACTTGACCTTTTGACCTTTGACCTTTGACCTCATGACCCAAACTGTCACCAGAGAATCTTAATTGGGTAATACATGTATACATTAAGTTTCAAGAAAATCTCTTCAGGCATTCAATAGATATGGTGGAAATAGTGAAATTTTATGTATTTGACCCTGACCTTTTGACCTTTGACCTTTGACCTCATGACCCAAACTTTCACCAGAGAATCTTAATTAGGTAAAACATGTATACACTAAGTTTCAAGAAAATATCTTCAGGCATTCAATAGATATGGTGGAAATAGTGAAATTTTATGTATTTGACCTTGACCTTTTGACCTTTGACCTTGAGCATGTGCACCCAAAAGTTGATAGGCACAACTTCACCCCCTAATACACATACATGCCAAGTTTCATTAGGATACCTCAACAGGTTTCGATAGTTACCTTGTCCACAAAATTCATTACGGACGGACGGAAGGACGGACGGACGGACGGACGGACGGACGGACGGACGGACGGACGGACGGACGGACGGAAGGACGGACGGACGGACGGACGGACAACCCGAAAACATAATGCCTCCGGCACCACTTCGTGGCGGAGGCATAAAAAAAGAACGTGCGATGGAGTAAGCAAATGCAAATTGTTATTTAGGTTTTGGTAGTTTCAGTGGGTTATCTTTTTTTTTTTTAATCTAAAAAGCCATGCGTTCCATTTTAGCTTTTCAATTTCCATGGATTTGTAAACGTCATTCGTGAATATTCCATTTTCCTTCTCCGGGCCGAAATTTATAGTAATTCTGTCATGATGGTCTTTCAAGTTCAACGTACGTAATGCTCCACGTGCTTCTGGGTTGGTTTGTTAAAAGGTGGGTTAGGGGGCCTTCATGGGCAGAAAATAAATGGATGATCATTCATCAATATTCCCAGTTGGTTTACATGCTATGTACACGCTGTTTACGACCACTGAAGCAAGGTGGCAGTACGCGCGACATTCTTTATCTGACACCTGGCTTTCGTGGAAATTTCATGGAAATTTCCACAAGCCATGATATCAAGTTTCCCCACTGCTTGAGGTCGTGCTTTTTGTTTTATTCTTCATTACGAACATCAATTTTTTCAAGTTGAAAAGTGTAGATAATTTGCTTCGAGGACGTGTTTCTTTCTTCTTTTTTTTTCATTGCATCGTCGGTAACATTTTGTTTTGTTCATCGTCCGTGCATGGCGGGGTTCATGGAAGGAGAACGATGGGAATGACTGGGGAGAAAATAAACTGAAAGAAGGAAGCATCTTTTGAGCGAGCTGTCTGTTTTTCTCTACACCAGCATCAGTTATCGCCACCAAGGTTCTTTTTTTTTTTTCGTTACTCCGACAGATTAATGATAAAATGATGCTATAGATTCTTTATTCTGAAGGTTCGTTAATCCAAAAATGATTAAGAAAAAATGTCCGTTCATTTCACGACGAAATCAGTTTTGTTATTTCGAACGTTCTGCCAGTGAAATTTCGGAATAAAACGACGGCACAAAACAGCGTGTTTTCGTACTCTAAGGGTCTGTTATTCCGACAGAAGTAGTTATGATCAAATAATAAATTGTAGATTCTTTATTCTGAAGGTTCGTTAACCGAAAATTGAATAAAGAAAAATGTCCGTAAATTTCAAAACGAAATCAGTGCGTCATTTCGAACGTTTTGCCAGTGAAATTTGGAAGAAAACAACTGCCCCAAAAAACAGTTGCACTTTTCTTACTCTGAGGGTTCGTTACTCCGACAGATTAATGATAAAATAATGCTATATTCCTTATTCTGAAGGTTCGTTAATCCAAAAATGATTTTTAAAAATGTCCGTTCATTTCACAACGAAATCAGTTTTGTTATTTCGAACGTTTCCGTCAGTGAAATTTCAGAATAAAACGACGGCCCAAAACTGCTAGTTTTCTTTTACTCTGAAGGTTCGTTATACTGCGAAAGAATAACGATAACACTTTAGATTCTTAATTCTGAACGATCGTTAATCGGAAAACGATAAAGAAGAAATGAAAACGGTTATAGTTTTCTTACCCTCAGGGTTCGTTACTCCGAAAGAATAATGGCAAAATAATACTCTACATTCTTAATTCTGAATGATCGTTAATAGAAAAATTATAAAGGAGAAAATATTCGTTTATATCCAAACGAAATCAGTTTTGTTATTTCGAATGTTCTGCCAGTATAATTTCGGAATACAACAACGGCCCCAAAACGGTGTTTTCTTATTCTGAAGGTTTGTTATTCTGAAACAATAACGATGATAGATTCCTTTCTGAAGGTTCGTTGATCGGAAAATAATAAAGAAAAAATGCTTGTTAATCTTCGAACGAAATCAGTTTTATTTTGAACATTCATCTGTAGTACCGACCTTTGGTGTTGTTGTTGTTTTCGATTACAAACCTTCGAAGTACTCAGTAATGAATCGTTTCATTTTATGATTAAACAAACCTTCGGAATAATGACCATCATTACATTTAAAATTGTATGATATCTCTTTGATGTCACGGCCAAACTACCGCAGTATACCCAGAAAGGAAAGTGCAACGATGTCCCGAAAGTTCTCGATCGCTTCTCGCGCATCTGCATGCAATAGGCCTACCACGTGGTCGAGCAGACGGCGAGAAAGCAACACGGCGCGCGTTGTTGCGATGCAGAGGCGGCTAATTATTGCAACAGTGAAACAGGAAAGGCCTAAAAGAAATCGGAACCTCCACCATCGGCACCTACTTCTCTTTCATTTGTTATTTAGGAACTGCCGCTAACAAAAGGTATGGAGTTTCTGCATTGTTTCTGTGAGAATATGCCCCTCACAACGTTCATTACATCTCCGTGAAAATGTCGCATTTAGTGGCATTTTAGCGGCGATTTATCTGTGTTGTATTGAGCATTAGCGACGGTTTCCGCGCTTCGCGCGGGAGGGGGAACCCCCCTCCCGTACCCACCCCCAGAAAAGCGCGCATAAATGCCGACAAGCGTGAAGAAATTCCTGGCGAGAACCCTGCTCTAGCATAGAGGCTCTGGCCTTGCCTAGAGGAATAATTTATATCAAAAATTTGCTAGATTTCTATGTACATGTATTTAGCAGCTCTGATCAACAGATCAAAGTAAATTTTACTGAGACAATTTATCCTGACTGGAGGGCGACACATCAGTCCTATCGATCCAGTGAGTTTCTCTGAGGAAATAATCATGGCTGATTCATATGTCCCTATCAGAGATGTCATCATTTGTGTCTGCCCTCCTCCAGAAATCTACTCTTTGAATTTGATTCTTTAACATTATAGACTCTCAAAGAGTAAAATTGCTAAAAGTTTAAACCTCGTTAAAGGGATAGTATATCTAGTAATAGTATTGGTGGAGAGGATTGGGCTTTTAACTTTTAGTGAGAAATCAAGAAACTACTTGACTTAGTTCTATAAAACAGTTAAGTTACAGGGGTGGTATTCTGAGGTCGTAATTAAGTCTGTAATTAACTTCGTGATTAAGTCGTGAAGTTAATTACCCCTTAATCATGGGCAAAATCGGTATTCTGAGGACGTAATTAAGGTATGATTAAGTCCCCTGTAATTATCTTAGGTCCCTCCCATCTAATTGTTATTCCATCCAATCAGACGCGTTGTTAGAAGCCAAAATGATGATTACACGCGCAAATATGCCCTCAATGCGCGCTCCTCCACGCCCCCTGTAATTACAACCCAAGAGCTCCGTGCGCACACTCTGGTATTTGATTACAACCCCTCACCTACGCACGCGAAGATCGCAACCTCTTTGCTCACATAAAATGACAAAATTCCTCGAAGATCGGCTATATTTCTTTTTTTCTCTGAATTCTACGAATACCACGATAACAACATTCAACCGCTCCTCGGTTACCGAAGACGGTAAGCATCGTTGTGGCAGAGAAAACACGATGTATTGCGTGATATCGGAGTAGTTAATGACACTCTTTGGTATCATTAAGTTTTCCATTAACTTTCATACTTAATTACACCCTCAGAATACCGATTCGTAATTAACTCTGTGATTAAGTCCTCTCAGAGGTGCACGCGCATTGATACGCGCAAACGCGTAAGTCCTTCCCGCCAAAACGCTTGTTGCTATGGTAGTTAATATACCCCCTACTTAATCATGCTCTCAGAATACCAATTCGTTAATTAAGTGCTAATCAGACACTTAATTAGCTCTCAGAATACGGCCCCAGAACATATCCCTACCATTCTTACCATTCTAAGAGGAATTTAATGTTTATCTGATGAAAATTGGTTTTGAAATGGCAGAGACCTCCAAAAACAAAGTAAAACAAAGCGATTGTATTAAATAAAAGATGGGTGTCACCCATGCAAAGTTCGCTCTCTTTTGGATATCTCAGCCATTTCAAAACCAATTTTCATCGAATAAACATCGAGTTCCACTTGGAATAACATCCTCTTTCACATTTCATCAGAGGTTATGTGAAAAAAAAAATGTTACAATTGTTAACACCCTGTGTATGTCCCAACCAAAACTTGTTCAGACACCCTCTAACATTAGGCTAAACTATTTCAGTGGCAGATCCAGAGGGGGGCGCAACGGGCATGCACCCCCTCTTTATTTTTGTGAAGACAAAAGGTCTAAATAAAAAGAAAAAAAAAATGGCGGTGCGTGCACCTCCCTTCTTTAACGTTAATTCTGTAATTGTTGAAGGCACTTCCTCTTTATGGAATTCCTGGATCTGCATTGTTACCAGGTATGTTAACATTTTTAGATGGGAGGAATAGGAACCTAATTCAAGATAATTATAAATTAGCTCTAACAGTTAAAGAATTCTATTGTTAGGCCTAAAACTAATCCACCTTAATTACGTCCTCAGAATACCCATTTTGATCATGATTAGGCCGTGGCCAAGGGGCTATAAACTTCTCGATGTAAATTTAATTACAAATTTAATTAGGGTTTCTACCTCCCACCTCCCTTTAAGACAACCCCAGGCATTAAAATTGTTTGAAGTGAACCCGAAGTTTGTTAAACTTGTCAGACACAGGGATCAAACAGAATTGCAGAAGTCCGATCGAATCATACCATGTAAATTAATAATTAAGTGAACAGCCACTCCGTTGACCTGACTTGTGCTTGATTTTCTGACTTAGATTATGTTTGATTGTATCTAGATTCTATGTTACAATGACAAATTCTTACCGTGTTGGTCTTGAATTACCACATGTCCTCCGGGGAAGACTCTCTCCACGTAGGGCCTACGTACCCACATGCTTCGAACTAACCCAGCGGCGCACCTCTCCTCTCGCTCGAAGACACCACGTGTTAAAAATGGCGGCTCGAAATTCGGATCGAGCGAGCGCGCTAGCCACGAGCGCGATCAGCGAGCTCCGACGACCAAATTTTGCAAAGAGATAGAACCTTGTTTTTGGCTCCGACTCGACTCATCTCTTCGGCCTTGCGTACGCTCGCGGATCGCTCGGGTACAGTTGTATAAATACGCACGTACGGATGTCATGGACGAATGTTGTGCGCGGCGAGGGGCGTGCAGTCACAGAACTCTTCTGTGCGTGCAGTACACTACACGGGCTGTGATTTCTGTGGGTGAAGAATGCTTTTCCTTCAGGCTTTCCTAGCAGTTCCTCCAATCACGGTGCCGATGATCATTTCGTGCGCGCGCAGTAACGTCTAGTCTCGGGCCGAAGTCAGATTTGTTTCAGTACCGTCTTCATACGACTCGAGAGGGCGTTGAAGATGCAACTCCTGCACCCTTTAGGTTTGTGAGATTTTCAGGATGGTCGTCAAAAATTAAAATTTCCTTACAGGAGACTTGATCGTATTGATCACCGGAAGCTTTTAATTCCGTGATCAAAGGGTGAAATTTCAGACAAAAGGCTAGTTATTCACAAAGTCCTGATAATTACGAATTAGCAAAATTTGGGGTATGTAGCCTAAATTATTCACTCTGGTTTGGGGAAAATAGACCCTTACATCGAAGTATACTTAACTGGCAACATAATTATGAGATTTTGGTATATATATCTATACACAGTCACAGTATTCAGGTTATTTAAAGACATTAGATACATGTAATGCATAAAAAATAGCTCACAAAAATCTTCCTCCAGCAGGGGCGGATCCAGGAATTCTGTAAAGGGGAGGCGCCTTTACAAAATGAAAGGGGGTCGCATCTACCCCCCCCCCCCCATTTTTTCTTTTTCTTTTTTGTTTTGAGAAAAAATAAAGAGGGGGCACGCGGTCGGTGCGCGCCCCTCTGGATCCGCCACTGTCCAGGGTCTTTGTCAACTGCTATGACATTCAAGTTCTTGCAGTTTTTATTTTGTGGAATGTCAACGATATTGAGTTGTGCAAATTTATGACATAAATTATTTTGAGGAGCTTGAATTATTGTACATCGACATGAAGGAGTGGCATGAAACTCCGAATGTGATTGATTGCTTTCATATCTCACTTGAATCAATAGAAGTGATGTGAATGCATTAGTACCATGTATATACTCATTCATCAGTTATATTAATGTGGAACTTTTCTCCTTTGTAATGATTATGCTTTCTCCATAACGTTAATTTGTATAATGTTCTCTACAGTGAGTAACTAATTGTATGTATTCATTGTTCTGAATTATCTCTGCAAAGACTAGCAAAATAACAGCCAAAGGCTGAAGTAAGTTCTGTTAGCACATTGAAGTAGAATGAACTGGAATAAAATAAAGAGAGCCAAAAATGAAGAGAATGATTCTTCTGTCTTCTCTGTAACCAAATATGAAATGCTTCATTCACAAAACAAATCAAACCTAAACATATAAACTCATATTTCAAATTAAATAGAAATCTATGCGAAACACTGCTTAATTTAATCAGAAGAAATGAAGGTAACTGAAACTCATTCCAATTAAAAGTTAAACAGACAGAATATATATATATACACACACACTAAATGTTGTTTGGACAGGTAGCACACTTTTAATCAGACAAGGCACAGCAGTTCCATTGACACATTGGCTCCAATTCACCAAGGTGGTTTAAATCTAGACTATTGTTTATACAAATTTCTTCTGCATGAATACATGTGACAGATTGCATATGCCGATATATGTCCAGTAACAAATGCGTGTTGATACGCGCATGTCAGAGGTACACCTATCTCATGCTTATTTTAGTCCATGGACTAAATTATGTCAAAGGTACACCTATCTCATGGTTATTTTAGTCCAAGGACTAAATTTAAACCATGGCCTAAATCTGAACCACCTTAGTGAATTTGGGCCATTGAGGCACTCTACAGTTGACAAAGATGAAATTATGCGACTTACAAGGGATACAAGGAAAAATGGCACAATGTAAACAAAATGATAAAAATAAAAGATAAAGAAATGCTTCACCATATATGAATTAACAACACTTTCCTTTAGGCATTTATGCTAAATGGGCAGAAGCATGACTGAATTATCAATAGTAAACATTTAAAACATGAGCACCAAAGGAACTACTTACATTAAACTGCTGTTAACAAAAGATTCAAAGTCTTCATTGCTACCAGTAGGTCCTATATGTGATTTACTAACAAACTGAGCTGGGTACAAATATTATGGTATTATGTTTTACTCTTGGTATCTCTATGTAGTTGCTTCCTGATGCCTACATGATAACAAAGAACTTTTTGGTCAGTGAAAGAAAATACTTCCTGTTTATATACTCACTTTTTATTTCATACTATTTACTTTTTACCATTTTTTTTTTTGGGGGGGGGGAGGGAGGGGGAGGGTGGGGTAGGGAGCAAGAGTTGGACAAGAATAAGAGAAAGCCCCCGAGTGTATATATTTTTTTAAACAGAAAAGTAACAACAGCTGTAATCTCTTTATTTCAGAATTCTTTGACAGACGAATATGATACAGCACAGTAATTGCATCTCTCCTTGGATCATCTAGCAAGAGATTTATTTCCATGTGACACCAAGTTCAAAAGCACTTAGACACAGCTCAAACAATTCAACCATATGGCTTGACAGTCAACTACGAGCATTAGTTGGAGAAATATGAGCATGAGATACTGGACCCCTTACAATGTTTTCCCCAGGATGAACATGTAAACTGATTGTGAACAAGAGAAGCAGTACATACTCACATAAGGGCAGGAAATTTGGGCACACATTCTATGCATACGATATAAAGATAGTGGGGCTGTGTATATGGTTGTGTGTATTTGTGATGTTATTAAAAAAAAAGAGAAAAATTTCCACAAACAATCCAAGTTCTAGGTATACATTACTTTTAAATTACTTTGATTAGCCTAGATGCATGTATTAACAGATGATGTCCTCTGTTGTCTGGAATACACAGAATGTTCTATGCTCAAGATTTGATATGCTATTAGAGGGGGCGGGACGAAGTCCCTCAACTTCATCTCGGAACATACCTCATTCAGAATAACTACAAACCCTTGGGATGGATTATTCTGTATGCTACCTCTTAAGACAAATCATCATTCACATTATATTGAATCCATCCATTGAGGTAATAAGGGATACAGTCAAGGAAATCAAAAGATCATTTTTTAAAGGACATGTTCATATACATGTGGATTGAGTAAATGCAGCAATATTATTAGAACACATCAGTGAAAGTTTGGGGAAAATCAGACAATCTGTTCACAAGTTTTGAATTTTTAAACTATCTGCGCAGTCACTGCTGAATGAGAAGACTGCTACTTTACAGTGTATGATGTCACATGTGTACAAAGATATATATGCATCACAAAGCAAACAAAAAGTCGCCAGACATGGATTTTTAGTTGAGGATAGATTCTTAAAGAGCAGACTCTAAGCTTTAAAATGATGTGTAACTCATATCAAATGGACTCCCTAACCCATCTAAATACTAGAAAGAAAGTGCACACTCAGGACAAGTGCGAACTGAGAAAAGAGGCTCTGAAGTACAAGGTCTATTCAAGCGCTTAATCTTTACCGAGCCGTGCTACCTGTGCAATGAAAGGGACAAAACACGGGATGTAAATCAACGGAGTATTACAACAATGAAGGGATAATCAGATTAAGCTGGAATTGAGCATGGTCTATGAACACATTCTACCCATGATTAACGCCAACTTTCAAAGCAGTAGAGTTATCCTTTCAAAAGTTATTAGACTTGAAAGTGAAGAGTGTGTAAAGGATTTCAAGAAATGAAAAGGGGACGCTAAGACATACCTGATCATTCTATTCTCCCCCAAAATGGGTTGTAGAAAAACTGCTGAAGACACAGTTTCCCATTCACGTTATGATCCCATACTAAAGAATAATGTAGAATGATAGCTCTGTCAGAAAATATGAAAAACTCAAGATTGACTCGGTTTCACCTTTTTTGAGTCCTCACGTGAAATCAAGGGGTGCAACTTTTTGTTTGTTTTGTGATGCACGGTCACATATGGAAACTATAAAGAGAATTTCGCAAAATTGTAAAATTTTATTTCTTGAAAAAAAAGTATACATTTCATCGACTTGTCACTGACATATGTTAAGGGTAACATTATTCCCCCTGCCTTCTGAAAGAGGCAAGTCAAGCGTTCTTTTATTATGCGAGAAAAGTGAAAATATGTTGAATCCTCTTAATGTTTTTTTTTATATCGTTGCACACATGTGACATCACAAGCTGTAGTAGTCTTTTCATCCAGCAGTGACTGGGCAGAAACTTCAAATATCCATAACTTTTGTACAGGTTGTCCAATTTTCCTCAAACTCTCACTGATGTGTTCTACTATATGCTGCTGCATTCACTCAATCCACATGTCTATGAAGGTGGACTTGTCTTTCAAGGAAGATGCCATGTACACAAAAAGAGGATAACTTTATTAATAGACAGAATGTAAGAAAACTGCTTTAGGCAAGAATGCAATAGGTGGGATAACTGGAGGACAAGAAATCAGGCTGCATATAAATTAACATATGAAGCTGGATTCTAGAGGTGGTAAAAGCAACTCTGAGTTGAAATTTCTTCTTTAAAGGGTGTGTACAGTTCTGGTCGAGGTGAGGATTTAGCTTTTAACGTTTTGCGAGATATTCAGAAACCACTCTATGAGATGTCAAAGAGCATGCAGTTCTAAGGGGTATCAAAAGTTTATTCGATGAAAATCGGTTTTGAAATGGCTGAGATATCCAAAAACAAGGTGAAACAAAGAGATCCTAATAAAGTTGTGGCATGTCGCCTTTTATTATGAGCACTTTTTTGGATATCTCAACTATTTGAAAACCAATTTTCATCAAATAAACATTGAATCCTTCTTAAAATTACGTGCTCTTTCATATTTTATAAGACGCTTTTCATTATCTCACTTAGGAATGTTCAAAACATGAATCCCCACCTCAACCAGTACTGTACAGTCCCTTTAACAAATGGTTCAAAACTGCATGTATTGCCATCACCTAACACTGAACTAAACTGCATGTATTGCCATCACCTAACACTGAACTAAACTGCATGTATTGCCATCACCTAACACTGAACTAAACTGCATGTATTGCCATCACCTAACACTGAACTAAACTGCATGTATTGCCATCACCTAACACTGAACTTAGTCTCCAATCTGCACATTTTATGGCTGTCTTGTCACAGCAGGAATTACCAGTCATAGTTGAGCAAATTTTTTTTTCCAGATAATATCAGTGTCAGCCAGGAGACAAAGATAAGAAGAATTATCCCTATGAATGTTGGGCGCTACATAAGCACTTGCCCGATTGCCCGCGGCAAATGAAAATCAAATTCGGGCAAGTGTTTGTGGACAATGAGAACAAATGTTTGCCCGCATTGGGCAAGCAAAATGTTTTGAAGCGGCCCTTTTCCCCTTATTCCCACCAACAGAGTCACAAGGTCAACCATACAGAAGTCCAAAGATAATGGCTATTTAGTGATGCAACACACTTTATACTCTTATATTTCATTTTTGTAACTTTCCAACACTTACGTGAAGAAGCCCCAATGCAAAGAATTTGAACAGTCCATATTGCGTTTAAGCGTGCCAATCAATGCATGCTTGTTTATTCAATTATGGGTTTTATTAAGCCCTTGACTTACACATGATTTTCTATATTATTTCCTTATATTTTGGACTATCTTTTTGGACAAGTAAAATTAATATTAGGGCAAGTGTTTAGGAGCAAATTTGAAAATATGCTTGCCCGACTGGGCAAGTGGTAAAATAGTTATGTAGCACCCTGTAATGTAAGTCACTTCATCAATGCCAGATTCTAAAGCAGCCTGGATACTACCAAACTAAGTACACTGCATGGCAAGAATAATTACAGCTTTACCAACTTGCTGTACATTCGTCACATCGTGAAATCTACTGCATAGAAATATATTTACAATGGCAAGTACAAAATTATGCATATATAACAATGATTTAATTCAGACTCATCAGCCCCTTAATTTATTCTTTTCCTTCGAAAAGTATCCTCTGCCTGCAGCACTGTCCTGTGATATTCTTCATTGACTGAATGGAAGAGCCCAACAAATGGAGCTACATGCTGATCAAGGAACTTATTTTTAGTCAGGCTTTTGACATGCCCTTGGCAGTTAAGGCACGCTCTTTGATTCCAAATAAAAATTGGCAGCAGTGAGTATACCGCATTGAGATTTGATAGAAGGTAAAGACCTCCCAGCACATACTAAGTACATGGAACAAAAGTTTGCATGACATCATCTTCTTCATTTTCATCCTATGCTATGTAAATACAAATTTACTGTAATGCATCTACGAGTAGCAAAAAAACAAAGAAAAACAAAACAAAAAGAACAAAAATGATTGATTCTTGAACCCTACCTACAGAAGGACTAAGTGAGCAAGAAACAAAATACTGGCATAGATCTGAGTAGAATGTCCAGGATATGTGTGACCCTGCATCACAAAAACAACAAAGAGTTGCTGGATATGATTTTTAAACTAAGTAAAATTCTGAAAGGGGAGTTTTTCAAAGATGTTTTACCCATGCAGATGGGATGATCTATATCAACTGAAATTAATGGTGAAAATTAAGCATGTACAAAGACTAATTCTGATAAAAGAGGCTTAGGTCTTTTGTTTTTGTTTTTTAGATCAGCGCCACTCTTTATTTGTGTATAAAGCAAAGATGGGATTTTAAACTCCATGGCAACCACTTACAGGAATTATTCAATTAACTCACAGCTTGGTAAACACAACCTTCTATCGTAACTGATTAATGAAGTGCCCTACATCGATGTAAATAAGCACTGAATTGATCAGCGTTTTAGTAGTCATGACAAAAGAAACCATGGGCACGATGGAAGAATTTAATGAATTAGAACAACTTTCTATTCATGTTTAGTATAAAAGGTACTGCTGATTCTTTTTAAAGCTTCTGTGAGCTTTCAAGCACAACATGTTCACAGTAGTAGGATCAGCATGGGTGAAAAACAGAGAAATCTAACCTGAAACAGGGGGAAACTGGTCTGTAATAAGAAGACTGCTTGCAGTTTACTTCATGGTTCAAAATTCCAAATTCAGCTAAAAGAAGTTTACTATAGCAGCAAAAAACTCACACCCCAAATCAGCCTAACTGCCCTAAAATGCATTTTTTTCCGGCGCACTGAGAAATCAATTCGTAAGACATTTTGTAGGTTTTGTGATGCAGGGTTTATGATTAATCAAACATACAAAACATCCATCATAACATTAGTCCTTATCACATGTTTGCTTTAGAAAACAAACAAAGCCTGCATTCTACAAAGTCCACTACATTTGTGGTACAAATTCAAAGAATCTAAATCGTACAGATATTTACATCTAAAAATAAATACAGTATAAATTTATTCAATGATGCAACCTGTGTAAAAAGCATCCAGGGATGTGTTACTTTCAAAAGAGTTGATAAGAAATAATGACAATGCTAATACAAGTATGATATTATACATAATACTCAAAATGCAAAACTACAATTGTACTACCAAGGGGACGATGGGTAAGGAGAAACAATACTACAAACTAGCAAGCACTGCATAGTCTTTACTCCTCCCTCTCAGAGTATTGAGTATTAAAGTGTATTAGGACTTATCAAGTACATACTTATGAAGCATTTGTTTTCAGGTGGTTCACAATGAAATCAAGTGAGAACGAACATTTGTTTGATTTGTGTTTTTCACTTACATTTACCCAGAGTCATAGTAAAGCAAACCATAATTCACTGACATGAGGAAATTTGTTTAGATCTGCAGTACAAGGATTATCTTTGACTCAGATTTTAAAAAAAATGTGATCACTGCTGTCTGCCAATGCAAGTTCTCCCTCATGATTTTTACAAAAGAATTTAAGTTGGCAGTTTGATATAAAAAGAAAGAACAGCTCTTGCAATATACAATGCTCTGTGGTCTCTACAACTTACTGCTTGTGGCAAACCTCACACTTGGCAGTTTCTATGTTCAGTAGTACATGATATCAAATCCAGGCTGAATGTTACCAAACCAGAGATAGAGGAAAAAACAAACAAACAAATAAACAAATTGTCAATTGAGGATGAACATCTAACATCAATAATTGATACAAAGCACGAGTAAAGAAATCACAGCAGTCTTCCTTTCGGTAAACATGTCTTTTGCTGGATATTCTGGGATGCAACTAGAGTAAGGTGGGCAGGATTTTATCTCATATCAAAAGACAGTGCTCATCTACTTGCATTGATGAGCTTAGATAGGATACTTCAGTGAATTTGCTCATCTGGATGAGATTGATGGACAACAAAATCAAGTTTAACGGTGGGGTTTTCTTCAGTGCTGGTGGTGAACACAAGATGGCTGCTCCCTGGCGGCTGTCATAATTCTTCCCGGACGGAATGCTTCTGACCAGACTCCCTCACACTGCTCTCTCCCTCTTGTTTGATCTGGTTGACAGTGGAGGGTGTGTCCTTCCTCTGGTCCTGTGATGTATTCTTCCCCTTGGCAGCAGGCACCATGGTCTGACCGGTCTCTTCCCCTGAGCTGGTCTCGTTCTGTCGCCGTGCCGACGGCTTCCCCGCATCTTTCTTGCCCTTCTCCAGTTCCTCCCAGATACTGGAGGTCTCTGTGTCACTGATGTAGTTCTCCTCCCCGGTGTAGTGGGTGGGTGCCACTAAGAGAGGATCCACAGAGAAAGCCCTCAGATCTCTTGGCTCAAACTGGGCTGCCCATTCCTCCCTGAAAGATAATGATGATTTGAACAAATGAAGAAAGACTTGAAAAGACTTTCATTCAGAAATAATGACATCTTGTACTCCATCCAGATTTCAAGAAGTCAGTAAATATGTTGCAATGGGTTGCATGCGCTGCATTTGAGTAGTTTGTCTAAAGAATTCATCCCATATATGAAACAAAACGCAATTCTTTTTCAAAAAGCTGAGGAAATAGTGAGAAGAGACACAGCTAAGATGTTATAATCACAGTGGTCCTGACTAGCTTTGACATGGTTAACATGATTATCAAAGGTCAGTGTGTCATCACTGAATGTCACTACTTTTGTTAACATTTATCTAATTACTGGACCTGTACGAATAATTAGCAATCACTTCACTAGACTCACATGGCATTGAACAATAATCTGCTTTCACATTTGACAAATATAGAATAATGGCAGCTGCAATTTGACTTCTCCATCTCATTCTAATGGCAATTTTATGTGTCTGCTTCCACTCACTCTGGATGCTTGTCAAACATGATGGGCAGGTACTCATCCACTGGCACCATTTTGCCAAGTGGCTTCTGAGCAAGGAGCTTTTTGGCGCCCTCAAGTGACAGCATATAGCTCAGTGTCCAGTAGGAGTAACTAGGCTTGACCAGCTGGCTGGACCCTGGTAGGTACTCTTCTTCCTTCATGTGAAGGATTTTGCGGCCAACATATCTAGAGACAGAGAGGAAAAGATGAGAGAAAAGGTAGGAGAAAACAAAAAACAAAACATTCCTCCTCATACTCAAAGGATTCTGCTCTCTGAAAAGAAAATACATGTACTCACAGTACATATTGTAAAGCAACTGGATTTCTCCAGTTACTGTGTGGGATCTTTTTTGGGGTATGTTCTCGGACACTTCACCAAGACTCACAATAATTACATGACATCACCCTGAGTCAACATCATTTATTTACCGAGGAGACACTCAAAGTGCGTGCGAAGGAGAAAATTTATTAGTGTACTCGCCAATCCAGCTACCTGTCAGGGCTCATCACCTGACACGATGCACAACTGTACTCGGCACACGAACAGCTGATACACACAGCGTATGCAAGACTTTAGTGTACAATATGCTACCAAACACGGAAAGACACCGCGGACACATCCACCTCCGTTGAGCGTCAGCTCACCACTGCTTGCTCCTACTACCCGAGTGAGAGTATACCCACGTGCAACCTGTGATCCCCCACTGAAGCTCTTATGGCCATGGGGTCGCCGTCACCGCACACCCCCTATGTCCTACCAGATGTACCAGAGACACCAACTTCCAGTGCTCTAAACCCATTTCATTACAATATAAACTGGGGCATATACAACTGTATTAACATGTTTATACATGACGTACGAGAGATTGAACTGAGATAGAATGAATCAAGAGAGAGTACTGTAAAAGTGGCAATTTTTGTGGTGTTGAAATTTTCACGCATTTCGTGCGACCAGAAACTAGTGCGAAAATAAAAGCATGCGAATATTTTTGCTTGCCATATGTTCCTGTGCGTGATGTCTTGATTCCACAGAATTAAAAACACGTGAAACTCTTCCTGTCCGGCCAAGTGCGAAAAATTATTCGCATGAAAATATCCACTTTTACAGTAAATTGAGAGACATTGAATAGAGTGATATAGATAGAGAGATTGCATTATGAGAGAAGACTCACATGAGATCCCACTCAAGTTTGCGGGCTGCTACCTCGGCCATGATGCTAGCCATTCGGGGTCGGAAACGCCCTCCAAAGCGGATATCGTCCTCAAACACAATGACTCGTGACAAGTTCCTGGCCACCATCTGTGGATCAAAAATAACAAAGACCAATCGATAAAATGAAAAAATATGGTTTGAACTTGTAAAACTTTGGATTTTTAGATTGTAGAATCTGTGCCAAAGTTTGATACTTTGCCTTTAGCAATGTCAGCTTGGAGTAGCTTGGTACAAATGAGAGAGCAGCCCTGTCAATAAGCTGTTTTTGTAAGTTGTTTTTTGTCATTATTCCCATGATAGGAGCTATTGCCATCCTGAAACTAGGATGAAAATGACATACTCATACACAGATGATACACAAAAAAACTGACATACTCATACACAGAATATACACTCAAACTCCACATCTACCATGGAAACAAGATGAGAGCACTTTATGCTCATGTCATTGTGATTTTGGTCACCCGTCTACTAATGACAAGCCAGGAGATCAGAAGGTGATTGTAACTCACATCTTGCCAGATGTAGTAGTGGCTGAGAAAGCAGCCAATCTCTCCTTTGGTCAGCACCCGACCCCAGTAGGGGTCAGCGTATCCTGGCAACATGTCAATACCCATCTCTCTCAGCATGTCTGGTGAAAGATTTCTGTGGAGAATGGAAGACACACAAACACACAGAAAAATTGAGAAAAGTTCTTGATAAGAAAAGCCATATCAATACAGAACACAAAGCACAAAATGTTTCTTAAAAGGAGGAAGTTCATTTGTAGTTATTTCTTTAATTAATTTTCCCTCATTTGATGCATCTCTTTCACTCTAAGACAAAATTCTTCAGAGCAGATTTCATTCTTGTTGTCATAATACAGCCTTAATCCATTTGTCTGTGAACTTATCTGCTAACAAATTCACGTATCTCTATCATATTTGAATTCATCAATCAATCTATCCATCTTACTGTCTATCTATCAAATCCATCTATTGTCCATCTATTTGTCTATCGATGCTCTAATTGTCCGCCATATGCCAGTTGAGACACAAAGAATAAGCATGGTGTATAAAGCAATAATTATTGCCCTATCTTTGGCCTTCACTATCAATTCTATGCACACCAGATCTGAAGTTTATACAGCACACTTATGGAAGTGATGGTATCTTTTGCTCACTCAAAAATGGACACTGAAGTAAAGCCTACGAATGCATGAAATACTGTACACACAAATAGGGCATCCAAGTATTTTATATCTCTTTAAGTAATGGCAGACCGGCCTCCATAAGTGCACAGACTTTTTCTGTGTGCGACAGCTGTGCTCTCATCTATACATCTTGACGTGGGCACTCTTTGTTTCTTGAAGTGGAAATGTTCATACATTCTTTTTTATTTTGTGCATAAAAACATATCCATCACCTATCTAATCTTACTCTAACATAAGATATGCCGGGAAATTCAGAGTTGCCAATTTAATGATCACAACATGGTAAATCCTGCAGCAAATTCTCCAGGACTAGATGGGTTAACAGGAATCACATATGAAAGTAAGAGATATTAAGAAGAGGGGTGAAGATATGAGGTATGAGTTTTCTTCAATTTGTCTGTCCTCTGTGGGTCTGCAAATGAAGTTTGTCAGATGGCAACTGCTGATCCACATTTTCACAAACATGTCAAAAAAAAAAAACAAAGAGAAGGAACCAGCAGGTATCCAACCTGTCATCTACTGCTTTCTTGGCACTGACACCCTTGACCACCAGGCTATCCCTGATTGCCAGCAATAGCAGTAACAGCAGACAACATGTCCGATTTCCACTGGTTCCTTTTTCAAACAGGTTTCGGAAAATGTGGATCAGCAGTTGCAATCTTACAAATTTTGTTTGTACAGAGGGCAGACAAATTGAAGAAATCTCGTACCTCATATCTTCACCCCTGTGCTTAATAATCTCTTGTTTTCATCTAATATGCCTTGTCTGCTTTGGACTACTTAACATAACAATGTCTGAATTTGGGAGTTTGAGTATTTGTTCCAAGTTCATTAAATCACATACTCAGCTTTTGTTTAAAAATTTGGTCCATTGACAAGTAGTTATATTTTCAAGCTTTGATTTCTCACCAAAAATTATGTGAGAACATACTGACTGAAGACACGAATGAACACAAACACACACACACAAACAAACAAACAAACAAACAAAAACAAAAACAAAAACAAAACCAAGAAAGAGCTGCACTATTCTGATGGTCTAAGCTTCAGCTTACTTGCCATCCACAGCTTTCCAGATCTTTGCCTCGATCCTGAGCAGCGCCAGCGAGGCCATCATTCTCTTCCTTCTCTCAGTCCGACGCTCCAGGTTTATCATGTAGATCTGATCGAATCCCATCTTGTCTGGCGCCCTCTCCAGTGGAAGAGTGATGTACTTGGATACTGCCATGGGACTATCATCTTCCACTACAATGACAACAAGAAAAATGAATACAGATTAACTCTTACGGTACTCACTTGAGCACATTTGTTGCACTTACATTCTACAATGTAAGGAACTTCAACAATGTAATTTCCTATGCATTTCACTCACTCAAGACTCTCTTTTTTCCTTTATTCATCGGGCAAAGACAGATTCAGAGGTGAAAGTGGATGACTGTGAATATTCCCATGTACGTTAACATATGAAACATATAACAAATATAATGCCTCTGGCACCCTCCAGCACAACTAAAAAGAAAAACCCCTCTGTTTCAAATATAATTTTCTTCCCCCTCAAGGTCATTAAAACATTCTACAGATGCTGGTGTGGGAGGAAACACACCAAAGGATCTATCCAAAGGGCTTAAAATAGAACTTGGGGATTTAAACATTCATGACATACCATTGCAAATCATAGGATTTAATATTTGGTAGTATGATAACAGAAGTCATCATACATGTAATAGGTGGGTTAGACAAAGTACTTTGGCTAGTCTCGCTTAACCAAGAAGTTAGCCTACCCAGAACAGCATCCCCTTGTGGCAGCCATTTTTTTCAGCATCAACAATAAGCCCATTGCTAGCAAGCTATGTATAACTTTACACAGATTCAGTGTCTTTGAACTGTTTATGCCCAGTCCAAACCCAAATCTATGTACCATTAATTACATTCTGCTTCCCTAATCCTACTCACAGCTTGCCACAAATTATTGTACATTCAGATCTTAGCATTGCAAAGGATGATAACTTCACTACATGTTGGGTTACAAATATCATGTATGGTAATGTTTGGAACTTAATTACTCATAAAAGGCCTCAAATATATGGATTAACTTCAAGAATATTTTGTCTATTGGAGAATGATACATATGATCCAAGATTTCTTGATAGGGTTTCAATTGTTCATTCTTTTTTTCCAAACCTCCATCTTGCAATGATTTATGGAAGAATGCTGTCTGTCTATCCAGCTTGTTATCCTGCCAGAAAATCAATAGTTACGTTCACACGCAGTTGCCAAACTTGAAGTTTAGGTCAAAAACTTAACTGTCAATGATTAGCTCCATTTGTGTATTCACGACACAGGTTCACACGTGCACCTGAACTTTAAGTTACAACTTATGAGCGAGCCCCACTTGATGATTACAATGGAAGTGCTCAGTCTTTGCTAGATGACCTTATGCCCATACAAAATAGCGCAGCGAATGAGACGTGAGATTCACGCTAACTCACAAGCTTGTTGATTATTGTGTCCACACGGAGGGAAACTACGAGAAGGGACCCCCTGTGGCTCGTGGAGAGGGCCTAAACTCTAAGATGTCTCTAAGATGTCTCGAATAAACTTTAAGATTGTTAACTTTCCAGTGCGTCCACACGGTGCTAAACTACAAGCTAATCATCGAGAGTTAAGTTTTCGTCCTAAACTTAAAGTGTAGGAACAGCGTGTGAACCTAACTAATGTGATTTAAATTGTCAAATACGCAAACATTGTGAAATAGCCTTGTGACTCACATATAGATCTCCTCTTTGCTCTTTCAGTGATCATCTGACAACTTCTTTTGGGTCTGAACAGTGCCTCATACAGAAGAAGCAACTTGATATACTTGTGAAACATGCTGTACCTATTTATAAATGGTATGACTCATCTTTCAACTTACACATAGTTTCAAGTCTGGTGTGTACCATCTGTTCCAGTTCTTCTTTCAGGGGGTGGTGGGTCTCAGGAGGGACCAGCATGGCACCAAAATGATCCGTGTTCAAGATGTGAAAAGGTACACCTGAGGAAATAGATCACAAATAAGTGTTTATAATCTGCAGGTTGCTATATTTCCTCCTTGTCTATTTTTTTTTTTCAAACATGTCTAATTGGGCATGTAATTTTGAAAGTAACATGTCTTCAGTAATTGTAAAGCATGCATAATATGGTAATCAAACACATCGCAGAGTGCCTTTAACAATGATGATGGAAAAAAAAAACACAATCACAACAACAACAGCAATATACAAAGGGTTAGGAACTGAAGCATATTAGCTATTGCCATTCAGCACATACCAGTAATTTTGGCTGAGTGATGTTTGGGGAAAATGATTGCCAACTCAGACTAGTGTTTCAAATTTGATTTGGCAGGTGCCACCCTGGGTTTGCAGTGTCCAGTATTGAAACAACAACTAACCACACAATATGAAAACAGCAACACTACACTACTTACTTAGCTGCTGATTTTAGTGATAGAATGATGTTTTGAATTGTGTTAACTTTTGGCTGATTCCTACGCTTGAGAGAAGCAGATTTCATGAAAATTTTAACTGCCTAATACACAAGCCTGAAATACAAGCATCTCATAAGAAGTTTTAGACAGGTTCCTTATTACTTTAAGGCACAAATCTTTTCTCCCAATCAATCTCACACTCTCCTCTCCTTCTCTCTTACTCTCTCTCATAATTTGATTTTGAGCCATTTCACCTCTTTGGCAAGGAAACCTAGAATTTGATAAAAAATTGCTGCATCCAGTGTCATGGATTGTCTCCCAATCCTGACCAAATCTAACAATCTCCATGGAGTGACGTCTGGGAATTCACTCAGAAGGGAACACAGAAACAGCGAGTGTCTGCATGGTAAATACTGTAACAGTTCATTCTAATTCCTAGGTTAGCCCTAGGTACCATGTAAAACACTCTATTTGAGACAAAATACGGAGTAGGGCATTACTTCATCTCCTTCTGAAGAAAATGGTTTAGTATGCAACACACTCATATAACTAGAATGACTTGATTTTCAGGCAATTGGTCAGAAGCCATCATGATATTTGATATTCATGTAGGCCCCTAAACTTTTACCATGTGATTGTACAGAAATCACAGAAGGGTTTCAGGTCCGCTATACTAATATTTAAAGTAAAATCATTTTTAGATAATTTTGTGTTTCAGAAAGGTTGAAGTCTCTCAAGTTGACAAACTACAAATGTAACACTGTGACATTGGAATTGGAATTTGTGTCAGTGCTACTATGCATTCACAACACTGAAAAATACTTAGGAAATATACACTGTTTCATCCATTGTGTGCATTGTGTATGTGTGTGTATAATATTGTTTCAATAGAATACATGTATTTTCTGATTCATTTCTTTCAAACGTGTCCTAGGTGTTGCTGACCCTTTAATGAGGGCAATGCAGGCAGTGAGGACAGCATGAGGTCATAGCTTCTGCTGCCAGGAGTACAGGCCTGAAGGTTGCCCACTGGCTGGGTCAGACAGCCAGCCAGCCACTGGGAGGGACTTCATTAGGGAAGGAAGCCAGCCAGGCTAAACAAATCACTGAGACTGGAATGTTCTGCACAGATGGAAAGCCTTATTAAAGGCAGCTATTGCAAACTTCTGCCACTTTCCAGACACAGGCAAGAGACTAATGAAACCTGCATGCATTCACTTTAATAAAGTCGATGCAGTCGTACTTCCAAATGTCTCAATGTCACTGTCAAAGATTAAAAGTTTGCAATTTCTAAGAACTTAGTTTCCAAATGTTGTAAAGTCATTAAAAGGTGAAAGAGTCACAATTTTTGTAAGCATGGTGTCATTATTTGATCCCCAAAATGGATCAGTAATCTTCATCACAAAGTAAGGACAGTGGACAGTGTGCCAAACGGTTCTCAGAGCACTCAAACTGCCCTCTTAAAGGGTGCACAAATACAAATCACATCTGGCGCAGAATTAAGGTGTCCTGACAACTTTCAGGAGATTTGGGCAGCTGATAAACACAAAGCTATATTGATTATGGGGTTAGAAATGCCTTTCTGTAACACAAAAAAAAAAAAAAAAAAAAAAAAAAAAAGAGACAGAGAGAAAAAAAAAAGAGCAATCACAAATGCTTTTGAATTTAGAAACACAGTTCTTTGGAAATGATAAATGCAGAGTCATTTTGAAACTTGGACATGCCCAAGTCAACCACTGGCAACTACACATCTCCACTCCTAGGGTGAAACTGCGCAATGGAGATGCGCAGTGACAAGGTTTCCATCTCAACTCACGAAAGAGATGATAAACACAACAACCAGTGATCACCCTTTATAATGTAAGATAGAGATCGTATTTTGCCATTAAATGTACAGGTATCTTATGAGTAGTATACTCACCCTCATGAATTTATATCATATAGTGCTTGTGCAATAAGAAATAATTTATTAATTTGTGTATTCGTATCGTAAAGTATTCTTTGTTTTGTGTTTTCTGTAATAATTGATATGAGTAATTGGATTTGGGGAATTGACGTTAAGTTCAGTTATAAATGAATGCGAACACAGTTATTTGAGTATCAAAGTGTTAACGGTTAATGAGGTTTGGTTTTTTTTTTTTTTTTTTTTAAACAGATGATATCCAAAATATATTTATTGAATTTTTATATTGCATTGAATCAATTATAAGGAAATGTGGTGTATTTGCTATTGTTAAAATGTTTATATAATGTCTGTTGTTTGATGTAATTCATACGTTTTTCATGTGATGCATTATAATTTAGCCTTCGGGCTACTACTTTGCATGTTTGTTCCAATAAACCATTATCAATCAATCAATCAACTCAAGAAATGCATCCAAAGGCCTTTGCAAACATGTTTTGATAGTGGTTATTGAAACATGTTTCAAACATGGGAAAGATGATAAATGCAACCTTTGATGTACTACCAAATTCCCAGATGCAGATACAAGGTGATGGGTTAAAGGGATTGTATAGTTCTGGTAGAGACCTAACTTCAGGTTTCTAACATTTTTTTGTGAGATAATAAGAAACCTCTTATGAAATATGAAAGAGCATGTAATTCCAAGAGAGATTCAATGTTCATTTGATGAAAATTGGTTTTGATTTTGTTGAGATATCCAAAAACAGAGCATTCATGACATGCATGAAAAAAAGGTGGGACCCACCTTTTATTAGGATCACTTTGTTTTTCTTTGTTTTTTGATGTCTCAGCCATTCCAAACCCCATTTTCATCTAATAAACTTTGAATTCCTCTTTAGAAATGGTATGCTTTGTATTATTTCATAAGTGGTTTCTTGGTATCTCGCAAAAAATTAAAAGTCCAATCCTCATCTCTGCCTATACTATACCATCCCTTTAAAGTGTACCAATACCCTGAGTATAAGTTAAGTATACTTGTAGAATATACTTGAGACATGCCTTCTGCAAAATACTAACATTTTTTGTTGTCACTCCAATTTTTATTTATTGGGGTTTAAATGTAAAATTTTAAGAGTTAGCCCTAAACAAAAACAAGAATGACCTGAAATAGAGTTAGTCAATCACCCGTTTCATACAACAATAGCGCTATCACATATTTTTTTCCAGATAGGTCTTGAACGATCGTGATATGCAACGTGCGCATGTACTCTGATCAATACCTCGCTATTAAACTGATCGACAAGTAATCTGGATAATATTCGTAAAAGCATTATGCATAGCTCGAATGCACACACATCAGTACTGGCACTTATGGTAGACAAGAACTTAAATGCCACAGCACATGTGCAAAATTGTTGTAGAGATGATCTGATTTATAAAAATATGTATACTTTCAGCGGCTATCACAGGTGAATGATGGCTGTTTTTTGTGTATTCTAGCTGCACAAAAATTTGATTTCCCAGGTATCCAGCCAGATAAGCTGATGTCGCATGAACTGACATTCCTTTATATCTAATCTTTACTTAAAGGAGATTTCAGCAAACCACAAACAGTAGACCAACTTTTTTTTTCACTAGTTTAATGTCTTCATGGAAATACATCTTTTGTAAATGGCTTTCTGCCATTCATTTTATCTGTCAAGCTAAACCAATGTTGTTAGTCTGTAATCAAATTAAATGAGCACGGGCAGACAATGACATTCTGTACCAAAATTAGAGCTTTGATTACATATTCATACATGAATTACCTAATTTTACTCTTTAAATCAAAATTCAGTAAAGGAAATTTATGCATCTCACTGAAAGTCACAGTAGTTGCATCATTAATACATGTTGAAATGTATTGAGAAGCACTATACTTTGTCACTCTCAAACCAATTACTATCAAACTAAGCACAGTTCTCTTGCATATAATGATGATGTAATAACAGGGGATGACATCCTATTTCTGTGATAGTATTATCAGAGGAGAGGTCACCACCTCTTTTTCATGCCCTACAACTTCCGACAGTTTTTTTGCACTTTCATGTGAATACAGTTGAATACACTTATGTATATGAACTTGCCTTTAGTACAGCAGACTTTACCAGGGAATTAATGAACAAAAGTATTATAATCATTCATCTTCTTTGACTTCCCTTTAACTGTTCCCCATAAACTTATCTTTCCTCTGCAGAAATGCAGAAAAAGCTTTAAGTGAATAAAGAATGTTAATTGTATTCTAAATATCATATCCACATAAACTGCAACATTTTTCATGACTGAAAGAAATTGACATCAGATATTTGTGTACAAACAATAATAATTTATGATATAATTAATTAATAGCCAATCTTTGCTGGGATGACAAGAGCTTGTATCTCAAATTTGGGTGAAAATTTTAGGATAATTGCCACATAATCAGTCAAGTGATGTCCTTTCCAAATCTTAGCTCTGTCTTACTCCAAAAATGAAGCTACCTCAGCATGTCAAAGGAAAGACTATCCCATTTGTTACAGTGCTTTGGCTGCCATGTTTTTTGCTCATCTGAACATTTGACATTTTTGTTAGATATGAGGTCTTGTTGCCCCAACAGCAAAATATAGTAATAAGAATAAAGAAAAAGAAGTAATCTCATAATATAAAGGTGTGTTATCAATGAAATTTATGCTACATTAACTCACTTTCAAATTCACAAACTTATCAACATGGATGCACACATGAATGAACAGCAACATATAGCTGCATAGTCCAACACAATAATTCCTTTCATATATCAACACCCAGAAATGAGTCTTGACTTGCTAAAATTGCAGAGACATAAGAGAAAATATGAGTAATATGAGTGTTTAGTTTTACTGACTTACACAGGGAGGTTGACAGATTTATGCCACAGTGTGATTGGGGAATTACAAAACATGATGATGTGGAAGTGTTCTCCAGCTTTGCCCTAACCTTTGACCTCAACCTGCAGAGAATATGGGTGATGACTCACTCAGACTCTCTCTTTCTCTCCCTGTCTCTCATTTCAACACTAGCCTGCATTCAAGTCTCCCTAAGAGTACATTCATTGCCTTGGCATACTGAGGCAATAAATGTCATGGAAAAAGGCTCTGCAACAAGACTACAGAGCATTGATTTCTATCATAAGTCTCTGGCAGTCTGTGTGGTAAGGAAATTTATCGATTATATCTTTTAGTGGAAAACTGAGCAAAGAACATGGGATTCCCGATGGAATCCCATTTTCTCTGCTCAATTTTCCACTAATAAATAATATTCATTGTGGTCAGTTTTTCTGTTTTAGATTGATTATATCTTTTGATAAAATGGGGCCCTGGTATCATTCCCTCTCTTGTGGAGATGGGGCAATGGTCCAACAAGCGAGGAATAGTCAGTCACAGAAGTTAAAAAAATGTACAAAATATGCACATGTATACAATTTGTTTCTATATAAATAGTTCACATTCTTCTTGCTATGTATAGCAAGAAAAATGTGAACTATTTATATAGAAACAAATTGTATACATTACAGTTGAATAGAAACAAATACAGAGATTTTAGCATGGTGGCCTGTATTGAAAAAGTTATAACCATTAAACGTTTGGATGGTCTTCTTAAACCACGTAGGACTATCACTTTGAATAGCTGTTATTGCCATGTGAGTGAGATACTCTCGTGTAAACCCTGCCTGTTTTACCAGTTTTCCCTTTCTTCAGAGACTTTCATAATTTTGTTGAATATATTTAGCACAGGTTTCATGTTAGGATACATTTTGTGGGCAGAAGTCTGATTCATTCTTGATAACAATTTAGTACCGGTACTTTAGTTTAACCAGATACATGCTAACTGGAAAAATATAGGCCTATATTACAGGGCCTATAATCACAGTCACACAAGTGCTTTGATTTTTTTCCAAATGTCTCATAGATGCCATGCTAGATGATATATACTGTCACTCATCCTTTTCTAGCATTCTTGGTATTGTGTCTGATTTTGTTCAAACTTTTATCATCCTATTTGCTTTGTTTGCTTCCATAGATGACATCCACAAAACAACTCTCACTTCAAGCTGAAATTTCCCTTTAACTAAGACTAGCTCATATCCCAGAACTTGCAGCCATAACACATTTTAGTGTCTGGAAGAATCATCATGTGGCAGCAGAGTGAAATATTGCTGCTTACTGCTGTGACTTTAGAAAAGAGAGCAATGCACTTTTCCTTCTGAGAACCTTGGTGATGTCATAATAGAGGACGGGGGAGCTGGTTTGGTGATTGGAGCCTCAGCGGCTGCTGACATGCAAAGATAGATCAGAGCAAACATCAAACTCGCTACATTCATCATCACAGATATGTCATTGGCATTTAGAGGTCTGCTAAGATGGCAAATAAGACTTGCCTTGGGAAGATTAGAGTCTTCAGCACAGATACTAGTTCACTGTCAGCTCTAATTCAACAAATAATAGCTGGCATATTTAAAAGACCCCAACAACAACACCACCACCACTTACACAAGAAGAAAAGATTAAAGGGCAACAATCTTTACAGTATTTACATTAAACAATAAAAAGAAAATCAAGACCAACAGATGAATGACATCAACAGGAAGAGCAGAGAAATGATATCACAATTTGATTGTAATAGAGTTTACTCTCATGGTGTATTTGGGGGGACTCATAAGTGTTGCAATGTCTCACAAATGGTAGATTCTATCCCCTTTTTCGTTTGAAAATGAATTATCACATTGTCTCCTATTCTCCAAGCACTTTCTTGTTGTCAATTTCTGCTGGGCTCTCTCAACTAGCTGGTATGTAATGAAAAAAAGTTCACAACTTCATATAGCCTCAATCACTTTTGTTTTCTCCACTGATTGTACATTGAAATTTCATCTCATTTAGATACTAATCATGCATGCTTTTATATCCACTGATTTAATTCTCTGGACTTTTTTCTGTTCCATGTACTTCAAAGTGTGCCATCTCACGGCCTTCTACTGCTATTAGGAGGAAATACAGTGACTGACCTTTTTTTGCACTTACATTACTACATGTATGCTAATTAGTCTTTGTACCCAAAGGAAATGAAAGTTTTGATCTACAAGTGTTTTGGGTCACCCAAACTCCTTTGCATTAATTGGCTAAACATTCTCTAGAATACACAGTGCAAATTTTGCCAGTTACTGCTCACTACTTACACTGCATTAGGCTGTGGGGACAGTGACTATGGACACATATGGACTAAAGTGTGACTCTGTTACGCCTTTCAGTAACTCCTCTGGCTCGGGCTAGGCTGAGCTAAGTCATAAAATTTAGAGTTTATGAATGGGTTGGGCCAAAGTAGCCTGCGGCAGGAGTGGGCTATTTTGGCGCTGCTGAAGCTAGCACCAGGCGCGGGCCAGGCGTGGGCCTGGTGCAGATCGAAGAGTTTATGAACGATAACCAAAACCAAACAGGTCTATAGCCCTTCTAGCACTGATGAATAGTTAAGCAAATGCCTCTATTCACTTGCTATGGTGTGAAAATGTGCAACATCCATAACACTAATGTGTACCTCTTCACTCAAACTTTTGACAGGAACACACAGCAAGGTCACATCACAGTCCGTTGTGCCATTAGCTTCATTCATGAACTCCACATTATGGGGTTAACTTTAGGGTTCAGCTACATTTGCACTTGTCTGGCTTTCATGAGGAAATTGCATTCTTACACTTGCTAGTGCTGCAACCAATGAGCAAGCCTTTGATTACAGTCATGGCATGAGCTCAGCATTCTGGCTATAGTAACATACCCTGGTAGTTAGACTGCATAGTAGATTGCATGAACAGTAACATTCAATACAGATCACACAGATGTAGTTGTAATCTTACTAATGATGTTCTCACTATAAATGTCAGAAGATCTGATAAAACTAGAAATAACACGAGATGATATTTCAAGGGTCAGAATATTCCCACAGTCATGTCTTCCATCATATCAACAGCAGGTGAAATTTCTTATCAGCCAAAAACTTATAAGCACTGATGAAATTAGCATACAGACATGCCTGCCTTGATCCTGGAGGAATTTCATGGTGATCATATTGAAATGGTATACAGCCCCCCTCTATCTCTGGTGACCACATTGCTATGGATATCACAAAATAGTGAAGATTAAATACAGTTTGTTCATGCACTTATGAATCTATATTCAGACATTCCATTCAAGTTCAGCATGTTTTAGGCCTAATTGCCAATCAGTCTTCAGTCACACCATGGACCTACAAGGTCCATGGTCACACCATGGATTGAATCTTGTTTACATGGCATATCAGTGGTAATACCTGCCCTGGTTCTCTGAGGATTACCGAAAGTGATGCCATAATCAATTTTCCCAGTGTAACTCTCGTCTGACATAAATCTTCGTATTTCTGGATGATCTCTGCTGACATCTTTACACCATCTGTACAATAATCACAACAGCAAACAGAGATATCACTGTACTCCAGTTTATAAACCAGTACATATTTTTTTTTTTCTGTGTATCATCGCACACTTCAACTTCACCAAGAGCAACTGCTCCATGGATATGACACTTCAGATTTCTACTGCCAGAGAGACGGTGGAAGAGCTATGGTGGAATAGAGACATTGCTTCCCTAGCCTTTTGCCAAGACCCTCTCACTGTACAGTCATGAGGGAATGGGGGCAATCGAAGCAAGTTCAGCTGAACTGGACAGCACGAGGGCCTTTTGAGATCTGATTCGCATCCTTATGTTAGCCCTTTGAATTACTGACTATTGCTTCCCAATTTGAGGAGCAAAAATCGACCAATCTGTGTGTCTGTCTACTTGAAACCGATTTGCATATGATGGCAAATGCATGCCATAGACCTCCACTGGTGGTCAGTGATGCATGCAAAGACTGAGGCTGTAGGGAGCGCGCCATTCCATTAGTTGACCACTCAGTAGGGTTCATGTGCCATGATTAGGGACTTTTCGATTTGCACGTTGAGCCAGGCGTCACCCTGTTATGACGTAGTTTTTACGTACTGCGCATGCGCGAGTGTCGACCCTCGGCTCATCGCACAAATTTCGAACGCGTTTACCCCGGTTATCACCGTCCACCCAAATCGGTTGCGCCGCGCTCAACCCACCCTTGATATGACGTCACACTCTTCTCGGGTATCGTGCGAATGAGCACGATAACTCTCGGGAAATCCGTGCTCAGTTCACCTGTTTTCCTTTTTCTTTCGAGAGAATATTCATATTCTAATTACATGAAAGCTTATGATCTTGATACGTCACAGCAGCAGCGCTGACATACAAACTACAGCCTCTGGTACCTACTTTATTTGCCCGTTTTCACTGTTTCGCACTTTGCAACTGCCTACCGTAGTCCCACACATGCATTTACACGTAATGCTGTACGCAAACAGATTTTGGTGCTCCTTGGCCTAGCTAGTGCGGCAGTGCATTCGCCTAGTAGTCTTACCATGCATCATGTTTTAAAATCCACATAATTCCTCCCAGGATACGCATCTAGTCAAAGACAAAATGAATATTACAAGTACAGAAACGAGTCACAAATTCCGCTTATATGCACGCAAAGCACAGGGCCTGGTTGCCTCCTGCACACGCCACGAGACGTGACGCCGGCGCCCGAAATCGAAATGTGTTTTAGCAGCGGGTCAACGTACAGACGTGACGCCTTGACGTACGGTTGCGCTCGGCGGCACGTCCTTCTCGTTCACCCAATCGAAAACTCCCTATTAATAATGTGTGGAGCAGGTCTCAAAAAAGCCCATGCTCTGTCACACTTGGCTGGGCTTGCTTTGCTTGCACGTTATAGCCATCATAAAGCAAGAGGGCCTTGACAAAAGGCTACTGCCTCCCAGGGCCTTAGACATTGAGGATGCTGTTTTGCTCCATGCAGACACATTCTTAACATCAGTCAGGGTCAAGGTTTGTGGGCAGGATGGGTTGGTGTCAGACAGACAGGGTCTAAATCTGGTAGGTTTCAAACCTGTCACCACTCACTCAATGCGAGAAGTCATTTTTCCCATTCAAAGAAGGAAGGACATTTACAAAGACCCAAGAAAAGTTGGGAAAGCACAAATTAGGGAAAAAATCATGTTTTTGTGAAAGAAAACATATCATATCAGGGTTTTTTGTTTTTACAAATGGCCTTTACTGGGATGGTTTACAATTCAACATCACACCCATTTGTCAAATATAAAAAAAATGCACTCAACATTGAAAACTGAATTACAGCAATTTTACCTCAGTATGACATTTCACTGTCCAAACTACACTATTTTTTTCATGTGTGCTCTGTGTTGTGCTCATATCATTATCAGACAACTCAGAAATCATGATAATGTTATGAGCAAGATGTATTCTAGAATATTAGCCAAGAAATTTAAGGGCATGACAGTCACTAATGCTCTCCTTCCATGCAATTGACATGCATTTGATATTGGTTGCCATTTTTTACACTACCGATAGTATGATATAACCAGTAAGATCAGCTGTGTGAGGAGTACAGATGTTGCAAAATAAAGCTAGTTTGAATGGTTTGGCAGATGAAGCATAACAACATCTGTTTAAAACACAAACAAACATTTCACCACGGAAATGTTCATGAGTGATTTTCTGCATACATACTGCTATCACATGTTCAGACAAATCATAGTTTGATGAATTCTGACTACGGATGGTGGTCATTTAATAATGATACCAATGAATATTTCACAGGCACATTTTACAGAGAGTTGTAAGACAATGTAGTGGGTAGTTGGGTAAATTGGCACCTCGTCTAAACCCACCCTGTCCACTGTCCACCTAGTCTAATGCCATCTCGTCTAAACCCACTTCGTCTACTACCAACTCGTCTACCAACCATTTTGTCTATATGCCAATTAGTCTAATTGTCGTTTCGTCTACTACCCATTTTATCTAATGTCCAATTTGTCTAAGTCATATTTCGTCTAACACCCATTATGTCTATTGACCATTTCGTCTAGTAATCATAAGGTCTATGAATAGAATAGTCTATAGCTCATTTTGTCTAATAGCCAATTGGTCTACAACTCATTGTCTAATAGTCAATTAGTCTAATAACCAGTCAGTCTACTGCCAACTAGTCTACTGCCAACTGGTCTACTCCCATTTGGTCTAATCCCAACTGGTCTACTCCCAACTCGTCTACTCCCAACTCGTCTACTCCCAATTGGTCTACTCCCAATTGGTCTACTCCCAACTCGTCTACTCCCAATTGGTCTACACCCAATTGGTCTACTCCCCATTGGTCTACTCCCAACTCATCTACTCCCAACTTGTCTACTCCCAAATAGTCTACACCCAACTGGTCTACTATTGTCTGCTAGTAATTACAATCAAGCAATTACAAATCAGCATTCAAATACCGCACCTTGCCATCGTGTGATAACAGTCTTTCGCTAAAGGATATTGGTAAATTGCTAATTTTGTGAATCAGTAGAATGATCTGAACATTGCGTCTTATGGGCCACACTCTCTCGAAGGTTACTGAAACAAAGAGGTCACCCCGGCCACTGGACAACAACCTACTGCATCTCTCTCAGTAACCACATCCCAGCACTACATACATGTAAACGTAAACACACACACACACACACACACACAACACACACACACACACACACACACATACACACACACACACACACACACAAACGGAACACAGTACTAGTATACGCGAGCATCCCGTGTCAATCCATCCAACTACACGCCCACTTCGCGCGGATCGTTAGTACCTTCACTAGTGTACAAACTAACGCGATGGAAATCAAATTACTCAATAATTCCTCATTCGCGATCCCGCCAACATCGCTGCATGCATGCGCACGGAGGTACGGGTGGACTGGGGTGGTCGGTCGAAATGTAGTTCTGTTTCGTATGACTGACAATTCGTTTGTGATGGAGGATTGTAACTGAGCTAGTTTATCATTGTTTTGTTATTTTACGGACAGAATGTAGACTGGATAGTCATGTCTCACCATTGATTAGTATGTCTCACACAAACGGAGCACAGTACTAGTATACGCGAGCATCCGGTGTCAATCCATCCAACTACACGCCCACATCGTAACAACTAGAATAGTCTAATATTGATTTTTGTGCTAATCAAGGGCAGGGTTTAATATGAATAGTTCATGACAGTGAGACGGACTGGACACTAGACAAAGTGGTATATTCAATAAAATGATCAGTTTGGGTAAATTGTTGAGAGTGAAACTATATCAGTTGGGAGTACACCAATTGGGTATAGACGAGTATAGACCAATTGGGAGTAGACGAGTTGGGAGTGGCCAGTTGGAAGTAGACCAGTTGGGAGTAGACCAGTTGGTAGTAGACCAGTTGGTAGTAGACCAGTTGGTAGTAGACCAGTTGGGAGTACACCAATTGGGAGTACACCAATTGGGAGTAGACGAGTTGGGAGTAGACGAGTTTGGAGTAGACCAATTGGGAGTAGACGAGATGGGAGTAGACGAGTTGGGAGTAGACAAATTAGGAGTAGACGAGTTGGGAGTAGACCAATTGGGAGTAGACGAGTTGGGAGTAGACGAGTTGGGAGTAGACCAGTTAGGAGTAGACGAGTTGGGAGTAGACGAGTTGGGAGTAGACCATATTGGGTATGGACAAACTGAGGGTTGGACGATATGATAACTAGACAAAGTGAATGTAGACTAACTGACTTGTAGACGAGGTGGGAGTAGACTAACTAGTAATAGACAAAATAGATATTAGACGACATGGCAATTAGACATTGTGAGTGTAGACGATTTGGCTATTAGATCAATTGTTTTGTAGACGAAATGCTCCTTAGACGAGTTGGGTATTAGACAATACAGGTAGTGGACAAAGTGACAATTAGACAATATGGGTACTGGACAAAACGAGTTGTAGACCAAATGGGTATTAGACTAAGCGGTAATAGACGATGTGCCAGTAGACCAGTTGGAAAATAGACATAGTGGCTGTAGACGAGGTTACTATAAACCGGTAGTTGAATTTGCAATCAGGAATGAAAATATCATCTGATAGGCCTACTGCTTACATGCGCTCAGCATACCACGCAGGTGTGCATGTGCACCAAGTAGGCTTTTCATCTGGTGCAGCTGCTGCCTGCTCATGTTGCATACGGTTATACATTGCTCTCCTACTTATACTCACAAAACAGGACGGCAATATTTTGATGTGTTGTCAAATATGAGATTCTTTCTTTTTTCTAGTTTTTTGACTGGCACGATTGACTGGCACGATTGACAAAAATAACATCCTAACAAAATTTTATCTCTGAGAAAGATAGTTGCTTCAATGGTCTGAGCTACAATCTCGTAGGAGCTATATTTGTCATGGGAATCTCCTGCATGAGAGTGAGTGAGTGGAAATGATAGTCAAGGCGGTTTAGGACTTCAGCAATTGTTTCCTTTTGGTAGACTAGACCGCAGACAAGCAAACACAAATCCCCTGATACAATCAAATGTCCATATGGCTGTGACAGGAAATTTCCTATCACATATTTTTATACTAACACCTGTTATAACAGCAACAAGGTGTACTATGTACATCAGACAGCAATGTATTTGAACATCATGACAGGCAACTAGTCTACTGCAGGTGCAGAGATCATGATGATTATACACTGAACAGATTCGATGCGTTGGTATCTGTACCGGTACCCCTTGGAGTTGGAACAAGTGAAATGTGCCCGATATAGACAGCATGTGCAGTAATAATTCATTACTTCACTTCAAAATACAAGAAAAGCATATTAAGTCCTGTAATCACAGCAGACTGAAGCCTTACACACAGTGGGTGGCTTGTCCAGGTGTAGCTTTGGACACAGACATCCACACACATGGAGTCTATCTTTATTTGGTGACAGAGGATGTCATTAAAAGTTGAGGTAGACATGTATTGAAGCTCACATTCACGTAAGCAACACTGTCCCAGGAAACAAAACTCTGTTACCATTTTCAAATCCACAGTACTCACATTGTCAGCTACTCACATTGTCAGCATGGCCCCTAATCCACATAGTCCTGCATTCTAAATGTGCTAGTCTACAAGGCTTTGCCCCCCCCCCCCCCCCCCCACCCAGGCCCCAAAGTTTACGTTTGAAGCTCTCGCATTTGTTATTTTCTATGATCTTTATTAGAAACATTTATGCTGGGCTGCTGATCCTTTAATAAACCTGGTCAGTTTGGGTGCTTTTTTTTTTTAAGTTAATATCTATTTCATCAATAACTTGGGGCTTCAGAATGCCTAATATTAGTTGATTTATGCACTAACATAGCAAAACACCTAACACATTCCAAGACCCATTGAATCATCTTTTCTCCTTGTCTTTGAAGCCCTTCAATTATTCAAGCATAAGTTAGTGTTTTCATACCAAGAGGTTCACTGCTCATCAAAAAGCAAACTAATCTTGTCACACTAACATTTTGTCTGTTGTTCAGGTTGCTCATTTTGCAAACATGTATAAACAGGAAAGGCCCTTGCAAAGTAAATATCCACACTGCATGCTAGTTGCTGTAAGAAGCACTACACTAATTTGTTACTGTGACACTTACTTCGGCATCACACATTATGTAACATGCTGCCTGTCTTCCTAATTAAATCAAACAGGCAACCCATCCTTAGGTAAGTCACGCTGTCATTCAATGCCGCTCTGCTCTGTATTTTTACGTAAATATTCCTCTTTTTGAGAATTTTCAGTTGCTTACACAATCAGATTTATCCAGAATCATTATGTCATCTGCTACTAAATCTTGTCAACTTGATCCCATTCCAACATGGCTCCTGAAAGAGAACCTCAATCATGTATTACCATTGCTTACAAACATAGTCAATCAATCTCTTTCCACAGGTGTTTTTCCCAAAGGAGCACACTCGGCAATAGTAAAACCACTTTTGAAGAAACCCAGCCTGGACCAAAACGAACTTAAGAATTATAGACCAGTGTCAAATTTAACATTTCTAGGTAAACTTATTGAGAAAGCAGTTTGTAAACAGTTAGTTCATCACATTGAGTCTAACAATCTTTTTGATTCTTTTCAATCTGCTTACAGGTCTCGGCACAGTACTGAGTCAGCTTTAGTAAAAGTGAAAAATGATATTATGTTTGCCATTGATTCAAACAAGGTTGTTTTTGCTGTTCTTTTAGATCTGTCAGCTGCATTTGACACGATTGATCATCAAATTTTTCTTTCCCGTTTATATAAACGAACAGGTGTTAGGTCAACAGTTTTGTCCTGGTTTCAGTCATACCTTTTGGGATGGTCTTCTCAAGTTGACATTGCCGGTAATTTGTCAAACCCCACTGTGTTGGAGTTTGGACTTCCCCAGGGATCAATTGTAGGACCCATAGGATACTCAATTTATACTCTTCCAGTTGGCGAGATAGCCCAACATTATGATGTTAATTACCATCTTTATGCTGATGATATACAGTTATATATTTCTTATGACCCGAAGACTCCAGGAGCTTCTTTTAATGCCATCACTAAACTTCAAATGTGTATTTTAGATATTAAGAAATGGATGGTAGCAAATAAGTTGAAACTGAATGATTCGAAGACTGAGTTTTTTGTGGCAGCTTCAGCCCACAATCTGCGCGGTCTTTCAAACATTCAGCTCAATGTTGGTTGTACACTAATTAGCCCCTCAGAAACAATAAGAAATCTTGGTGTTATTTTTGATCGTCGAATGTCAATGTCTCAACATATTTCTCAAATTTGTAGTACTGTTACGTTTTATTTAAGAAATATTGCTAGGATCAGGAGATTTATTGATCAATCTGCATGTCATAACGCAGTGCGTTCTTTAGTTCTATCCCGTATAGATTATTGTAACGGGCTTCTCTCTTCCATTCCTTCAACTCAACTGGATCGTGTGCAGCGACTTCAAAATTGGGCAGCCCGATTAGTGTTTCAGGTTTCTAGGGACTACCCATCTCAGCCACTTCTGAAGTCGTTGCACTGGCTTCCTTTGAAGCAACGGATAATTTTCAAATTAGTTTTGTTTGTTTATAAAATCCTTAACGATCAAGCTCCGAAATATTTAGACGCCTGTTTGACTTTATATACACCTACTAGAAATTTGAGGTCATCTAGTGATCCGCTTCGTCTCACATACTCTGTTACTCGCACCTTAGCCGGTGATAGGACATTTACTGTGTCTGCTTCAAAGCACTGGAACAATTTACCACTTACCGTTAGACAGTCTCCATCAGTCAGTGTGTTCAAAAAAGCCTTGAAAACACATCTTTTCAGTAGCAACTAGTTCGTAGCTGTATATATAACATTTATCCAATTACACATACTGTCGTACATGTTTTGAATTGATTGTAAGCGCTTTGGGCCTTGTGGGAAAAGCGCATTATAAATAATAGTAATAATAATAATAATAATAATAATTTTTCCCAATTTTTCTTCTTTTCTCCTGGCTACGAACTCATTTCTCCTGTCCCTTCCACTATCAGTACTTTTTTCCCCCAGTTTTCTAAATTCAAATCAATTTTACAGAATCACACACCATTTTTTGTTTCTGTCTTTCCTTTTGCTCCACAATTGACCTTATTTCCTCAATGCATACCCTCCCAAACTCATAATTTCTAATTTCTTTCTTTGGCATCCATTTAGCAACACACTGCTGCATGATTGTAGCATATTGTAGCATACATCAAATATCAGAGAGAATGAGAGGACATCAATGAGAACAAAATATCTACAGCACAGAAAACTGGCTGGTCGAGGCAGCAAGTAAAGTCTGTTTGCTAAAACTCCCACCTGCAGCCCTCGCAGAGTGTGCAAATGTCAGCATATCGTCCAAGTCCAGTTTGAAGTCCGGCAATGGCTTGTAGGTCAGATCGTCTGTGGCCTTGTGGCGCAGGTCAATGAGGTAGGTGGAGTGCACCATGGGTACCTGAAAGCAGCCAGTCACGTTCCTCTTCACGATCTTGACATACTCCTTGGTCCTTTTGTAATATCCCTGGAGGAAAAAAAAAATGACCATAATGGTACTTCCGGTATTTTGTTTTGTTTTTACTGCAATGATGGACTTTTCTAATCTAGATTAAAAGGCAGAAAGCAAATAAGAAAGAGGAGCAGAATTAGATAGAGAAAAGGGGGAGGGGGGAGTCATACGGAGAGAGATAGCCTGGCCTGTGAAATATTAATTTGTACAAATATGAGTCACTTTAAACAACTATTCAACTGATACAAGCATTGGCTGATTTTTTTTTTTTTAATATATTGTCACCCTCTGTTCAATCATATTCTGAAGATTGCAACTGCTGATCTACATTTTAATAAACATTGTCAGAAAAAGGAACCCGTAGGGTTTGAACCTGTCATCTACTGCTTTCAGGGCAGTGACACTACCACCAGGCTATCTTTCAATCAATATGCCTTTTCAGCCTTGGGCCTCTAATCATAACATGTTTCTCTACTGGTCAGAAGTGAAAAACTTGTGATTTAACAAATCAACCAAAGGAGGCTTGGGAGGAGGATGGAGCAGATGCCCATCCACACTCAAAACTTTATTATTTACGTAGAAATAAAATGTGAGTGGTGAACTATTTCAGAATCAATAACATTATAGCCAACAGCCAATCCAACATACTGTACCCATTTCATTAACCCATCTCAGCACAGAAGTGGATATTGAACAAAAAGTTACATTTAAAATCTAACATAAACATCGCACAAGCATCCCATTGTTGGTTTCTGCTTGGTTACAAAAACGATAGGTTTGAGTTGCATACAATATTTAAATTCTCACGTGTAAGGTCTATGTATGCTTCATGCAAAAGGGCCCAAATCAATTTCCTATCAAAGAAACTCTCTCCTACTGACACTGTGACTCTGCATTCATACAGTGTGATGAACAGATGTCACCAATGGAATAGATTGGAGTTAGATTAACAATGAAGAGGGCACAGAATTTCATCACAAATCACTTTCTGCAGACAACATTTCAAAAAGTCTTGTGCCAGATAACACTATTGACAACTCTTTATGCCCATTCAAGGCAGTTTGACTCTGCTATACAGCATGCATTTCCCATTGACACCTGCCCGAGTATACTCAGGACTTGTCCTCAACGGGTTAATAGAATCCTTGACATTTTGATCTTCAAGTTTCTGTTTCCAGGTGAACTTTTCAGTTATACAACAGTCAATGTTTAAATGAATGCAGATTTTTTTTAATATACTGAATGGTACCTTTCTTGAATTACATGTATATCACACTAGTGCTCTGAAGAAAACACCCCCCCCCCCCCCCACACACACACACACACTTTGTAAATTGACTCCCTTTCTGCAAATAGAAAGGGTTGGTACCAAATCCACAGTCCTAAGGGGAAAAAAAATCATACACCGCCCAACATCCAACAGCGAGACATATGTTAGAAACTAGACTTGAGGTCAAGGGTTAGGAGACACTTGAGGCATTGAGCAGTATTAGTTTTGAAACAGGTCATTCTAGCTGCCCTTGGACCTTCTGGACTGATTTACATGAACACAGGACTAAATGGGCATGTAAGTGTGGTTTAAATGGTTTTACACTCACAACCATACGGATTTGATGATTGCCATGGAAAAACATTTGGAAAGAGTAATCCAATCTAAACCTATGCACAGTATTAAAAGTCATTTAGTACTGCCTGAAACCCAGTCTATCATACTCTTGTAGCTGCACAAATCCTTTTGATGTTAACTCTGATACACATATGCACTTTGGTTTTTGTTTTTTTTTTTTTCTGTCAAAGGACTGGCTAAGATGAAACTCAGAGAAGTTTCTGAAAAGAGTACAATTCCCACGGAAACCTTCAATCTGCTTTGGTGTATTTGATCTATTCTTGCCACTTTTACTAGATTTCTTAAATTTCAAATGGTCACGTAATAATCAGTGAATAAACAGCATTTGACATTACTGCACAAAATTAGAAATAGGGCAAAACATTAAGCATTCAGATCATAACATACACTTAGGAATCAAAACCAACATTTGGCTTGACAGGTTTCAAAGTTTGATCTACTGTAAAGCAAAATATATTCATTGCACAAAATTTTTGCGGCGTGAAGTTTTTGTGAATAACCACTGCCATTCAATGCATATAATTTAGACAAGAACTTCTGCATGCATTTTGATTTTGCAAATCTTGGCTCTTGCAAAATTAAAATACACATTTATACATTTGTTTTACAGTAACTTACAGTAAGCTATGAGATATGTGTCACACAAAGTAGACATTCCAAGAGACATGGAGGGAATATCCTACCATGCACTTATAGTGCAATGCTCCAGATGTATGCAAACAAGTATTCATGGTAAAACACTGCACCTGGAAACCATATCAGAGGAAGTAGGGTAATGAACTCAATACTGAGGTCAAAATTTGATTTACTCCTGTAATGACATTCAGCAAGTGCTGAATCACAAATGTTGGAAACCCAAGTGGCTGAATATCTAAAATCCTGCAAGTCTCTGGACACAAAATTCTTCTCAAACTACATTCCCCCCCCCCCAAAAAAAAAAACAACAACAAGAGACCAGCGGGTCTAGCGCTCACCTGAGTATCACAAGTTCACCTTTCACGCAGTCACTAATCTAAATTATTCACAGCTCTACTAAAATTTGACCAGGCATTCTCAAGTAGAAGATGAAAATGTACAATAAGGGCCCAAATTTTTTAAGATTCCTTAATTTTGGGGGGATTGGGGCCCCCTGGGGACCTCTGGGTGTGGCATGTTGCCCATTTCGATAAATTGAGATCCTGACCCCCTAGGGATGCTACCTGCCAAGTTTGACGAGAATCCACGATGAGGTTTTCAGGAAGAAGATGAAAATGTAAAATTCAGGCCCCTATTTGGACCTTCCCACCCCTCCCCCCCCCCCCCCCCCCCCGCCCCCAAGAGGGGCACCCCTGGATCTGCTATGAACAAACTTGAAACTACAGTCATTAATGTACTCACTCATAGTATTATCTTAGCTCTATAACTTCTGATTCTAGAGAAGATTTTTTAAGATTCCTTCATTTTGGGGGGTTTGGGCCCCCTGAGGGCCCCCTGGGTGGAGCATGGTGCCCATTTTAACAAATTGAGATCCTAACCCCCTAGGGATGCTACCTGCCAAGTTTGGTGAAAATGGGTCAAGGGGTTCTCAAGAAGAAGATGAAAATGTACAATTTAGGCCCAATTAGGACCCCTCCCCATCCCCCTCCCCTGGGTCCCAAGGGGGGCACCCCTGATTCTGCCATGAACAAACTTGAAACTACAGTCATCAATGTACTAACTCATAGTATTAACTTAGCTCTATCACTTCTGGTTCTAGAGAAGAAGATTTTTACAGATTCCTTAATTTTGGGGGGTTTGGGCCCTCCTGGGGCCCCCTGGGTGGGGCATGGTGCCCATTTTAAGAAATTGAGTTCCTAACCCCCTACGGATGCTACCTGCCAAGTTTGATGAAAATCGGTCTTGGAGTTTTCAAGAAGAAGATGAAAATGTAAAAAGTTTACGCACGACGCACGACTGACGACGGACGACGGACGCCGGACGCCGGACAAAGGGCGATCGCAATAGCTCACCTGATAATGATAGATCTCCTTATTCTGAATGTGTGGGCATGCTATTAACGCAAATCTTTGTTTGCAACTCAAACAAACAAGACAACCTGGTAGCTTCAAAAATTTAACTTCTTCAAGATGGAAATGTCGAGGCTTTTTGTGGCTATGCTGCACTTTTTCCCAAGTTGCATCTGAAGTGGTCAGCGGACTGTAATAGTCCACTGGGTTATGGAGCGTGTTTCTACTGAGAGCACCTTGCATCACCTCGCATTACCGTGAATTTTGTCTCCCGCATCACCTTGTAGTTTACGACCACTCGAGCTGTTTCTACTGAGCGATGAATACGCGGTGATGCGAGGTGACATGCTAAATGAGGTGAATCCGGAAGTCGGGTGAATTTTCAGGTCACTGGTAGGTCACTGAATTTCATTTAGTCTTTCCGTCCAAAATGCCCCTCTCCAAAATTTCCTGCCACTTGGTTATTAGGAATCGGTCATTGCAGGTCTCCCGGGGCTCCAACATACAACCTGTACTAACATTTTTTGTATTTAGTATTCCAGCGAAAACGAATTAGGGAATCTACATCTTCAAGACGATACGATTTTATGGGAAAATGAACTCAGTGTAAAAATCAGAGTACATGTATATAGTATGATAGGCTGATGAGCACGCAAACAATATTTAGACGATGGATGCACGCGATTCACATGTACCACCTCACCCGGTGTGTTTCTACTGAGAATCGTTACTTGCATCACCACGCATTGACCACCACAAAAGGTGGACTACGGAGCACCTCGCATCACCGCGCATCGGCCACTACCCGATCTGTTTCTACTGAGGAAAAATTTGAGGTGTCACGATGCATCACCACGCATCACCATGTATCACCACGAATCACCTCGCATCGCCTGGCATCACCTCAAATTTTCATCGCTCAGTAGAAACACGCTCATGGTTCCTGTGTTGTTTATCATCATGATTACCATCCCTTTGAAAATCTACTGAACTTCAGATGTAATTGTTACTCTCTGCAATGGAGAACAAAAATTTATTTCTTCAAATCTTACTCTCTGCAATGAAACGAGAATTTATCCCTTCAAATCTTGGTACATACAATTGTAAGATTTAATTGTTTTCTTTCTTTCATATGGAACTCAAATAGGCTTACTTGCTAAAAGCAATATTTAGTGACTGTTCACATTCACAATTACTTGATTATTGATGCAGCCACCCAGACTAAAGCAGAAAGGAGATCACTGTAAATCTTCACAAGGAAAAAGAAGAATTATATCACAAATTAAAAAAAAAAATGATGTTTCAAAAACTAAAGGCTGCACATAAAGGAACAGTTGTAGTTCAGTGGATATGATCACAGAGTGTTGTGAGGTTCCTGGATTGATTCCGGTGGCAGCAGCCGATGTGTCTCCAGGCAAGGCATTTTATCCTACTTTACCTAATTCTTCAGACAGGACTTAAATTCATAACTTTTGCATCAACTGTCCGATTTTTCTCAAACTTTCACTGATGTGTTCTACTAATGTTGCTGCTTTCACTCAATCCACATTTCTCTTTGGGTTTTGGTTTCCTTTAAATAACTCCAGTGTGAAGTATTTGATCACAGTAAAAAAGAAAGAAAAAAAAAGAGATGGATTTCTTTGTTAATTATTAATATTGGGAACATAGTTCATAATGTAGCTCCCACATAAAAAAAAACAGATAAAAAGGGCAGGTGCTTTTACTGATGAAGATTGCATAAATTGAGAAAACTTGCTATCTGAACTAAAGGTTACTACCATCAAAAGATGGTTTAAATGGCAGATATAACTCAATTGGTGTGTCCACAAACTCGAATCAGACTCCCTGGGGAGGTAAGTTACTACAAGCAAGGGACCCAGTAGGCAAGCATTTCTCAAGGTCTTTTATGTATACCATCCTATGTGTGATATTCCCTGTTTCATAATTTTTGATATTCATAAGACAATATTTTGTCAGGAAAAAAAAAAAATGTTGATGGGGCATAAATCTACAAGATTTATTGAATAGGGGAGGATGAAATTCCCACATTCATATCTCTACTGACAATGCACTGTAAAATCCTGAGTTTGTCTTTCATCTGTACATTGATTATGAGGAGCAGAGTCACCCACTGTTAAAATGTGTCATTCTCGCTCTTGATATAATTAGATTTATTGAAAGCGAGACATGATGTGCTCAGCAATGTGATGCAATGTGACATTTAACATCTAATGCCCTACACAGTGTCATTTGAGTGCCAATCTTGAAACATACATGTAGCCACATTTGACTGTCCAGTAGAGAACAAAGTAGCCATAATTACAAGCACAGCAGCGTTATTACAAATGCAATGTATCTCCACAGTATACCCTGCATCTCTACTCTACACGAGTTGGAAGCTGAAATGCTTTCAAAATGTCACCAATAAAATCTCCATGGCTCGGCCTTGCCACATATGTGAAACATATGAGATTGATTATTGGTGTACAATGAGCAATCAGGGTCTAGACTGTCTGGTGCACTTTGGTTACATAGCAACCAGCAGCTACTACACAGCTAACTCAGTCAGTGACTACTCAGCAGGCTTCGATGACCTCCTCAGCTAGGAGGCGACAAGATCAGTATAACAATGACAAAAGGTTCAAAGAAAATTAAAGTAACCCCAATATCTCGATTTGTCCAAATTGGGTTGCTTTAGACGTGCCTGAATCAAGACGATGCTGAGTGAAGTGATGTCATACATACAACTAGAAATGTCGCTTTGGCGACTGGTATGCCTCCGCCATAATGCATGATTTTCCCAATAGGTCTAGATAGAACATGTGGACACTGTGTGATTACATTTTCACAAAATTGGCAAAATATTGGAATGACAAGTTTGTCACAAATGTTTTGAATGTTCACCTTCCTTGACATAGGTTTAATTGGATGAATAGGAGAGCATGTATCTAGGGATTTAAGGACTTGAACTTGACTTTGACCCATTCATACATTTAGGCATTGAGTAATTTTCAAGGTACAGGTGTGGAGAAAAAGTGCAATTTCTGAATTGAATAGTAAATTGTTACCATTTTCATCTGGCCCTTGACCCTAAAATTCATAAGATAATTACTTTCAGGTAGACATGCATAATATGTACGAAGTTTCAAGGTAACTTGTGTCACTTCCGAGATATGGAGGAAAAAGTTAGTTCAGCACTTTCACTTGATCTTTGACCTTTTGACCTTTGAGGCAAAAAGAGAAAAAAAAAACTTTCCTGAGAATTTCTATTAGGTTACACATGCATACACCAAGTGTAAAAAAATAACCCTCCTGGCATTGCACAAATATGAGGGTAATAGTAACATTTTGAAGTCTTGCACTTGACCTTTGACCCCTGACCTTTGACCCCATGAACCCTACATTCTCTAGATAATCACTTCCAGTCAGTACATGTATATACTATGTTCCATGAAGATATCTTGAACAATTTTCCAAGGTACGGAGAAAAAAAAAGAAGTTTTAATATTTTTACTTGACCTTTTGACCTTTGACCTTTGACCTCATGACCCAAACTTTCACCAGAGAATCTTAATTGGGTAAAACATGTATACACTAAGTTTCAAGAAAATATCTTCAGGCATTCAATAGATATGGTGGAAATAGTGAAATTTTATGTATTTGACCTTGACCTTTTGACCTTTGACCTTGAGCATGTGCACCCAAAAGTTGATAGGCACAACTTCACCCCCTAATACACATACATGCCAAGTTTCATTAGGATACCTCAACAGGTTCCGATAGTTACCTTGTCCACAAAATTCATTACGGACGGACGGAAGGACGGACGGACAACCCGAAAACATAATGCCTCCGGCACCACTTCGTGGCGGAGGCATAAAAAGTGTATAGTTCCTTTTTAATGTATGATGTATGCACTGGGTTTGTTTCAAACTAAACCTTTATTTTTGTTTGACAACCAGAATGAAGATTACATGTATGACAATAAAACTAGATAAAAACTAGAAATGTCGCTATGGCGACTGGTATGCCTCCGCCATAATGCATGATTCTCCTAATAGGTCTATAGTACATGTGGACAATGTGTGATTACATTTTCACAAAATTGGCAAAATATTAAAATGACATGTTTGTCACAAATGTATTGAATGTTCACCTTCCTTGACCTATGTTTAATTGGATGAATAGGAGAGCATGTATTTGGGGATTTAAGAACTTTAACTTCGACTTTGACCCTTTCATAAGTTTACACACTTGAGAAAGTTTCAAGGTATGGAGTAAAAGTGCAATTTCTGTATTGAACAGTAAATTGTTATCATTTTCATCTGGCCTTTGATTCATAAGAGAATCACTGTCAGGCAGAACATACATAAATATGTACTAAGTTTAAAGATAACTTGAGCCACTTCCAAGATATGGAGAAAGAAGTAAGTTCAGCACTTTCACTTGATCTTTGACCTTTAGACCTTTGACCTTCTTGGCAAAAGAAAAAAAAATCCCAGAGAATATCTAGTGGGTTATACATGCATACATCAAGTTTAAAAAAAAAATAATCCTGCTGGCATTGCATAAATATAAGGAAAATAGTAAAATTTTGAAGTATTGCCCTTGACCTTTGACCCCACGAACCCCAAATTCCCTAGATAACCACTGCCAGTCAGTACATGTATATATACTTTGTACCTTGAACAATTTCCAAGATAGAGGTAAAAAAGTGAAATTTTAACATTTTACTTGACCTTTTGACCTTTGACCTTTTGACCTCATGACCCCAAACTATTACCAGAGAATCTTAATTGGGTAATACATGTATACACAAAGTTTCAAGAAAATATCTTCAGGCACTGCATAGATATGGGGGAAATAGTGAAATTTTAAGCATTTGACCTTGACCTTTTGACCTTTGACCTTGAGTATGTGCACCCAAAAGTTGATAGGCACAACTTCACCCCCTAATACACATACATGCCAAGTTTCATTAGGATACCTCAAAAGGTTTTGATAGTTACCCTGTCCACAAAATTCATTACGGACGGACGGACGGAAGGACGGACGGAAGGACGGACGGACGGACGGAAGGACGGACGGACGGACAACCCGAAAACATAATGCCTCCGGCACCACTTCGTGGCGGAGGCATAAAAATTGAATCTAGAATATCTTTACCTCAATCAACTTCGTATGATATTTCCTTCTTATTACTGACTTGACCACTCGTTCTATGTTACAGCTCATCAACCAAGTTCAGGTTACAGACCATCACATACTGTTCTCTTGTCACAACCCTCTGCGGAATCTCAATACACTTAAATATGGACAAGAACATCCAGTGTGACCACCTACAATTGTACCCACAGGAGGTGGTAGTACCTGAAAAATGATGAAGAAAATTTTATACAAACTGACCAACAGCTATAGTGCTGACCAATCTGACCCACTGCTTACCTTCTCTGAGATTCCGCCCCAAAAGTTGGAGTAGTATGTGGTAGATTCCAGCATCGGGGCTACGACAGTCTTATCGGCTCGCATCAGGATATCCAGGGCATTGGGTTCCCAGAGGAAGTTATCAACATCTATTGCCTGTTATTAAACATTAGAAGAAAGTTGACTGAAAGCGTATGTACAGAGCCTGTCTCCATCTGTCAAGATAGCTTGTATGAGCCATGGCACACAAATACATGAATACAGGGGCAGATCCAGGAATTCCGTAAAGGGGAAGCGCCATTACAAAATTAAAGGGGGGAGCATGTACCCCTATTTTTTCTTTTTTATTTGTTTTGTTTTAACAAAAAAATAAACAGGGGGCGCGCGCCCGGAGCGCCCCCCTCTGGATCTGCCACTGGAATATATAAATATATACTCTCTCCACCTCTTCCTTTCTCCCTAATACAGACAGATATTACTTATACATCTTTTTTTCTTTCTTTTTTTTTTTCTCAAATGATACTCTTTCTTTAGATTTCTTTCAAAGTCAGCATCATATTCACAATGAAACAAATACAAACAAAGGCAGCTGGTATTCCATTCACTTTTATGCTGCTTAATCACATACATCCTGTTTTACAGGCACACACACACTCACATGTACACTATGACTGCACTTGTTTTTTTCCAAGCATTATACAAAGGTATTTCATAGCTGTTACATGGCATTACATTTATAATTCAAATGGTGATGTGTTCTTCAGGAGACAGAATCAATAATATCAGTTGCTAAAAGAGTATAAAAAGCAAGGAATATGCCATCATAAATTTTCCAATATAAATTGTGTGCCCAGTTCATCACATTACTCGGTAGTTAGCCGAGTGGATCTCACATACCTAAAGGAAGGACAATCCTTGCTAATGCATTAAAAGACAAATCATGCTCTCACCAGTAGATAGTCTGCCCATTGTCTGCGAGCTGCATTTAGAGCGCCCTCACGTAGCGAGATGAGATGGTTGAAGCGTGCAGGAGGCCAGTCATGAGGGCCTTTCTCCAGAGCGAACACCTTGGGGGTTTCTGAAAACTGGAAGTCCACATGGTGGTAGAGATGTTGTGTAGCTTCCACCCATTCCTTCAGCATTGGGATGGTGTTATCGATGCTGTGGTCAGCTCGTATCCTAGCAACAGATACAAAGTACATAAAAATCAATAGTTCTCAGCCACTATAGATAACATAGTATATCCCCAAAAAATCATGTCAAATTTCTATTGCTTGTTTGTTCTTTTCAGAAGATTGCAATTGGAAACATATTTATGACTATTAAAATGATCACGTAGAATATTATAACATGTAGGCCTACATCACTAAGGTGTATATCAATTATCTAGCATGTTTTTCTTTGGCTTTTGTTGTTTCTTTTTGCTGTGGTGAATGTGTGTATGCGCGTGTGTGTGTGTGTGTGTGTGTGTGTGTGCAGTCCATTAAATGCAAAAGTTCAGTGATAATACAGTGGGCAAACTGTTCTGTCCAATTAATTTTATGACACATCTCTCCATGGCTTTTTTGCTTTTGATGATAAGATTGGTATGATCTTGTTAACCGTATGAACAAGCTTCTCCACATTTCATTTTAGCAGTCTGATTTCTATCATGAAATTGAGTGTAATTCTGTTTCTTTTATTTGCATTCCATTACTAGAATGAGAGTGAAAAAGAGTCAGAAAAGGTTCTTGTAAACAGTCTAACAGAACAAACTAAGCTAATTACACAGGTACCTTCTGAACATGCATGTGAGAGTTTTACTCACTAATCTTAGAAGCTATATCCTATTCCCCCCACTCCTCGTCTCCACTCCCCTCCTCGACAAAGTCTCACTTAAAGAAGAAAACCAACATTCTACCGCCTTCATATCCTTGTGGCTTGAACATGTGGTCCTAACACTTTGACCCATTCCATCACCACATGTTAACAAAATATTGTTGATGATGCTGTTTATCAAAGAGTAGATCCAGGAAGCTGTGATAACAAACATCACTGACTGGTGACATCTAGGAGCTAAAGCCTGACATTTTGACATGATGGTATGTTCACTGTAGTCTAAATGGAAACAAACTAAAACATATTCTTCTCTAAATATTTTGACTAAATTTTTCTTTCTTTCAGCAGACGGGAACATTATCCAATACATGCCCTAGGATACAGCTGTATCTCAAAAAGTCAAACTGCTATGCAAATATAAATTGTTTATTCCCTCAAAATGTTTTGTTGATATAAAATAACATTATTTGATTTATACATCATTTTACACTTGCTCCAGTAGGCATGCAACATTCAGGTTATTGTACGAGCTGAAATTTTCGCGTACAGATATTTTCGCGAATTGCTATTTGGAGGACATTTTCGCGTGCTGTTAATTTCACGGTTGTGAGGGTCTAACTGAACTTACTTATTTGTGTGTTGTTATTCTCGCGCGTTGTTATTTTCGCGGTTCAAAGGCGATTCGTGAAATTCGTGAAAATAAAACCACTGCGAAATTTCAGCTCGTACACTATTGCATGTAGAATTTTCAGATCACGAAATTATACAAAATTTGGCAAAGTGATAATGGGGGTGTTTGTTCAGCACACAGCATTTATCATAATACACTGAATAAGAGCCATTCTTGTATTTTCCTCACACTTTTAAAAATTTTTCCTCACAACTGACATGATGGGTGATCCGTTTGAATCCCACTTCAGTCCCTTTTTGAACACTAAAATTTTCAGAGATTCATAGAGTGTGTTCCAACAACAACAAAAATGACTACAACTAAATGTTATTGAATACTGAAGGTCTGAAAAATGTAGATGTCTAATCAACATTCCATGTATACGTGTAATCTGATGGCCAGATCTAAAGTGAACAAAATGGCAAAACAATAGGTACAAATGTACTTAAAATCACCTTCAATATTATTGTAAGTTTCCCTATTACAAAAGCTATAACATAGTGCACTTTTCACAAAGTCAAGTTTTCCGGGCTGTCATTGATTGAAAGACCAATTTGAAGGGTGCTCCATTTGACGGGATGAAGAGCTACACAGGTCATAACATCCTGTGAGGTGGCAAAGGGAAGTAAGAGAGGGAAAAAAAGGAGGGACAAGACACTCAGATTTATTTAGTGGAACAGTATCCGGTATTACTGGATTAGGGGGATGGTGAAGATCTAGTTTGTCTGTAAATCTTGAAATCCTGAAGCACTTTGTGGTTTCAGTTGTCAGAATCAATAAATGACTGTCATTTCACAACCATCTTTCTCAGTTACTGAGAATACAATAACTTCTAATAAAGTATCTGCACTTCTACTGGCAAACTTCCATCATCTTGTCTGTAACTACATGCACTCATTAAAAAAAAAAATCACCTCAAGGAAATATTTGCTTTGAGAAAATTTAGCTGTCAAGTGCAGCATTCAGTACTCACATTCTACTTTGCAAGTGGCAGCCAAAGTCTCTAATGTTCGGATTTCAAAGTTTTGTACATACCATAGGTTTTAAAGGGATAATTTTCAGCAGGAGGGTCACAAATGCGGACAAAAGAAACACATAAATTTATTGGTGCAGTACTCCACCCTACAATCCTAACCTACAGGCAAACCACATCAAAACAAAAGCTACACATGGTGGAACCTAATGTAGAGAATAAATAAAGTAACTACAGATCAGGTAAACAGCCATACTGCTCCTATACGATAGTCTTCAAATTGTTGCAACTGGATATATTTGTGTCTGTTCTATATTCATGAATGAATATTCAAGCATAGTCCCCACAAGTCATTTCAATAATTATCATAAAAGCAATTTTTTGAACATTTATATCACAACTGACTGCACAGAGTATCACAAACAAATAGTTAGGAAACACTGCTCTCCCGTCAGAGTCTCTGTGCAGATTATCATTGTGAATGAGGACTACATGTAGTTGCAGAGCTGGATTGCAGCTCCATATTTGTCTATTTGTCACAGAAAGGTCAAACTGTTGAACCCTGACCATGTATCCTCAGCAACAGTGATGAGTGGATGGTAGAGGTAATAGAAAGGCCACTGGTCTACCAGCTACCAGGATGGTCATGAACATGGCGGGTGGGAAGCTAAAAGGCATTCACCTCACAGCTGGCCCTCACAGGACATAGGATGGATTTCAAACTTCCTCTCTCTAGTCTCACAGGCTAACTGACCTTTTTGTGAATCATGAATTTGGCAGACCTTGGCAGACCTTGGCAGACCCTGTCTGCCAGTTGTCTGCTACTGCCTACAGCTGACAGACTCAAAGTTTTTCAGACTCTGAGTGCAATACATCTGGAAGTTCACTTCCCCATTTTTTTTTCTTCATTAAGCAGAGTAAAATAAATCAAACAGAATGGCAGACATTTGATCAAGATCAGACACTGACTAAGGAAATTACCAGTATGGAAAATTTCAAAGTAGCAAAAGTTTTCCCCAAAAACGGTGTCAGAGGAGATTAATTTCAATGTCTTACAAGTCTCTCGCTGGTCTGCGCACAAATTTCCACTATAAAAGCTACCTTGTGTGAATTTATTGAAAGAATTACATTGTAACCACAGCATTGATCTACTAACTATTGAGATAGTATTTGAATTCATTAACCCAGTACCGTATTAAAAGAGTTCTCTAAGTGATAAAGTGGCTATAGTCACTACATTACTGACATGATTTTATTTTCTCAAAGCAGTGGGAGAGCTACAGAGGTGTGAAGTGATGACATCCCCCTTTCTCTACATTGCAAAGACGTCATTACAACCAATATTACTGTACAAGTGAAAATATGTTCAACTTATTCTTAGTCCTTGACTTGCTTGTCTTGTGACCAATTTCAACAAAACTTCTAGCATTCTGTTCATATGATTTTACTCTGTTCATTGAAGCCAACTTGAAAAGAAGTGTCTAATGGAATGACTGACTGACTAACTGCTTCTTTGGCTCACTCCTTCAACATCCTCTCAATATTTTAGACACCTTTGTAATTTCTCCTTTTAGACACACTGCATCCCTTCCCCCATCTCTCTTTCTCCCATTCACTTTCATAGCTAACAATTTGAATAATTTGTGTAACTATTTACCAATCTCAAAGAAAAAAAGTTTCATTAGGCCCGTTCACACACAAGGGAAAAAGTGGGATTTAAAAATCGATTTTCTTATCGCGATCAAAATTTCGACATTTTTTCCAGTTTGGACAGAAAAATCTCACTAATTACCGATCCAACTCGCACTATTAGTGCGATTTTTCAGAATAATCGCGATTATTTTGCCAAGCGTCGTGTGTGTGAGCGCGATCGAGATTCGGAAATCGGTATTTTTAATCCCATCGTTTGTAGCGCGTGCGAAACTTAATTGGGACTGCAGGGTCAGTCTTCGGTCATGCAAGTTTCGCGCATGCGCAATTTGGCCACTGATCGTTCTTTCCTTGCTGCGAAGTGCGATTTTTCCCTGTGTATGAACGGTCGAAAAAAAAAATTAAAATTTGGATCGCGATTGAAATTTCGATTTTCATTGTTTGTGAACAGGCCTATAAACCTTAACTGTCTACAGTTACCACTTTCAATATCTTCATGGTACAAGAATATAAGAAGCAGGTTCAAATCAAACCATATTCTTTGTTACAGCATGTGTATCTTGTTATAAAAATATTCCAAAATGCATTGCACAAACAGATCTTTTAATGCACGTTTTAGTGACACTGCATACATTATTATGTGAGCACCGATATTGTAATGTGTGTTAATGTAAATGTGATAATAGTTTTTTTTTTTTTTTTCACCACAGAAATGTTTATTTCCCGAATTCTATTATTTCCTGAATATAAGATGTTCTAAATCACGTTGCATGCAGTTCTCATAGAGATGATCATATCAATTATCATCATATCACAGATTTGAAGTGTACTGTACCTACATGTACATGTACATGTACATGTACAAACATTGGACATATAGTGTGGATTCTGTGTTGTGCCTGACATGGTGTAATACTCTTGCAGGAGTGTGAGCAGGCAGTGGCAAGACACTATGGAATCATAGAGCTCTATATTAAAGGACATGCATGGGAATATTAAATGCACAAATGGATGAATTCATGGTCTGGGGTCATATTGGTCCAAAATATAGAACTCTACACTGAGATTTCTGTGCATACTGAATGCAAAAGTAGATTAGCATGAAGTGAACACTGATTGTACAGGTGTGAAAACCATAGAAATGTGGTCAACGAAATGAACATGAACTGAGCATGTGTGTGCTCTCCAACTACAACCTGTATTCAAGGAGCTTTGAAGCTCCTTGCTGTATTTCACGGTTTAACAGGTTTGATACTATTGTTTCTCTTTGTTTGGCAGTTTCAAGATTGTGCTTCCTATAGCAGTTTATATAAGTGCCAAACTCCTTATAAGAACAGTGCAAGCCAAAACACTCGGTTCACTTGCACTTAAAAAGATTTGCTATTTACTGGTAATTCAAATGTGGCAATATGAAATTGTCACACAGAATTGTCAGCAACTCAATGCATCTCACTTTTCCCAGAATATTTATATAATATTGACTGGCTTCGAGGGAGATACCAGAAAATATTGCCCAAACTGAAAGAATATTGCCCGAGTCGAAGACGAGGGCAATATTCTTTCAGTGCGGGCAATATTTATCTGGTATCTCCCTCAAGGCCAGTCAATATCATAATTTTTACCTATCCCCTAGATAAATTAAGAAAATATGTGAATACGGCTATACACTATGATATAGATCAAGCCACATTTGACTACCTGTAGATCATCAACATGTCGAATAATTGAAAAATTGTTCATCAATGTATATCATTCAACTCCAACTTCAAAGATACATAATGTAGTTGTAACAGGCAAACCTCAAACATCTGAACGCTTTTACACTTTATTTTTACTTCTGTTTAAATTTGGAGAGTTGTAAAACTGATGGTCACTCTGCAATTATTGAGCACAAATGGACTAGTCATTGTTTGAGACGTGTAGTGCTGCTGTAAGTGGTCGACCTTGTACGAGTTGATTTATCAGCGTTCTTCTGCGGTGCGTGTAACCGACACCCAGCGACGTCCTGGAATGTTTTCCGTGGTCGATCGGAATAACATTTAATACTCTTTCTCTTCCCACCTCCCTGTGTAAAGTGAATGGCGAAAACGGGAAGATTGCACTGTTTGCACACATTGTTTTGTGTACGGTGTGTGTAACCGACACGTAGCGACGTGGCGAAAACCGGCAGAGGCGAACGAATATTGCCTGCTGACCTTTAACCCTGCAAAATAACAACTGCTGACCTTTAACCCTCCAAAATATCAACTGCAATTGCCAATATTGACCACATACAGAGAGATCTCCCAATCTGGGGCCATTTTTTCAAATCTCTCATCCTCCAGCTTAAAACACAACAAGCTTGAAGTACTTCTCCTGCTCTGGCTGTGTATCTCCTGCTCTAGCTGTGTATCTCCTGCATAAAGACCCGGTACTGGCGGTAGCATTCTGTGGTAGCATGGGGATACCAGGCATGGTCATGGAGTGGGATGGCTGACCCAACTCCGATACGTTTGAAAATCCCCATCGAATTGTATACTGATCTCTAAAATTACACACACTGAGAGTTGCAGAGGAATATTGACTGTGGTTGATTGTTTCTGACGAGCATACGCTTCCATGCTCAAACCCACTGATGTCTATTCTTATTTCTAGCAGATCTGCACGGTTTTTGAATGTACTCCAGTGGGCAGCGAAGAAGATCAATTCAATCGGACCACCCATTTCTCCTCATGCTACCAAGTCTTGAACAGGCATTTTCTTCGCTTAAGATTGAGCTTTCTCCCATCCAACTTTAATTTTCCTTTGTTCAAGTGCAACTTGTGTATAACCCTCGCTAGAGCTTCCAGGGTTTCAAAACAGGCCCTGGACCCCTGCAAAGAATGTCATGCTTCACGCTTGTGCACACTCTCACATAAATATTGTGCACATGTTCTCGTGATCAGAGTCTCCACACACCAGTTTGCTATGGGGTCCAGGCAGGAGAATCTCCCATGTATGGTTGGACCTACTACTAATCGACCGCCTAATGTTTATTTGCTTGATAAGAATATTTAACACTGAAATTCACGTAAAAAACTTGACCTACGTGATTGAGAAAATCCAGCTCTATCAAATGCCGTTGTTCCCTTTTCGATTCGAAGTTTCAGTGCAAAAATATCGCCGACGAACTTCCGTGGCCTCGTTTCAGCTCCCCGCGGTAAATCGCATTATTAGGATCGACCGCTGTTTTTGCATTGACAATGCACGCAAACCGAGTTGTATTGAACACGGTGTTGTACGAAGCTTTTTAGAAGCCTTTTAGAAACTTCCATAGACATTACATTGTGCTGTCATTACGATTCGGTGAAGATATTCATTCGAAATTTCGTCCTTGATTAAAACCATTAATGAACAGTGAATTATCGCGTTTTCCCACACCATCCTCATCTACATTCAAAGCCAATCCATTTTTATGTGCTTTGCGCGCAGAGAAGTGCGTACTAAGTGTTCAGTGCGCGAATTATACGTGGTCGGTTTCAATAAGGGTGGTCGATATGTAGTAGGGCTACCATACATTGTAAGAAAAGCTTGGAGCTGGACAATCTTTACACATGCACATCATGCATGTGGTCAAACGATCGTGCTGTCTAAAGATCTCATAAACTCATACCCAGCTCAGGAATGTCTGGTACTCTAGTCTGAGCTGTGTGTAAATTAATTACCCTGTCCCTGTCTGGTGCCACAGGCTTTTCATAGCGTCGATTGGTTTGATGAGTCCCATACTCTTAAATAAACAAAAATAATCTCAATCAAATCATGTTCTAATACTTCTAAACGTTAAATCAAATATTGGCGCTGTAATAAACACTTGAAGGATATTCAATTCGGGATTGTGAACACATAAATTTATATGAGAACAAGACCTATCTAGAAACAATAACCAATGTCAACAGCTAGCTGGTCAATAAATGATACATGCATAATGAGTGATCATAACAATAACATCAAGGGAAACGAGGTTTCAGTTTCTTCTTCTTCTTCCAGGTAGAGTGCAGCTTCGTTCAAGTTTTGAAGTAATCGCACTGTGAAATGCGATTTTTTTTTTTAAACAATATAATTAAAGTTTTTCACTTACCATAAAGAAATGCGATCTTTGGGGTAATTTAGTGTCTCCAGATAACCGAAAAAGTAAGGTAATGAATGCGCCTTATTGCGAGCCAATATCGGGATCAAAATCGTCGGTTTCTTTCTTGCAGTGTCAGCTTCTGGTTGTGCTGCTGTGTCTTCGGTCCAAACGAAGGCTGCTTGAACAAAGCAAAATGCAATAATGCAGCTAAACCCCTGCAATTTACGACTTGAAAACCACGGCTTCGCCATTTGATGTTGATGTCTTTCTTGATAGTGGACTGACCAACAACAAGGAGGTACAGTTACACGAAGTCTGTTAGACTATGTCTGGTTGTGTGTAATCCACCTCCCTGGTAAATCCCAATATTCACTGTGCACGGAGGTTCCACGAAGTGCCACGCCGAATCATCCGGCTCAGGAAGATCGCAGCACCATGCCTAGTTCACAGTCTATACAGCAGAACGTACTTCCTGTCCGTCAGATGTCGTCCGCTGCCGTGCAATCACAAACTGCACTGTGAAAGCATTGATGGCGCGGGAAAGAGCTTTTCAATCCGCGATATGTACCCAAGTTGTAGCCAAAATGGCAGTGTCACTATCTAAGATTCTGCTCTTCTCATCGTTCCTAAAATTCAACGCACATATCATATTGACCTCCTTCTGCTTCATTCATTACCTTTGCATGCAAATGTACATAGAGTAAATTGCTTGCAATGATGCTAAAGTCACTCCTTCCTTCATTCATTCATTCAGATAAGAAGCAACGTAAACAAACTACAAACCTGCATGTGTTTGTAGTGATCACTCATAGAGCTGTATGCTCTATGTGATCACTGTGCTAAAGTGTCAAGAATTATCGTTCTTGGGCGGGTAAACCGCTGACAAGTAACACCCACAGAACTCTTGCCTGTGGTAACACCGTGGACACAGAACCGACTGTGGACCGTGGACTGCAAGACGGCGGGGTTTTACATGTTTCATAAGGTAATTGGGCAGCATGACCAGCACTAGAATGTCAAATAAATAAAAAGAATATACTTTTACAATACCAGACAGATAGTTTCCATCTGATAAATTACAATAGCTTCTTTTAAAGGGTATAATTTTACAACCTTCTTATGATCCTCAGATCCCTACATCATAAACATCCCTATTATAATAATGGATTCGCTTATCCACCCTAAATGGAAAGCACTTGGACTGACGGACAGGTGTGGGAAGCGCTCCACGTAAATCTTCCGCTGGCTCTTTACTCAATCGGCTTGACAATGACTCGGCCAAACAAAAAGGCCTGATACTCTTATAGAGCAAGTCAGCCCATACTCAGTACATTATCGTCCCTGCGCTCTGCACGAAAAACAAGAACTGTGTACTGTTTATGTACTTGTTGTACACTTTATGCATTTAACACAGCTGTACATGAATGCTGATATATCATTGTGTGCATTTGTACCAAGTTTGTAATCTACTATTCAACCTTATAGAAATTCTACTTAGTATCTGAGGAGTGGGTATCTCAGTTTAGTCAAAAAAAAAAAAACAGTCGGCTATAAAATCGTTTTGAAATAACAATTTTATACCTAATTGTTTTTAATATTGTACAGTTTGGGAAATTTATGTACAAATGTATAAGTAATTGCACAAATGGAAACTGTGTGATGCAAGTGGTGGCAATAATGTCGTTATTTTTATTCTTTGCTTTTGTTATTGTCACCATTATTATTAGTCGGAGTGTAGTATAATATTGTTATCATTTTGTTGTGTCTACAATTATAAATTTTAATCTTTAGGCCTCTCTCTGGATATCCCACCATACATTGACACTAGATAAGGATGATTTCTGATATCCCGAGGACCATAAGAGGACCATAATGAAGGGGACATCATCTCTTTGCAATTAACTACTAATTGTAGAATTTCAATTATCAATATCAATTATTACTTGTAGATTGGCATATTCTCACTTTCCTTTCCACAATGGCTGAGATAGCTGGCGAGAGAGCATCTACATTGCTGCATTCGTGCAAAGATAGAGGGAGCTGGAGGAGGCTTACTGCATCAGTGATCGTTAACGGGCAGTGACATCCATGGCAGAACAGAGAGAGAGAGAATATCAATTATGATAATGAGGACGATGATGATGATTATAATGATACTGATAGACAAAAATAATGCGATGCGCCAGTCATCACTACCTGACTTCTCCCATCACATGAAATTGAACAAAGCATTCATTTTGTTAGGGATGTAGTTTGCATTTTCTTCAGCTGTGAATATTAAAGGAGTTATTCAATGATTCATCTGTGGGGCCTATTCTTTCCTTAGAGATTGGTATAGTCAACCATGCAGTACGCTCCACCACAATTGGCTTGTACTAGTATCAAATTCAAAAGATGATGCAAAAGATCTACATTCAAAGTGATTACCGGTATGCATTTTGTAAAAGTAGCATTATCATAACTGCTTCTGGTAATAATAGTGAAAGTTGGACCAGGGAGGTGAGACACCTCCCTGGATACATACATCTGTATATCTATTTCCTCACTTCTGTTGTTTGCCAATTAAGTCCGTCCATCCGTCATTTAATTATCTATTCAAGTTATATCACTAGGAATTTACCAATGTTACAGATTGCCAAGCTCAGGTCTAACATGACTCCATTGTCTTAATGAATTATCTGTACTTATGAGCGTTTTCAGAGTGCGATATACATGTAGCCACAGGCTCTTGATAATTCCGTCATCATAGGTGAAATTTTTGACACGCTCCAAAAGCAACGCTGCCAATCCGAGTTGTCTAAGGAAGGATTCGATTCATATTAGACTGACTAATGCGAAGGCCGAATTGTTTTGTTTCCCGACCAGCTCCCTTGCATGCGGCCCCTGTGGCGAAACCCCATGCGAAAACCCAGTCATCATTGAATGAATAGCTGATTAGCTTGGCTCTCAATCTCAGGTGTAGATTACTGTGGAGGTCATTTTCGTTTGTATTGCCGATGTTGTCTTCCTGGTCTAGGTCTTTCGTGCTTTCTTAAGACCGTTCGTATTCGTCCAATACTCTCTCTTTCTAGAAGTATTTTACCACTAAGAAAAAGTTTTACTTGTAGCTTGGAAATGGCAAGGTTTGGGGTACCGGAGGACTGCGATGGGACATTTTTAGAAGGCGAGCTGTCATCGTCTGCAGACGAAACTGATTACGCTCGAGCTGTAATTGATATAGTTAAGACTGCTGATATCCCACCTCGATTTTACCAGAACAGGATATTTTCTCCTCACTCCCAAGATATGAGTAGCTTCCAGAAGGTGACAAATCCTGCAACACGATACCGACTGGTAAGAACGCAAGCGATTCATTTTTAATCCATTTGTTTGGGATCAATCAAACATGTCATGATTTGAAGTCCATTCAAACTAAGTTAATGATAAGATCAAAATAGTCTGCAGATATAAATTGTGAAGGCGATTATTTTGATTTTTGGGTATAATGTTATGTTTTGAAATGCAAATGAATGAATGAATGAATGAAGTTAATGCATGTCAGTTTGTGTTTGGGTCTTTCATCATGGTACGTAGTCATGGTAGTTGTTGAACATTTAATGTGTCAGTCGTATTCAGTGACAGAAGTGCAAAAAGTAACATCATTAGCACTTGAATTTCTAGTGGTTCTACTTTGGAGCTAGTCTATATACCGCACATATATATAGATCACAGAAATCGAAATTGGCATGCCTACCTTTATGTACTCATGGAACAAGTCAAGCTCACCAATTTCATGATTCTTTACTCGCCATTTTGCTACCCAGGCGCGGGGCGCTGTAACTAGTAACTTGGTACGTGTTGGGGTCGCTGCTGCGCTGTGGTTACATTTTGCATGCTTTATTGGGTAAAGTTCGGACTTCAATCCCCACTTGCCTACTCAAGATGCATTCGCAAAGGTAAAAGCATTCATGTTCAAAATGCTGAACTTGCCTATGAACAGATTGATTACACAGTTCGCACAGCACAGCTACACTTGTAAGTGAATGGAAGATATCTGTCTTGTGAGGGGCTGACCATCACAGTTAAAAGATACCGTCAGCCAGTGGAAGCTACCAAACTCTGACAATTCAGTGCAGTAAATTTACTACTGTAGTAGCTCTAGTAGTGTACGTCCAGCAGAATTTACTCATGCACCTACAGGCAGTAGTGAGCGAATATCAAAATCTTATCTGTAAGCATATGATCTGTCAACATTCATGACAAAAATTTCAGTATTTTATTGCCACAGCTACACAGCTGAATATAGATGGTGGTATCGACATGTCAAATTTGAATTATTTTCATTTTGAATACGTACAGATGTAATTTAATTGTTAGCAACTCAATATGATGTAAGATTTTGTTCCTCCACTAGTACAATGTGCCTGTCCAAATTCATGAGTTTTCGTGGTTTGGTCAAGTGAAATCTGTAGTATGACAACTACTGTATCCGCTTGAAGGATTTGCAACCTGTGCACATGCACTAGCCATTCATTGCTTTCATATACCTGCATTTAACTTTGTAAGCCAAAACCAAAGAGTATACACACGTAGAAGTGCATGCAGTGCGCTAAGAGGGAACACTCTCCCGATTTTACACGTTAATGAGCGTAGTACGCAGTGGAGACCAACGGCGGCCATTACGTGGCCGTATGGAGTAAATTCTGCCTCCCTTTCATTTTCTTCTTCTTACGGGGCATACAAGGTTTCAGATGTATTTAGGACTTTTTTTTATCATACAGAAATATCATTTCGACTGAAGTATGATATATAAAATTGAAGAAATGCCTGTTTTGTTCGAAATTGTTGCCCCTCAAAGTTCGAGCTAACTAATGAAAGTATGCAGGCCTAACTAAAATGTACTCATATAGCGTTCCTCCCTCCATCCCCCCCCCCCCCTCTCTCTCTCTCTCTCTCTCTCACTCTTTCGTCTCTATGTAATATTATTCAAATGATATGAATATCAATTACATCTTTCATATCTTTAGGTCATTCGCTTCCATTGATAATGTATAGATCTATAGGATATCATCGATGGCATACAGTATACCATAGTTCTCCCCAGAAAATGCAATTTCCTAATATAAAAAAATTAAATTTTCCTTATAATATTTTCAGTGGTCATAAGAAAGAGTTATTTTCATCTATGTTTCATGGTCAATCTGCATACCAGGTACTTAAGAAGGTGCTGATTGTTTGGGTGATAGCTTCCCTCCCCAACCCCCCCCCCCCAAAAAAAAAAAAAAAAAACATGTTTCGGCAGCATACAAAGGCATGTAATCGGATAGTAGGAATAAGAGTTTCAGGGGTGACCTCCCCCCGTGCAGGATCCGCTTGAACATGGAAAGAAAAATAACATTGAAAACTTCTTCCCAAATCTCCAAATGCAACAGAAGAGGTGATCGTTAACCGCCCGTTAACGATCGCCCTGACACTGTACAGGCATGCTAACCTGGAAACATTGAACTGCACATTACTTGAATATGAGACCATTCTGAAGCAAATAATTTTCACACAACAATAAATGTACTCTTAATTGAATCCCACAAGGATTTGAACAGTCATCCCCCAGCATTCCCACTGATTCCCACTGATCAGTTACTAGCCATCCCCTTTAAGGGTAATATTCCCCTACTTTCTGAAAGAAATACATTGATAGTCAGGTTGATAGTCAAGTGGCCAGGGCCTGTTGCTTTGTGAGTACCAGGTCGCCGGGATTGCCCTAGATGGGCAATTTTCTTAAAAGGAGACTGAAGCCCAAATATAAATGTGGATTGAGTATAAAGGCAGCAATATCACACATCAGTGAAAGTTTGAGGAAAATTGGACTTCAATTCAAAAGTTATGAATTTTCAAAGTTTTTGTGCTGTCCTCACTGGATGAGATACATTCTAAGATCACTTTACCACAATTTAAATGAATCCTTCTTTGTTCATGTTTTGTTGTTGAGGACATTAGTACATTGATTTGAATAACCAGATATGTACAGTCAGCGCATCAAGATATCATTGAGGACGGGTCCCAAGTATACTCAGACAAGTATACTCGGACAAGTGCCTATGGGAATTGCCCATTGTAGCAAAATTGGCCTGTCCCGTCCTTGCAGCACAGTAGAAGAGATATGTTTTCTGTGCTCAACAAGTAATTTTATTGTTATAATTATTATTTCTATTATTGTTATTATTATTATTATTATTATTATTATTATTATTATTATTATTATTATTATTATTATTATTATTATTATTATTATTATTATCATCATTATTATTAGGCCAATTATTATTATTATTGTTATGGTGATGGTAATTATTGTTATTATTATCATCATCATTATGCATCACCATCATATTGCAATTGCATTTCAACTTGTAATTTTCAGTCAAGCCTTTTGTGTTTTAAGCAATTTTGTTTATAATACCACACTAAACAATGACAAAGTGCCTTGATAGCCCTGGAAATGGAGGCACAAGCATTGTAATTGTGAGTAGCTATGTAGATGTAAAATTACTAAACAAACAGGATGCGAGTGAAAGTTTCTTTTCGACATAATTAAGAAAAATATACAAACAAACAACACATATTGTACATACAGGTAAACAATTTTCAATTTAAATTAAAAAGGTAGGTCTTCAGGTTCTTTTTAAAGCCATCAATAGAAGATGCTTGTTGAAGAGATTTTGGCAGGCCATTCCAAAGTTTTGGGCCCATGTATGAAAAAGCACGATCCCCCCAACTATGCTTGATTTGAGATACCTGTAATTTTTGCGAGTTCGATGAACGGAGATTTTGTGGTTGTTGGTGAAGATGAAGAGTATTTTGAAAGTAGGCATGGGCAGATTTGTGCAATATACGGTAAGCAAGAAGAATATGTATCTACATGTAGCAGACAAACAGCATCTCTATCTGTCTGTTTCTTCATCTGTGTGATAAGAACAATTTGGACTGTGTCATTGGAACATCACTTTGTCATGTAGTGCTTTATTACTCTCGTGCTCTGTCTGAATAATGATGTGACTCATGTGTTGACCTTCCTCCCAATTTATCACAAGACAAACACAATAGATTGATGGAGCGAGTTGAGTGTGTGAATTTGTGAGTGTAAAGCAAGAGTATGTGTGTGCGCGCTAGCGTAATAGAACCTGTGCACTTCATCTGCTAATATTGCTACGTTACTGCCATACCTATCTCATATTAGATTTAGTTGTTAATAACCAAGGGATATCTGAGATGGTAATTGAGGACAAAAAAAAAAAAGGTTTCCATGCCAACAATGGAAATTAAAAGTAGCTGGCTTTGTGGGGATGGGAGAGAAAGGCATACATTCGTACACATACTTGTAAACTAATAGTGGGTCCAATGTGTAAGTTTTACACAGAGCTGCTATAGTGAAGGCTAAAATGACATTTTGTGGTGACTATGCTTGGAAGAATAATTAGTGAACAGTGACTCTAAAGTGAAAATCCATACCTTGTTAAGATTTGCTTCATTGTGAATAAAGTATGATCAGAGTAAGTGAAGCTAAAGCTTAGCAGTTCAGTCTGATGAAACAAAATTTGTAGTTCAATGTAAGGGGTAAAATTCTTGCTTATATCACAAAATAGAGACTGGATTTTTCCCTGAAACTTATCTGATATATTACTCAGCAAATTCCAACTCATCTGAAGTTGTTTATTGTCTGAATGCATGGAGAAAAATCTGAACTTTTTTTTGTGTTTTTTTTTTAAATGGGGGGGGGGGGGCTTTAGATAGAGCAATTTTAGGTTCATGTGTCTGTGACCCCGTTTACAGTGCGGGGCTGGGCCAAGCCCAGCCTCAATTTCGGGGCCGAGCCCCGCAATTTTGTCCGTTTACACTGCCGGGCTCGGCCGCGCTTTTAATTCAAACCTTTCATTATTTTGTCGTAGTGGCGCTCTGCTTGTAAACAAACGCAATTTGGTATAGCCTGGTTTTCAGACTCTTTGCCAACTCCGGGCAAGGAAAAATCCTTTGCAGGAGAAAACCATTTTAAACTATACTAGTTTTCGATGCTGAGGGGGTTAATATCGTGAATAGCAAAATAGTACGGGCAGAGGGTCTGGAAGCCAGAGTAAAATTGGCCGCGCATTTGGCCCAGTTTGCATTTACACTGAGAAAAGGCCGGGCTCGGCCGCGGCCGAGACCACCTTCGCATTCGGCCTTTTGCGCGTTTACACTGAAATGAAGGAGGGCTTGGCCGCGGCTCGGCCATGGCCGAGCCTCGCACTGTAAACGGGGTCTGTGACTTATACATAGTGGTCTACTGGAGACTTTAGGCTTAGGAGCAGGTCCTCACGTGGCACAACATTATGATTATTAAGTAGACCCCGGTTACGGGCCGCGGCCAAGCCCGCCTTCATTTCAGTGTAAACGCGCAAAAGGCCAAATGCGGGGCCGAAATTGGCCGCGCATTTGGCCACGCTCTGGAGATGGTCTCGGCCTCTTCTTAGTGTAAACGCAAACTGGGCCAAATGTGCGGCCAATTTTAGTCTTGCTTCTAGACACTCTGCCCGTACTATTTCGCTATTCACGATATTAACCTAACTAACTAACTAATATAGTTTAAGGTGGTTTTGTCCTGCAAAGGATTTTTCCTTTGTCGCCATGGAATCCAGTTGGCAAAGGGTCTGAAAACCAGACTATACCAAATTGTGTTTGTTTACAAGCAGAGCGCCACTACTACAAAATATTGAAAGGTTTGAATTAAAAGCGCGGCTGAGCCCGGCAGTGTGAACAGGGTCAATGTTCCCAAATTCTTTACATTATCAAGGCCTCATGTATCAAGGCTCATACACACCAACTGAAATAATCAAGAATACACAGAGATCTCTATACCGTGGATGGTCCCATTTCATGCCGACTTCAATGGGGCAAAGGAATTTAATCAATGATACCAATGCAAAAATGCACTTTCTTCATGATGGCAATATACTCATTATAACTATAGGTGTACCTGTGGTTGAGTGCCTTGTCTGTTACCGACAGTTCTACTTTCAGTTTTGAACCCTAACATGCCCTGGTATGTGCCTAACTTTCCAAGCTTTGTCATCAGCATTCAGTAATCTATCTAAAATTGACCTCTGTGTAGTGGTAGAGAGTACATTGTACAATATTGTAGCAAGCCCACTCATGTGTAGCAAAGTGCACCAGTCCAGAGAGGACCTCCCTGATCAGTCCAATAGGAAGTCCATGATGACACAATAGGGATAGCCCGATTAGGCAATCTCTATTCATTGACAATTTAGTTTCCACTCATCTTTGCCAATCAGAGAACAAAGCACAGTAAAGGTTGACAGAATTTATAATTTTTTGTTGTTAGGCTGTACAACATTCCAAGGTGGCTTCTCACAAAGGGGAAGGAAAATTTTGAAAAGCTGTGTTGAATATATACTTGTACATGTACCACTATCTTTTCTGTAATGTAGTGTATCTTCCACCCAAAGGAAAACCTTCCGTGAAAAACGTGAGAAACCCTTCATGAAAATGCATTGAATCTTCCACTGAAGCTTGGCAGTCTATGAGATCCCTCGCCAAACAGCTGGACATGTCCACTGAGGTTGCCATAGATTGTCCATAGCATGGTGGAAGTGCTCTTTTCAGATAAAGCTTAACTCATCAGGTCTCTGCATGTGTTACTAATTTATCTCTCTTTCATCTTTTGAAAAAAAAAAAGTACACATTTCTCTCTTTCAGCTTGCTTGAAATGACCATACAGTACATCTTCAATATTGCTAGCATTTTCGTGTGTACATGTGTGTGTGTTTTTATACAACTATTTTCATGTTCTGTTTTCGAATATGTCTAGCTCCACAGGGAATGGGGAAAGAGAGTATCAAGCAAAGTCGAGGGTTCAGGCGTGATGGCGCTGTTGACCACTGATGACCAGTCGCTGGACGAGACAGCAGCACAACGTATAGCTAGAGACATTCAAGCTCTCCTGAAGGGAATAGAGTGTGACTTTTTGAGGTACAGTGTACATTTTGTAGGTGTGAGGTAGCAAGCAATGTAGAGATGGTATGGAGTTGATTTTAACCGATCCAAATGAGTAATTTTCTATATCATATACATAGGCATGTATTCAGTGCACTGTAAGTAAGAGAAATCAAAACTGTTAACGGAGCTTTCTGATAAATGTTACCTGCCACCTCTTGGTTTAACATATGAATGATTTTTTTTTTTTTTTTTAATTTAGTTCTGTATGTTTTACTTCCTGTAATATGGCAGCATTCAAGAATCGTAGGGGGAAAATAGGAAATTTGTATTTTGTGTTTGAATTGATGTCACTAAGCTGAACCATTGATATGACTGATATCTGTTTGCTTGAGCTAGTTAAATCCCCATCTGCTTCAACTGCTACTGACATGTTGATTTCATGCACAGAAAAATGGGGCCCTTCTGGAAATGATTTGCCCCATCCACTTCCAGCACTGATATCAACTCAAAGAATATTATCAACAAATCAGACAATATTATTATTCAAACCAATAGCTTGTAAAAATAATTGTCTTCATAGTGGAGGCTCACAAAAAAAGTCTCGTCATGAGGGCTCATGAAAAAGCCCACATCTCCACATCAGATTTCAACAAATAATATTATGAAATAGTATCCTCAGAGAAGCTTAAAGGAATGGTATATTTCCGGTTGAGATGGGCATTCAGGTTTTAACTTTTTTGCAAGATAATTAGAAACCACTTATATGAGACTTTAAAAAGCAAACAATTTTAAGAGGAATTAAAAGTCGACTTGATGAAAACGGGTTTTGAAATAGCTGAGATATTGAAAAACAACGTAAAACAAAGTGCTCTTAATAAAAGGTGGGACTCACCTTTTATTAGAATATCTCGGCCATTTCAAAACCAATTTTCATAAAACTTTTAATTCCTGTTAGAATTATTACATGCTTTTTAATTTCTCATGTAAGTGGTTTCTAATCATCTTGCAAAAAGTTAAAATCTGAATCCCCATCTGAACCAGAACTATACCATTCCTTTAAAAAAAAAGGACAAATGATTAACATGTCTCATGCTGGAATTGATCCATCCACTGTAAATTCAGTGCTTTGAGTGAGAATGACCTTGGCCTATTTACCTTTTGTAATCACTGTATTTCAAGATGGGACCAGCAGTGCCTGCTTCTTGGATTCCAGTCTGCAGCTGGATACAAGCAGCTTGGAGAGCACTTTATGGATGGACATCTGGATACATGTGGGGGGTCAAAGGTCATGCAATTAGAAGGTTTGTGTTTGTTGCACTACATTACCCCTTCTAATGTGGTATGGGGGATGCCTATGAAATATACTATAGATTACTTATCATTTAGAGACTATGTGAAAATCAGGTGAGCATTATTACTCACTTTCAAGTACATTGTAGATTCAGCAGGGGATTTTTTAGGCTGATTATGTACGTACATCTTTTATCAGGAGTTTGTTATTGTCTTCTATGTGATACTTTTCCATCTGTCAAAAGAATAGATTGTGGTGATATGATTTGGCGAAAGATAACAATTACCAATTATTACCCATATATTAAAGTACAAGCATTTTTGTGGGCTGTAAAGTGAAGAGAAGCTATTTCCATGGTTTCTTAATAAAATGAAGATATTGTGACTCTCTTATTCATGATAATAGAACATCTGCTGTCACTTAGATATGCTGTGTTCCATGCATAATATATCATGACAGATATGACAGAAATGACCTAGCAGTATGATAGTACTGTACAAGGATGTGAGATGCATTTTGTCAGTACAACAATTCACAAATTGGGACAATTTCACATATGGTTGAATTCAAAATCAAATTCACAATGGAATTCTAACCATATTGATGGTATGAGAAGTATTATCCTTTTTCTAGAGAAAAGTATGCCATTTCCAGTCATGGAGACTATACATGAAGAATTTGTGTTCCAAGAGGCAAGATTTTTGTGATTTGGTAATTTTGTGAATACTGGTCGACTTGTGGAATTCACAGAATAAGTAAAAACATTGGGTACACTGTGTACACGCGACACATTTGGAATGTTTTCCAGTTAACGCATGTGTTCAGACTGATGGAATTCTGACTGAGTATCTGTGTAGGCCTTACCTTGAAATGCAGAAGCTATCCCGCATGCTTGGTCTTAATGTAATCTGCAAAGCCAGGCAGTTGAGTAATGATTGCTAGCTTTGAAGTAGACCATGTGGGCTTCACAGCTGTTTGACAGAAATGTTTTTATTTTCACTTCTTTGTCTCAAAAAAAAAAAAAAGCAAAGCCAGACAGTTGAGTGATGATCACTAGCTTTGAGGCAGACCATGTGGGCTTCCTTGCTGTTTGACAGAAATGTTGTGATTTTCACTTCTTTGTCTCCAAAACTTCAGCTGCCAAGTTAACCAACCCTCCTCGCAGTCTCCTGGAGATCAGTTTACCAAAGCAGCAAGGAGATCCCACCAGGGCTGGCATTTCATCCTTTCTGGAGGTCTTCTCTGCATCCTTCACCCACGCCAGCATCTTAGAAGAAGAGGGAGCACCTGCTGATACTGTGCCCTCCGACAGTGTCCCTTCCATGGGTGTGGTCCTCTTCTTTACCCCCCAAACCCAATCGCGGGTGGCCAAGATCCAGCAGATCTTGTCCAGTCCTCCCTGGCAGACAAGGTCTTTCTCTGAGGAGGTGTCCAAGATGGAAAACGAAACTTCTTTCTACGTCCATTCAGAGAGGGCGCTGCCCATGTGGGGTGTGCGCACTGGAGCTGCAGCAACTGGCGTGCGCCTCCTGCTCCTTGTGCGTGATCCAAGTAAATTTGATGCCATGGATGAGTTCTATCGTCAGTTTACTGGTGTCACCGCACTGGAGCACAAGACAGACACCAGTGCGCTGCGTTACAGTACTTATAGTCTATCAGACAAGTGTGAGTTCACACTGGCACACTATCCTGGCTGCAAGCCCTGTACCCTTGACTCTCTTGCAGTAGGATTCCATATCAGGAATTTGAATAAAGCAACAGGAGCTGAACGGCTGAATGATGACCACTGGCTGACCAGGGATCCTGAAGGCAATAAGGTTGCTCTTTTCTCTGTAAGAAGATAAAATGAAGCATCTTCGGCTGCCATGAGTTTCTTAAAACATCAAACCAATTCTTTCATTGCAGAGTCTTTGTTGTTGGAAAAAGTTTCTGCGATGTTTGTAGCCTTTTGCAAATGATACTTCAACCTCCTGCATTAGCCCAATATGTGTTTTAATAATGTAAAGATACAATGTCACACACAGAGGCACCTTTCTATGATGGCAATCAATCTAGTTTACCTATCACTTCATCTCATCAGCTGCGAATGTCACCACCTGCCTCATGACGCTTGATATTGTGCCTTACATCACATGAACACAATTTGTTTACATCATGCTCAGGATGGTTTCGTAATTTGTTTTTAAAAAATATGAAGGTTAATCATATGCCATCATTCATGAAGGAACATATTACTTACAATACTGTTAATTTTTTTTTATGTGGAATGGTTTTTATTATCATTCACTCTTCGTGGTACAGCTAAATATATACGCTCTGATATTCTAAGCAACCAAATTTATGCCATCATCTAAAAAAAGAAGAAAAACCCACATTCAATCTTGAAGATATAAATGTGCTACTGAAATTGTTTTATGATTGCTGGAAATGACAAAAAAATCATATTTTTAGTGATTGATATTTAAACCTATTGATACTTTCTTCTTTCTTTACTGACGGGTGCATCTTTAGTGGGTCTGTAGCCACCAGGATATGGTGTCATGAAGAATGCAGAATACGTAGTGTTTTGTATTTGTACGTAGTGTTTTGTGTTGTGCAAATGGTATCGCTTACGTTGAGTCAAGTTGAGTCAAGTCTTTCTTGAGTACATTTGTATCTGTTCTTCAGCAAATGCCCATGTGCAAGAGTTCAGAGAGAAAAGATGCATGCATGTCTAGAACCTGTTATACTTTAAATGTACAGCTATGTGAAAATACATATCACTTTGCAAAAGGAATAACAGTGTTATATGCTGTCACAGACTGTAAAAGCTGAGATTATTTTTGTACGGGGAAATTACTGTAATAGTAGTTTTCAGGTGTGAAAATAATCTATTAGTAAGCTTTTACAATGTATGATTGGGCAACGCTTGACTGGAGTAATGTCTCAATACTTTTAGGTATGTTATACTGTTGTTTCTTTCTTGCCCAGACTGTGTGTGAGTTTTTATCAGTCCAGAAATCACCAGAATGTTTGAGTAAATAGACATCACTTCATCAGTCATAGTTTATGGTTCCAATTTATTACAATATCTTTTCCATTCACAAAATAACCCTGAATTGCCAATTTTTTTCATACTGAGAAAAGTAAAGCATCATAGGTAATATTTCCATTCATTCCGAATTCCACTGTGTGATTAGAAACTTCTTTTTTTTTTTTTTTTTTTGGGGGGGGGGGGTTGTTTTGTTTTGTTGGTTTTGTTTTTCTTTTGTAGTTTTATAAGAGCTTTTACACAATTTCTTTTTCCTCTCTTCGTGAAGTATTGCACTATAGATTATAGCTTCAAATAATGCTATTGTGACTGTGTGGCATTATGTCATAATGTTTTGTCAAATTATGTTCTGTAAATCATTAAATAAAAAATCCTCAAACTGCTGTCAGTTGTCAGAAAGTACAAAATATTCCCTATCTTTTGTCACTAAACATGGAGGCATTGTGCACAAAATTTTGTACAAACCATATTCTGGTAATACATGTACGTGTCCTCAATGTAATGTGATGGAAATAACATTGGTTTGAATTTGATATGACTTTGGATAAATCTACACCAAGAAAGTTGGTGGTGAATTCCTTGAGGCAGTTTACAAATTCAACTATGTTCACAAACAAAAAGTTAAAATAATAATGTGCATGTCTTTCCCTTCATTTCAAATTAATAGAAATATACAGAACATATCAAAAAGCAATCATTTGTGCATACAGTTGGTATTTTTCAAGTTGAAATGTACTCAAATCTCATCTTTAGTGTAAAAGATTTTTTTTTTTTCAATTTGTACTTCAGTCAAATATCTCATCTAGCATTTTCCCCGCTTTTAAGATATTCCGTGTATGTTATTTTCAGGTGTGTTTCTATTTCTTGTATGATTCATCAGCAATGATAGTCTTCAATTCTGTGGTGTATTCAAAGCATTTTTCTCTTTTTTTTTTAGTGGATGAAATTAGTCATAAAAAGCAAATTTATACTGAGGTCAGCGCTTAAATGTGCTTTATGTTGAGCTTTTTTAACTTGTTTCTCGATTTTGAAGCATTCCAGAAGTATTCCAATGATGAGTGGAAATTTAGATATATGGAATAGAAAAGGGTATCGGGTGTAGTTCTGAGGGTTTACCTGTTTTGAAGAAAAGAAACAACTATGTGAAAGATAACCACGTATAATGCATTGTTGGTTCTGTTTTACATGATTATTGGAAATGGCAGACACTTTTCTTTCTTTTAAGTTCGCAATATCTTTTATAGCTATATTTCCAGCAATTATTGACATGTACTGGATAACCTTTTTATCGAAAGTCGGTTACTCTGAAATGAATAGTGGTTTGTTTAATGTAATCTTTAAACATGCTGATTTATACATATGTAGTCAATCTAGTAGTCAATTAAACCATTAAAAAAGCACTCAGAGAGCACAGACATCTGGCAAGCAGCTCATTTCCACCCATTTACGCAGGATGAAAATCGGCCAGTTTCCCAACATATATGCCTTTTGTTCATACATCATCAGCTTCCAGCTGCACGGCACCTCTCCTGAACAGAGCACATGTTATGCAAACCTCAAATACGTTCATCGACCTTGCCTGCAGAAATGATCAAAAATCCTTCAAAAATCCATAAAAATTTATGAATCACACCAGAAGTCAATTGTCTGTTCGATGTGTCATCATCAACTTTTCGTGCAAGTTTCATTCAAATGCATTCACAACTTTTTGAGTTATTTTGCAAAGAGACAAACAAACCATCACTGATGAAAACATAACCTTCCGCCTTGGCAGAGGTAATTAATGCTTTTAATTCTGTGTATACATTATTCTCTTTGGTACACATGAAGAAGGCAAACTTTATATCTACAAACGAGTTCTTGAGTAGTTTTCACTGAACTTTGGTAAACATACACTGTACTTTGTTTTTGACTCCTTGCAGTGATGTACATTAAATGCTGAGACGGAGGAATTATTTGTTCTCGTGCTGTGCAGGTCATCCAGTTTGCCAAAAAAAAAAAAAAAAAAAATAGCATTAGTTTAAAAGTAATATCAGTTGTGCTTCCTATTCAAAAGTGAAGACTATACTCCAAGGGCTGTGATATGGTATAGATATGCGTGTTATGAGCAAATGATTTGTTCAATTTATGAAGATAAAAATGTGTTGTTGCATTATACATGAGGAGAAAGGCATGGATTCCTTTGGAAGAAAGTGTATGGAAACAAACTACAAATGCTAGAATCAATGCTTTGAGCATATTCTCAAACATATGATTACATGCCAGTGACATCTCATGCAGAATATGAAACTTCTTTTTGTACAGCTAAACATTTCTGTCTTTGAAGTTCTTGTGTGATTACTTTGTGTGTGTGTGTTTTTTTCTTTTAAGCGTAAAAGTAATACCTTTTCAAGATTATTATTTACCTTGAATATTGCTGAATTATAGCAAATTTTCATATCAGATGTGTTAAATTACTATATCAGCAGGCTTTATGAAATGCGTCTCTCAACATCTTTGTGTTACAAATATATAGAGAAGCATTCTTTCTCGGTTTCATATGGAGAGAGAGAGAGCAGTGTGGAGAAACATGTGTTGTAAATGTGAGATACATTTTATAAAAGCTTTGCATACCTAAGTGTTTAAACCTCACACGGGCTACTAGTATGTATCACAGATGGTAAACAGATATTGTAATATTTATCATAGATTAGTGTTATCCGTATTGTATTTTGTAGCAAAGATGCACATACAAGTCAAATGTAACTGCTTTAAGTTGATGGTATAAATAATGTGAGTGAAAAGCTGACATACAATGATTCTTCATGGCCTGGGCCTCATTTTGGTAAATTTTGTGTGAAATTGACGTGGAAGTCGGAATGTGCAAAGTCACAAACTATGCTGAAAACCCTTGTATTTAGTGAAGTACTGAAATGAATGTAGTCAAACTTTGTTATGACAAGGGGCCGATATAGTGAGAAACTCAGTGTAAGAAGGTAATTTTACAGGTCCAATTCCTTTTACATTCTTCTGTTGTTGTTGTTTTTTTATCCATGAGTTGTAACAAGATACAACTGTACCTGATATAATGAAGAAACTTAAGTGGTCCTAAGCAGCTTGTTATAACGAGGTTCCCTTGCATATGGACGCTTATTTTGTTTTTGCATACATTGGCTCAGAATTTTGAGTACAAATATTTCGCTTTTAAAGCCATTTTCTTGTCCAGATCTTATTCACAGTTTGCATCTGGGAAGTAAACGACTTTAACCTCCAGGATTGGAGGACAAAAACATAAGTAATAAAATAAATAAAAAATCAAAATCAGCCCATGACGTTATACTGTGTAGGAAGTACTGGCTTTGAAAGCAAAGAACAAATAATGCCAGACCAGTCAAAACCCAGATAGACTTGGCAGAAGTGTGGCAATAGGCCTGTCTTCATCAGACTGTAGTTTCATAATAGCGTGCTATTTTGTGGTTAGGAAATTTAGCCCAATGTCAAATTAGCCAGCTATTTGTGCAATGACGACGCATATAGCATGCTATTTGATTGGGAAAATTTCCCCGAAATCTTGGTCTAGTTTGTGAAATAGCTCAGTAATCTGTGAATTAGCCCACTATTTGGCCTCAATTTGGGTTGCATTTCCATCGGCTTGAAATTCTCTCAATCCCATCATACTGGAGAAACCAAATTCGAACTGCACACTGAGCCTAGCCGAGTAATGATGCAAAGTGCACATGCATCGACGTCGGGCTAATTTCCCAGCGGGCTAATCTCCCAAGCAGGTGGTTTTTGAGCGAGTGAAGATGCACATTCAATATATTGGATTGTTATCCCAAACAGCAAAATACCCTGCTAGTTTGAACTTTGGTCTGATGAAGATGTGCCTTATAATATGATTTACCAGCATTGCTATTGCAACATCTCATTTATCAAGAGTATCACCTGTAATGTACACTGATGTTATGTACGTATGGTATTTTCCATCAGTGTCCTCTGCCTTGTAGATTTCAAATCCAATGTGCTGGCCTGAAGTTGCACAAATGTATTTATTCAGTCTAACTTATGAACACAGACTAATTTCTCTTGTTTATACACTGTAGGTACTGGTGTTTTGTGTAACTAACTTGCTTTCACCTAAATATTTGTGTGACATTATGTCCCTCACCAACTATTTCCATTTCATATTTGTTATATGACTTGTCAGGATATCATTGATGAAGAAAATGCATCAATAAAGTTTTATAAAATGAAGTTAATACTCATCCCTCCTTTGTTGTTGTTGTTGGTGGTGGGTTGTTTTTTGTGTTTTTTTTTTTTGTTTTTTGTGTGCTTAAAGTGCAAAAGTATGCATTCTTTATATAATAAACAGATTTTACGAATGTGTTTTAAAAATTTTACTCTCCATGCAGAATAAGATAGAAATACAGAAGGTATAACTTGGATCTAGGCCTTTATAAACACTATTAAAACAAAAAGTAAGTTCCCCCTAAAACAAACCTCTGTAATTTATGAATCAGGAACCTTTGAATAAATCTGAATACAGGATCATGTAGCTGTATTTCTTAGATATTTCTTAAATATTTCTGCATGACTTGAATTCAAAATGGTCACTTTTTGAAGTTCACGAACCCAATTGTGCAACTTTGATTTGGTGATATCGGAACAAATATAAGTTTTCCAGGATAAAAAGGCATGCATTTATGTGCTTCTTATCGTATCATGTGACTTGTGCACAAAATTTGAGAGAATGCAGCAATATTAAAAAATTACCAAAATGGCCGATTTGACATGTTTCTCGTGGTAATTTCTATTGAGTTCGTGTGTTGAACAGTTTTTACACACAATTCACGAAATTTCATGGTTGAATGAGCACATTAAAAACAAACAAAAATAACAATTCAAATTGTGCAGTGAGAATTGCGATATTTTTGCACACTGAAATCACCCGTTTAATGCTTTTTGTATTTTGTTTAATACCGCTGTGCATACAGTGATCACCTGACATTATTTCAGTCATGCTTCAATGAGCATGTGGGGCTGAAAACTTTTTACCCTATATAATAAAAAGTATGCATTGTTTTTTACGTTTTAGTTGAAATGTTGGGAAATTACTCTGATTTCAATGAAAAAAATAACATTTCAATAAAAAATGACATTGTGACATGCTTCAGTGAGCACATTAGATGAGCAAAGTGTGCAGGTCAAAACCATTTTTCATGGCTGAAATACCCATAAGATTTACATTTGTTTTGTTCATGAGGACGTGTTCAGCGGTGTTAGCGGATAGAGCCTAAAAAGTGAGTGCAGATGCTACCCAATCTGTGTTATATTGCCTTAACAATCGCATAATAGTCAACCAACATTTTAAGCAACTACATCATCACGATCACAATCATGAACACCACATGAACAACAAAGGCCACTATCTCACCACAATCAATATCTGTCTCCAGACTCTCAGTGCATATTTGCAGCACGAGAGGATATTGATGTTTAACAAAAGTGAAATTTGGTACCATGTCAATGATTAATTGCATTTATTTTCCCTTGAGTAAATGCATGACTTCATGACGTCACCAAGACATCAAGAACTTAATGCCAAAATTAGATTTCAGTAGCGAGAACAAAGGCCCGGAGATTTTATTTGCATAATTTCTCATCTCTGCCCCAACAAGGGGATTTCATCAAACTAAAGGCAGACCAATTTCCCAGGAATACTTCAATATTTATTCAAAGGTAGCCATGGATTATAAGGGTGGTTTCTGGTCCCATGTACCCTTTGATGTTTGAAGGACTACCAAGGATCACTGAGACATTTATATCGGTCCTAAAATGCAGTAATGAAATGTTTTTCAGTTGAATTTAAATGCAGAATGTCAAAGCAACACCTGCTGGATGATTTCAATAAGATAAATCATTGTTTCATAATGTGGTCATGCAACCGTAAAATAAACCACATTGCATGCAAAAGCCATTGTTAGCTTTCAAAAACATAAATTCCTCCTCTTCATATGAACTTGCCATGGGGATTATGGACAAACTGTCAATTTTTCATTATGTAGGGTAAAAAAAGGTTTTCCAGCCTCATGTGCTTATTGAAGCATGACTGAAGTGTCCGGTGGTCACTGATGTGCGTGTGCGTGTTAGTACAATATAAAAAAAGCATCATACAGCTGATTTCAGTGTGCAAAATTATCGCAATTCTTACTGCACAATTTAAATTGTTATTTTTGTTTGAGGGAGAAAGTTTTGCAGTGACACCATGTGTATGTAGTCCTTAGAAAGCCTTAGAAAGCCTAGAAAGAGGAGAAATGAAGAGGGAAGCGACATATGGGGGTTGTGAGGGCAGAAAGTGAAGAGTGGGGGACAGTAATGGGCTAGAAGTTGAAGTTGAACTAGTGGAGACGGTAGAGGAACAGAGAGAGTGGTAAGGAAGAATAGTGTGAGAATCAAGTAAGGTGTTCGGACATCGTTAGTTATTGTTGACTGTTGAGGTGAGACGCTTGATATACTGAAGTAAACGTGACGTTAGTCATTCTTCGATAGGATGGATTTGCTTGATGAATATCTGTTTCGAGAGGGCACATAGAGTGGCCTGGGAAGAGCCAGGTCCAGGTGCTGTAATTAACCCTAATTTTCACCGCTAGCGGTTTGTATTAGTTTGCATTAATTAGTAATTTGCATTAGTTTGCATTGATTAGTAGTTTGCATTGAGTTTGCATTGAGTTTGCATTAGTTTGCGTCAGTTTGCATCAGTTTGCATTAGTTTGCGTCAACTAGTAGGACCAACTTTAAGTCATGCTCACTCAAGCGTGACCAAATATATCCACTGAATTTCACATGAAATGTAGCCTAGAAATACAGCTACATGATCCTGTATTCAGATTTCCTCAAAGGTTCCTGATTCGTAAATTACAGAGGTGTGTTTAAGGGGAAACTTACTTTTTGTTTAGGGTTTAGTTAACCTCACCTAGGTTGCATCCAAAGGAACCTGAGAAAATCGTTTGACTTGTGTGAATTTTGACATTTTGTCATTAGAAAATTATATCAACAAGACATACTACAATGTACATTCAACACATAATACATGTATCGCACATTTTGAACTCAGTTATGAAGGAAAAAGTTACATACATGAGAAAAATCTCATGGCTGTTTGTACAATGTATTTATTAAATGAACAATTCAGCCAAACTACAGACATACATACAACTCTGCATAGTTATGTCCTATCATGATAACATACAAATTATTGCATAGATTTAATGTTTCTCTGTAATGCAGTTGTGACAGATTTTCTATTTCATGAGTGAAGGCCCTGAAAGTTTTGGTTCAATCATTTGGTTGAGGTGAGGATTCAGCTTAAAACTTTTTGCGAGATAAATGTACTTAGAAACAACTTCATGAAATGTTAATGAGCATACAATTCTGAGAGGAATCCAAACTTTATTTGATGAAAATCGGTTTTGAAATGGCCAAGATATCCAAAAACAAAGTAAAGCAAAGCAATCGTAATAAAAGGTCGGTCCCACACTTCATTGGGATCGCTTTGTTTGGGCCATTGGCCATTTCAAAGCCACTTTTTATCAAATAAACTTTGAATTCCTTTTAGAAATAAACTCAGCAATGCCCTTCATGGTATCATAGCAATTACACAATCTTTGAGCAATTGTTTCTCTCTCTCTCTTTTTGGGGGAGGGGCCATTGTCAATCAATTTATTCAAATTCATATCATACCTTCATTCTTTTTGTGGAAAGAGATGTTTATATGGATTTCCCATTCATAATACAACTTTGCAGGTAATAATATTTGCATTACATAGAACCTTAAAGGCACACCAACATTCTACTAGGAAAAGCCATTGCTGATTTCTTAATATAAAAGAGTCATTGTCATAAGTAAGCCAGCATAGATATTGTGACATAAACAATATCCCCCCCCCCAAAAAAAAAGAAGAAAAGTCAAGGCAGATTTGATGCACTATGAAAGCTCATTCCACATACTATCATACTCTTGTGACGATAAACGTGAATCAATTAATGTTAATCAACAAATGTTAAGAGATAACTCAAGATCATCCCAACAAAGGAAAGCTTGAATATGATACAATGCACATATATAAATATGTTTACCAAGCAAATGTAAATTATGACAATGTTGGCAAGATGACAGACCTGTCACATTATTCTATTTCAAAATCCTGAATTGAATCTTAAATCACCTATATTCTCAGCATGCAGTTTTTATGCGTTGACATTAAAAAGTAAATCTTCATTTATTAGTCTAAAAACATAACAAAGTAAATTTTACGAGCCACTACCATGCAGTTGCAAATACATGTATATGAACCTTTCTCCATGGAAGGCATCGACATGAAAATTTGACTGAGTTTACAGTATATCACATTAAACCAAGTGGTGATGCCTACAATGGGGTGCTAAAATCTTGTAATTTACCATCAATGTGCACAGGGAGAAGGAGAAATGAGAGTAGGCTTAGCTTATGAGAGATGACTGTAGTGTTACTACAAATGGCAGCTGTGTCAGTGAGATCAGCACTGGTAGAGAATGTAGCACGGCAGTGCTACATTCTGGATGAATACTAAAAATACACTATGCCATGTACTGTAAAAGCTCTCATTTTTGGGAGGGTTTAACTTTCGCTAATTTGAAAAGTCACTTTTGGGGTGTGTATTTTACAACACACTAAAATGTTGTCATGCACAGTAGAAAGGCACATATTTACAATGGCCTGTGTGTCAAACTGCAAAAACTACATCTTGAGAAAATGTCTGTAATCTCCTCATTCGCAAAAATAGCAGCTTTTACAGTAGGTTCCACCAAAAAAAAAAAAAAAAAAAAAATGCAATCACACTTGCAAAAGAGATACATGTGTAGTATCAATTTCTGAAAGCAAATTTAAAACATGCAAGTATTTAGGCCTGTGAATGAATATAAGCATTATGTATTGCATTCTCTCCAATAAAAGATTGATTTTGACAATGTTAAACATAATTCTAACCACATGTTAATGGATTTCCATCCAACTTTGTCATAGCATAGGAACATCATGCACACACGGACCTCATGCCAAAGTTAAAACTTTTTCTGAACTTTTCTAGCTTCATGCAATTCGGTCCATGAGAGCCATCAGAATACTCTCTTGTGTTCATAAATAACACAGTCTACATCATTTACGTAATACTAAGATGACTATAACGGCAATAATACAGTTTGCCTGACAGCTGTCAAATACGGCAGAACCTCGTTAAAACAAGGTCAGATACAACCAGATACCTGATATAAAAATAGGTTGCAGGTCCAACTCCTTTCATATTATGTTTTTACACTGATATAATGAGATACCCAATAAAATGAGGTTCCTGCAGATGAGTTCCAATGCACTTATTGTTGTCCAGATAACAGCATGTCACATAACAACATAACAACATGTCATGATATCCCCTATAGGCAGGGCTCCACACTAACTTTTATTTTTGGTGGCCCAAAGGCAAACATCCGACCTTTTTTGGTGGCCCGATCAGGCCACCAAATTCTTCATTTCTGAAATTTTGGTAGCCCGACATGCGTTTTTGGTGGCCCTGGGCCACCGGGCCACCGTTAGTGTCGAGCCCTGCTATAGGTATCACTAGACGTTGGAAAGGAATGATTTTTTTATGATGGTTATAAAGACTGAGGTCAGAAGTCAAAATGGTTGACTGCTGCAAATGTACGTATGTGAACATATACCAGACATTTTGGAAACTAGTGATGTCATTACTACCAGCACAACACAAAGAACATGTGACCTCTACGGACCAACCTCATATGAAATATTTCAGAACGATAATCAGCTACAAACACTTGAACCCTAAATTTTTTGCATAATACTGACAATGCATTTTCTTGCTGGACACTGATCAAATATGGCTCAAGTATGAATATCTTGATAGCAATTTTTATGATTCTGCAAAAATTATCTCTAGCTTACTCTAAGCTGACCTCAGAGTCCATCTTAAATATTGCTCTTGCCATTTCTCAAGACAGCATAGTAACACAAAAGCATTAACATTCAGAGAGAGCATGTAGTGTAATGATGAATTTGTGTCACAACATCGATGATTGCATTTACACACAGATGGAATTGGAATGCTGTTTGTAATTTGCCATTGCAAGTTACAATTAGGCAAACTTCAAAAAGCCTAATAAGAATATTCTGGATGTCCTCAATATTTACCCTTCTTCCAATATCAAGTACTCCATAAGAGCTATTTCATCACATGGAGTGAAGCTGGGCACTTGCAAAATATCCCTATATTGAAGGATATTCTTATATGCAGATAGTTTTCTTCTGTAACTTCATAGAATGCTTCATTTATCATGGCAGTCAATATCTTACACAGCAGCATGGTACTATTTCAGTCTACTTTTTTTTTCAGTCTACAAGAAGATAGTGCAGACTGACTATAACAGAGACATGAATGAAAAGTAGATGTGAAAATGTACCTGAACAGTGTCCCCTATTCCTTGAACATTCACCCACCAATGTTTGTTATTTCAAGGTACAAGATCTTCTGGCATGTTACTGTAAATGCACAAATTTTCGTGGTACATCAATATTTGTGCATTTTGCACTATGTTTGGCTAGCATGAATTCTAAAACCTGCAAAAATATCTTTACAATCTTCTCTGCACATTTTGAATGGGTTGACAATTGTATAGCGCAAATTCTTTAAGACCCTCCGAATATGTTTTTTAGCTGTCAATGCGAAAAATTAATCGCACGAAAATATGGATGTGAACTGTACATGGTGCAAATGTATGCCTGTTTTATATTCAACATCTGAATCAATTCTAATGACAATGACCATTAACACCTGACATATTTTTTTTTAAAAATCTTCTTCTTCTCCTCCTCCTCCTTCTTTATCTCCTTCTCCTGTTGTTTATTTGTTATGATGATTTCTTCATGATTTCTTGTTTATGTGAATACTAGAGTATATCCAATTTTGGTAAATTGCAGTTTTGATGAGGAAACCTTGTCTAAACATTTCTACACAGTGCAGATTTTGACAGCTTCAATACATCCTGTCAATGTATCCTGTTGTTTATTTGTTATGATGATTTCTTCATGATTTCTTGTTTATGTGAATACTAGAGTATATCCAATTTTGGTAAATTGCAGTTTTGATGAGGAAACCTTGTCTAAACATTTCTACACAGTGCAGATTTTGACAGCTTCAATACATCCTGTCAATGTATCCTGTTGTTTATTTGTTATGATGATTTCTTCATGATTTCTTGTTTATGTGAATACTAGAGTATATCCAATTTTGGTAAATTGCAGTTTTGATGAGGAAACCTTGTCTAAACATTTCTACACAGTGCAGATTTTGACAGCTTCAATACATCCTGTCAATGTATCCTGTTGTTTATTTGTTATGATGATTTCTTCATGATTTCTTGTTTATGTGAATACTAGAGTATATCCAATTTTGGTAAATTGCAGTTTTGATGAGGAAACCTTGTCTAAACATTTCTACACAGTGCAGATTTTGACAGCTTCAATACATCCTGTCAATGTATCCTGTTGTTTATTTTGTTATGATGATTTCTTCATGATTTCTTGTTTATGTGAATACTAGAGTATATCCAATTTTGGTAAATTGCAGTTTTGATGAGGAAACCTTGTCTAAACATTTCTACACAGTGCAGATTTTGACAGCTTCAATACATCCTGTCAATGTATCCTGTTGTTTATTTGTTATGATGATTTCTTCATGATTTCTTGTTTATGTGAATACTAGAGTATATCCAATTTTGGTAAATTGCAGTTTTGATGAGGAAACCTTGTCTAAACATTTCTACACAGTGCAGATTTTGACAGCTTCAATACATCCTGTCAATGTATCCTGTTGTTTATTTGTTATGATGATTTCTTCATGATTTCTTGTTTATGTGAATACTAGAGTATATCCAATTTTGGTAAATTGCAGTTTTGATGAGGAAACCTTGTCTAAACATTTCTACACAGTGCAGATTTTGACAGCTTCAATACATCCTGTCAATGTATCCTGTGCAGCAGTAGATTTTACTTATCAATAGTTAAAGCCTGTAACAAACTGACTAAGAAGTCACTGGATTTCATGTGACTGCACACAGGAAAAGTATTATACCAGTGACAGACGGCTAACAAATTTGTTTGGAAACCAGGAGGGTGCTCGCTTCTGACAAGTTCATAGTAAACACCCTTCTGCTTCTGAACAGAAGGGTGTTAGCTTCTGACAAGTTCATAGTAAACATCCTACTGCTTTGGAACAGGAGGGTGTTAGCTTCTGACAAGTTCATAGTAATCATCCTACTGCTTCTGAACAGGAGGGTGTTAGCTTCTGACAAGTTCATAGTTAACATCCTTCTGCTTCTGAACAGAAGGGTGCTAGCTTCTGACAAGTTCATAATAAACATCCTACTGCTTCTGAACAGGAGGGTGTTAGCTTCTGACAAGTTCATAGTTAACATCCTTCTGCTTCTGAACAGAAGGGTCCTAGCTTCTGACAGGTTCATAGTAAACATCCTACAGCTTCTGAACAGGAGGGTGTTAGCTTCTGACAAGTTCATAGTTAACATCCTCCTGCTTCTGAACAGAAGGGTGCTAGATTCTGACAAGTTTACAGTTAACATCCTTCTGCTTCTGAACAGAAGGGTTCTAGCTTATGACAAGTTTACAGTAAACATCCTTCTGCTTCTGAACAGAAGGGTGCTAACTTCTGACAAGTTCACAGCAAACACTCTTCTGCTTCTGAACAGGAAACAAGACCACAGTAAACCTCTCTTAAATCGACATTGCTTCAGTGCACATAAAGAAAAGGTCCATTTTTTTTTCCTTTCTGTTTCTTCTCATAGAATTCTTTGTGCAAGTTGACATGAACAAGTCGATCATTGCATGTTCACATCGAGATGTTGAAATTAACATACCAGGTAGTTGATCACATATGTGGGCTGGCCCGAAAATACTTTAAGTTGGTTGTGCACCCCAAGGCTAAATTTGGTTTTCCCTTTTTCTTCCAGAAGGCAAAGACTTCAGTGATTAAAAGACTACTAGAGTTTACAACACAACTCATCTAACCATAGTACACATGTTCATCAACAAGATGACTCAAGATACCAATAACTCCACACATAGGTTAAAGGCATAATTTACCATTTGCAGATGAAAGCATTAGTGCTATAAAATAGTTCTAAAATGTGAGTTAGGGATAGAAACAACCACTGTCAAAATTTGAATCCGTATGATCGATGTTAAGTGTTGTTAAATACACAAAATGTGAACAATAGTTATAATAAAAAGTTTTCCAGACTAAACCGTATACAGTTACGGTTTATTGAGAAAAACCCTGATATCTCCTTATATTTTAGGTTTTATTGCAAATATTTCATATGGTAGGATGTTTTATGATACAACAGACCTACACATATGCATCAAATATGATATCTTGAAAATTTTTGAAATCATTGCTCCCAAAGGTAAACTGGACCTTTAATCTTCATATAAGTTGACACATTTCTGTGGTGGAATGTATGTCAACTTAAGCAAGGTTTACTTCAGGTTTGAGGTGCTAAAATGGTGGCCAAACTTTATAGCTCATTGTGCTGGACAATGATGTTTGGGTTCCTGTTGAAATGTGTGTGCTGGTCCCTTCCCATGAAGAGAATCTCACTCTCCACAGCTTCCTCAAGACTAAGATGGTTGTCACCGTTTGAGTCTGTCATGGCCAGAAGATGGTCCACCTGAGAGAGAGAGAGAGAACAAGATGAACATGAATGAATGACACAAGCATTGAGGTAAAACTTGAGTGGGAGGAGACACAATTGTGATGAACAAATCAAGGCACCTCATTTACTCTATCGTAAAAAATTGTGTGATATGTGATAGATTTAATGCTCTATAGTGTGCAAAGACTTGTGACAATAGCGAACGAAAATAAAGATGATTTTCCTCAGTCCACTAATCATCACAAGTGATATTAAGGTGTGTTTCATTTTCAGTCAATCAAAGTAATGACAACGATTTGTATATCATCACAAAACAAAGATCAGAAGCAGACCTTTTACTACTAGCATTTCACCTGGAAAACATTTTGCTGTCATTTTTGGTTAGTATGGCCACATAAAGAAATTATTTTGTGACATGCTAATTGCTGGTCTTACCTCTCGCTCTGCCTGTGCCCTCAAAGACTTTTCTTGTGACTCAAGTTCAAATATCTCATTTCCCTCCAGCTTGCCATTTCCGTCATGGTCTAACTCGGTTTCAAACATGTGTTTCTCTTCCAGCACCCACTGAGGTATATCTTCTTCCTCTGGAAAAACAACAACAGCAACAAGCACATTTGACTGGTGAGAAAACTGATGGCAGAATGTTCTAAGTGTAAGGTCTGGTACACTGTTTAGGCCACAATTTTTTAGTACAAGTAAGAAACCAATAAGCCAGTTCGGGGTTAGCTCATGGGCACATGGGTACAAATGACCTTTCTTCTTGCTCAGTTGATTAGGCACTCCACTAGTTTCAAGCGACAGAAGGCATGAGCTTGGCCAACGTAACAATTTATGGAATTCATCAGTCATGTTCAAATAAAGGATGAACTTGCATAGACCAGGTGACCAGAATGATCCTTCCATTGGCATTTTGGAAAGCATCCATTTCATTATTTTGCATTGAATGTATTAACAATCTCTTTCTATTGATATTGTCAGACACCGCTTTTGCTGTCAGGTGGATGTGCTGGCAAGCACCACTTATAGGGATCACTTGAATAATCATTACATCACAGATGCTTATCTCAGTGAATTTAAAAACCACCATGCTCTGCTGGTACAGATGACCTTTTTCTGCTCATGCTCAAAGTGGAACCCCGAACTGGCTTATACTGATGACAGTGGGTATGGCATTTATATTATAATATTTTATGTCATATCTGTCTGATTGACATATATGGCACTGACCCCCCCCCCCCCCCTCCAAAAAAAAACAAAAACAAAAACAAAAACAAAGGTTGGCAGCACTGTTGGTGGTGTAGGGAGAATATACACAGTCACAGCTAGTGTACCAATACATCTCGACAATAACTATGACATGCCACAAATACTAGTCATCTTGATTAGTCATCTTCAACTCTTCTCAAACTAACACTATTGTTTTGAAGACACAAGTCCATTGCATATGACTTATTTTGGCCATCAAAATGAGGTTTTATGACCGCTACTATGAGGTTTGTTTTCCTTTTAACTGTGTTCATTATACCGGTAGTGCACTGTATTTTGGTGAACTTCCCCTAGAGCTGTGGCAGAAAGTCATCTTTGAAATAACATTCACCGTTGGAAATTAATGGCTAGCAAGTAAAGAATACTAATCTAAATATCTATCATGAATAGTGTCATACTGTCATAAAACATTATTCACAAGGTACTCACCATCCACTGTGTGGAAGTCTCCAATGAATTCTGTGATATCAATGCCTCCATCACCATTCGTGTCAAAGTCTTCAAGGGAATCAGAGACAACTACTCTCTACAGGTGACACAGATAATATAAGACCAAACGTTTGAAGAAATATCATCCAAGAATCAAGGAGGTCATGACACATCCTACATGGCTATGCAATGTTCAACCTTTGAGAATCTGAAAGGTCTGAACATTTTAGACTGTCACAGTGTAACCTGTTTTCGATCCTAATCTACTGATATCATGTATCATTTGACACATTAAACTTGATTGCCACAAGTCATACAAATATTGCTACTATATTTGTACATTTGTAGGTTATGCAAACTCAATGACAGATTTACTTGGATATTCTTTACTAAAGAGTTTGTTGAAGTGTTCATAAAGATCTCCTCAACTGATAAGTAAAGAATTATCTGCATATTGATAACAATGTCTTTCTTTTTGAGTAATTTTCTTCACAAAAGGAGAGAATGGATGTTAATATATATATAAAAAAGCAAACATTAAAACAAAGACACAAGCATTTCAAAGATGAGAGAAGAGGTTAAGAGGAAACAGTACCAGGTATATTCCAACTTTTATATGGGGAATTTGTCTAATTTGTGATTGCTATAATAAGCACACAAAGTGATACACAAAACAAGGCAACTGGCATAGCAAAGGGAGAAATAGGAGGTCATTTAGGAGTGGAGACATTTGTGTGACACGGCACCACGTCACAGCTACAGAAAAAAAGAAGAAATTATAAGTCCATCACAACTATTCTGAATGTCCCCCTCTAAGGTTGATTGCATTGTGGTTGGTACTCTGCAATATTTATTTATTACTGTCTCAAATTTTCCCTGACTAAGCAAGGAGGTGGAAGGAATAGTATCTCCATTCTCAGGTGCATGGAGTTTACATAAAATCCTTCTCTTGTGGCTTCTTGTCCAGTCTGTTGCATGAGATCACACAGATTGATGAAATTCCTTAAACTCACCTCCATTTCTCTGTAGAATTTAGGATTGTGAAACATGTGAAATTCCTTGGCATTCAAGAAGCCATCACCATCCACATCAGCAATATCATAAGTCCTTTTAGCTCTCCGGATGTACTAAGAATAAAAACAAAACAAACCACAATAACAAAAGAAGAACAAAAACAAGAAAATTGTTCATGAAAGTAAGAGAATATTAAGAAGAGGGGTGAAGGTTGAGGGGACAAATTGAAGAAACTTCACACCTCAAATATCATTCATACAGTGTATGTGTATAGTGACACACACAGGCCACATATGTCATGACTTATATAAAAAGGATGTCCATGACAAGAGATGAATCAGTGGATAATTTGCATTCTTATTTCAAAGATAAAATCATTTCAATTTCTTCACTTTAGATGAATCTCCTTTTACCATGTGATAAACAAAAACCACTTTAATAAATTGTATTTCCTTTTACATGAGATTCTTCCGTTCACATTGCCCATTTTACCTGGGGATGTTATTATTTTTGTTCTCAAATTTTTGATAATCAGCTCATAACTATAAAGCCCTTTTGACTTGAGGCATTCAAACCAGCAATGTTGTCACATATAGGCACAAAAACTGTAAACAGTGCAATGTGAAAGCCAAACATAGTCAACACAAAAATTGGGAGGTCCGAATGGGATCATGAGATTTGCTCTTATATAAAATGAAAGCTAACATAAACTTGGTCTCCTGACTTCAAACCGTTGCAGGTAGATATCATCAAAAATTAAGAACAGATAGCCCACGACTTTTCTTTTGAGTACCTTAGTACATGGAATTTTCCACTGACATTTAGAATGTATGGCTCCATCTTCAAATCAGAGTCAGATTTTCACAGAATGACAAAATACACTGGATGTGAACAGACATACACTGTACATTCCATTTCTTCACTGTCATTATCACACAATGTGAGTTATCAGCTCCGGCAATCACACCCAAGCCCTCCATCTTTACATTCACGAATGATGCAGGGTCTTGGAGTCAGTGGCATTGAAACCAAGGCAAATTAAGGACTTCATTTAAAGGGAAGATAAACCCCAAGAACAATGTGGATTGAGTGAAAGCAGCAACATTAGTAGAACACATCAGTGAAAGTTTGAAGAAAATCGGACAATCGATGCAAAAGTTATGAATTTTTAAAGTTTTGGTGTTGGAACCGCTGGATGAGGAGACTACTAGAGGTTATGACATATGAGTGGACTACAATATCAAGAAAATATAAAGAAAATACTACAAAAATCCATTTTTCATGAAAATTACAAATTCCATCGACTTGATATTGACATATGTTAAGGGTAGCAATTATTCCCCCTGCTTTCTGAAAGCGGTTGGTCCACTGCTCTTTCATAATTCTAGAAAAGTGAATTTTTGTTGAATATCCTTTATATTTTCTTTGTATTGTTGTCCACTCATACGTCATATCCTCTAGTAGTCTCCTCATCCAGCGGTTCCAACACCAAAACTTTAAAAATTCATAACTTTTGCATCGATTGTCCGTTTTTTCTCAAACTTTCACAGATGTGTTCTACTAATGTTGCTGCTTTCACTCAATCCACATTGCTCTTTGGGTTTACCTTCCCTTTAATAAGTTCACAAAAATATGAATATTCAGATGTATGAAACATTACACAGGAATGACTTTGTGGGGATTAGAAAGAGTACACTTCCATAATTATCAGTCGATTTGGGCTGCCAAAACTTATTCAATACACCTCATAAACACACATTTGAATAACTGTATACGTCGAATATTTTGCGAGGTTTTTATTTTCGCGAATTTCACGAGTCAGGTGCTATTTGTGAAATTAAATACACCCAAAAATATTGACTCTGACCACGATGTGAATGTGACGTATGCCTGTACACTTCTCCGTTCAGTACAGGACTCCACCATCGCGAATTTAACCACTCGCGAAATCGTTGGGAATTCCCCGATTTGCAAAATTTAGACTCACGGAATATATGGTGTATACAGTAGATGGATTTTATTCATGCAACATTGCCACTGAGGAAGACACAACAGGTCCTCTGACATCCAGTTCCAGCCCTGTATTCGTTATTACCATGTGACCAATACCCGTAAGTCTCCTGTATACCATGACTCTGCAATGAGAACAAAGTGCCTTGCCCAATGTCATTAACACTGCAGCTATAAAGGAAGTTTCAAGTACACACCACATGATTGAGGGCAAATAGTGTTATATCCAGTTAGCTAAAGCTATGGAACTCCTCAAAGTGAATGAGGAAAAGAATTTTAAGTGAAACCTTTTGGTGCTCCTCCTTGTTCTCCTCCTCATCATCACCTGGCATGTAGCCATAGATATGGTCATGGTACTCAAACCAGGACACTTTCCTATCCTGGTTGACGTCAATTGGCTCCATGCTCTCCAATGTATCCTCCTTGTCCACAGTGACCAGGGCCTCGTACATCCAATCTGTCAGCTCATCTTATCATGGTGGGCGTGGGAAAGAAAACCACAGACAACATAATGAACACTCATGTGTCTTCCGATGGTTACTAAACAGTCCTAAAATACACATGCAACACACAAACACAAACACTTGTAAGGCCTTCACACAATGAATCCACCATTGTCTGTGCTTTGTTGTTGTTTTGATTTATTATAGCTGTAATTTTGACCTACCTCGCCTCCCCCCCCCCCCCCCCCCCGACTAGATGATGCAAAGGTGCTCTCAGACATCAAATTGCATTCATGTACACGTCTTACGTATACTTTTTGCACTTTTTTTAACTTGCATTGCTTTCATTTGTAGAGAATCACTCTTAACAAAAATTCAGGCTTTCAAGCAGGATAATGTTAAAAAGTAGGAAGAAAGTAGGAACAAAATCTCTAAAAAAGTAGGAAAAAGTAGGACATGAGAGGAAAAAAGTAGGGCATTAAAGAAAAAAAGTAGGAATAAATCAGGACATGTGCAGGCTTTTTGGAGTAGTTTTCGTCAATACTCACCAGAACTCTTGATGTTACATGTAAATCTTAATTTGTACTCACAACCCTGCTGCTTCAGCCTCACTTTTGCTCCTGGGAGAGCCTGAAAAATACAACAAAGGCAGACATTCGTTAGAACAATGTCAGGTGACAAGCACAAATACATGTTCAACCGTACAGTCAATATGAATCTTGATCACTTATTACAATACTTACATAGAAAAGATATAATTTTGTGATAGACATGAACACCTACCATATATGTGATCCTGCATCGCAACACCAACAAAAAGTTGCCAAACATGGATTTTTAATTAAGAGCAGATTCTGAAAGAGCAAACTTAAAGATGAAAAATTATGTATAACTCGATTCAAATGGACTCTCCTAACCTATCCTAACATTGGAATGAAAGCACACACTCCGGAAAATGTGAACTGAGAAAAGGGGCTCCTGAAGTATAGCGTCCTTCCAAGTGCTTAATCTTTATCAAGCCGTGCTAGCTGTGCAATGAATGGAACAAATAACAGAATGTTAACCACTGGAGCTACAACAATGAAGAGATTATCAGATTAAGCTGCGCATGCTTTATTAACACATTCTGTAGGTGATCAATGCCAACTTTCAAAGCAGAAGCATCGTCCTTTCTAAAGTTATTGGAGTTGAAAGTTAAAAGTATGGACAGGGCTTTTAAGAAATGAAAAGATGACTATGAGAAACACCTAATCACACTATTCTACCAAAAAGTGCATGTTCCAGAAAAAAACTGCTAAAAAACACAATTTCCTCTTCGTTTTATGATCCCAAACTTTAGTATAATATATAAGAAGACTTGCTCTTTCAGAAAATATGAAAAACTCAAGATTGGCTGGATTGGCCCATATCATCTATTTTCAGTCCTAATACCAAATCAGTGCATGCGACTTTTTGTTGGTTTTGTGATGGACGGTCACATATCATCCCACAAAATATGACATAAACATTCCATGATGTGTAAGTTATACACTTATGCCAAAGGTATGTTATACACTTCCATAATTAAAAGATGGCATCTTTTATCTACATTCATTTGAATGTTTTGAAGTTGTGAAGATATGTGTTTCATTCCAAAATGTAAAAAAGATTGGAAATAAGGATATTTGACAAAAACAATTTAAAAAAAGATGACACTTTTATCTACATTCATTTGAAGTTGTGGAGATATGTTTCATTTAAAGTGTGAAGAAGACTGGATATAAGGATGCTTGACAAAGCTATTCAAGTGATGCTCACAACAGCTTAGTATGCTTTCAAGTTCCAGCTGAATGACCATGAGATAAGAAATATACTTACTTTCCAAGAGACTTTCAATTTCAAATACACTGTACATGTAAGCACTTAACATGTGTTCAAACATTTCAAAATAACAGGATAATTTAAACTACTTATATGTAGCGCTCAGTATTAGTCTCTGAGAGCATGTGTTATCATATTACATTTCTAGCAAGACATGCATGAAGAATGGGTTGTCTCATGACAGTGAGGCCTTATGAAGTGAAATTATATCTTTCCAAGAGACTTTCAATTTCAAATACATGTAAGCACAAGCACTTAACATGTGTTCAAACATTTCAAAATAACAGGATAACTTAAACTACTTATATGTAGCACTCAGTATTAGTCTCTGAGAGCATGTGTTATCATATTACATTTCTAGCAAGACATGCATGAAGAATGGGTTGTCTCATGACAGTGAGGCCTTACGATGTGAAATTATATCTACCAATGCATTGACATCTTTATTTTGCAAATCCTGGCCCACTACAAATCTAAACACTCAGATACTGTGAGTTTATGGCACAGTGTCCACAACTGAATTTCCAGTGATATATAGATTATCTTCATAATCATATGATATAGATGGAAACACAAGGCAAGCTCAATTTAAAACACTTAAACCAATAGAACACAAAACATCTAAAGAGAGAGAGAGAAAAAAAAGTAAATACTTTACATTTCAGCATCAGGGAAATGTAGTATTCTTGCATGTAGAGTAACAAAACACTGTAATATAACCAAATGACTCCAGTTTACAAGATGTGAGGAGCATACATGTACATCTGCTTTTTGTTTCTCACTATCTGTAGTCTTACGGACTTTATAGGTAGCAAAAAATGACTCTATTTTTTGATAATTTTCTGTAGATAACAAATAAATAAGTTTTCAATTCTTTGGTGTTCTGTTGATGGTAGATTCCATCAATTCTTGAATCAACTTACATTTGTTAATTTAGAAAGAGGTGTAGAAAATAATCATTCTGTACTTTCCAATGACTTACTACTGTTTGCAATATTTGCCACATTTACTGGAGATAGTGAATAGTTCTTTACATTGAACTTTTTTTTTTTTCAGCTCATCATGACCCTTTTTGTTGAATACACATACAGCTATTTGACCTTTTCAAGAAGATTCTCCATTTTGCAATTATTCCAGGCACTTTTAAGTTCATTCAATATTCTTGAAATCAAACTTCTTCATATATTTTGAGAATATTACATCCTTCCGCTTTTGAAATTGTACATGGTTGAGATTCTGCTTTACATTCTCCAGATATTTTGCTGGCTCAGTATTTCAGCATGTTAATCTTGTAAACTACTCTTTGCAAGATCTGGAGAATAAATAAACAGTGACTGTCATTATCATTTTAGTCCTTGCTAGCTTCTCTGATTTCTCTGGTTGTTTGAGAGCAAATACACTCTAGAAAATCTGTATACTTACCATGCAGTTCCCATTCCCCCCCCCCCCCTTAAATACAGTGTATTTGTGCCCTTTCAATTTTGATACTCTCCACTGTTCTGTTGGTTTTCACCTTCAACTTACAGTTTTGTATGTTGACACAATTGGCATACACATCCATCCATTCACTTTTTTCTTCTTTAAGAAGTTTCCCTGTCTCACATTTCACCAAGACTCTTTCAGATGGTTGAATATTTTGGATATGTCACTTCAAATGACTCATCACACTTTGACCACTTTCATTACGAGATTTCTGTTCTACCACTTTCTCACATCTTGTTCAAACTAGCTGGGTAATAAAAAGATGTTCAACCTTAACTAAAATTTGCAAGATCTGTGGAATAAAAAGACATCATGGCTTCTAATTTTTCTGCAAGTTGTTTCCTCCAAACTTAACAAACTGTTCTTGGCGGTTCAACTTAAAACATTCACACACTTGCTCTTATTTGTGGAATATGCATTCATTATCTTTCCTAAATGTTAGGGTTTTTTTTTCTCAGGTAATGCTCTAGATGGCTTTTCTCTCTACATATTCCTGATAGTTTGTAAGTGTCGTCAGGAAGTGAACTTCAACGTCTCATGGTTTAAACGTCAATCAATCTTTAAACGTTACTAAATTATTATCTTTGTGTTTGTTTTCTGTGAAGTTCCTCCATTTCCTACTTTCTCTGAAGTTCTTCGAGGTAATGTATGTCTTACCTATGATGCAATTCAACCTCTTAAACAATACTTGTAAGATGTATACAAGCTATCAACTTTTAAGATTGTCCATAAAGAGGTTTCTGCTCTATTAGTCTTTATCTTTCACGATTGCTAAGTAATTACTGTTGTTCTCACTCCTTGTTAACAATTTGTGGGATCTGTTAATTAAACATTTCTTTTTTGTTCATCTGATTTTTCAGCAACTAACTTTCCTCAGCTGTTTACCTTCAGATGAATTAAGGTTTCTAGTAGTCATATCTACCACCTGCCCATGATTCAAATAGATATCACAAGTCATATGTCTCATGTTAAAGGTCCAGTTTACCTTTGGGAGCAGTGCTTTTGATTTAGCCTCAGTAATATGCAAGTTTCATGCAAATGGGTCCCTACCAATCCATGCTTTCTTGGGAATAACTCATCCTCACATCAACCAGATCTAGTTTCTGTGGTGAAACACTTACTTTTATATTAAGTTTTTCATATTGCAATCACTGTTAATTATTATCAAAACATATATTATTGAAGGATTTCAGGCAAAGGGGACCTGAAGGTGTCATTTCTTGTTTTGACATGACCTTTACGATTTACGTAGTAAACCATATTTTAGTAAAGGAAATTTCTGGTTTCTGAGGATTTGCATTCCAGCACATGCATTAGACATGATATGCTTGAACTCTACATCCATTAAAACTGGCTGTAGGCAGCATTTTTCCCTCAGTTGTATTCTTTGGAAGTCACATGTCAAATTCTACTTTTAAGTATATGGCAAGCTTACCTGGTAATTTTGAGCGATGATGAGAGCTGGTTGAGCACTGCTCCAAGTCCTAGGCTGCAATATCAGTGGGATCAATCACATCTGCACAGGAGCAAAAGCTGAGGCTGGCAGCAGTCTTGTGGTTGATTGGTCTGTGTTATCCCTCTTTCATGCTGAAGAGGCTCTCCCCACCAGTAAGAATCTGCAACTAGAGTCTACTCATCATTTCTGAATATAAACTATTCAAGTACCGGGTAGCCTTGCACATTTTTTTTTTTTTTTTTGGGGGGGGGGGGGATTTTTCACCAAAAAAGTAGGAAAAAGTAGGAAAAGTAGGATTTTTAGCAAAAAAGTAGGAAAAGTAGGGACAGCAGTAAAAAAGTAGGAAAAAGTAGGAAAAGTAGGGCCACTTGGAAGCCTGAAAATTGTGCTTTCCATGTGAGTTCATCAGTATACCATTTGAAACATTCTGTATGTTGGGATCAGATCAATGTATCAAATTGATATCGAATTGAGACTGAATTGAAGTGAGTTTTACTATAAACTGCACAATTTCATACAAATTTAGTCACCGATGATAATCTTTTGTGTGTGTGTGTGTGTGTGTGTGTGTGTGTGTGTGTGTGTGTGTTCGTGGTTATCAACTGTGTATTTCTGCAACAGGAGATGGTTGAAGACATATCTAAGTAGAGGCTTAATTAAAATCATCAATTTATTTTCCCAAGACTGTATAAACTATATATAGTGAGCAGTGATAACTGCACAAAATGAATACTGGCAAGCCTCAGGACCACATTACATTTGCATGCATGGCACAGGCTATGTTTGGACTATAGAATGATCATCATAAACTTAATTCATACATTGTTTTGAAAATGACTGATATAATGTGGAAAAGATTAAACCTGTAAAACACAAATCATGTGTGACATATCCATAATTTTAGATGAAATGTATAAGTGTTGGTACATTGCTTCAACAGTCTTTTCACAAAGTAATCATCAATAAACATTAATTTACAAAAACAATCTTGAAAGAGCAAGCCATGGTTCCCTCAACAAGGATAAGACTTAGATAATGTCTGTTATTGTCCTATTATAGCTAAACACTCACAGTATCACACTTAAATTAATGTCTAAACACATTTTTTTGCAATGCCAAGTATTTCTATGGGTGTGCAGAGCATAATCCAAATCATATCTCTTCACCTCGTTTATGTTACATATGCATCATTGTGAATCTTCTTTTAATCTAGTACCTTTGTCAATAAGCCCATCTGCATTCACGTCCACAAGAGTGACAATCTTGGCAAATATTTTTTTTCTCTCTTCCTCTGGCAGTTTGCGGAAGTCTGAAGCTTTTTGCTGTCACACACACATATACATAAAAAATAAAAGAGAAGAAAAACATGCAAATATTCTCTTAGAGGAGACCTCTGGATGACTTTCATACTTTTATATTTGAACAACTATAATTAGTTATACTGGGTACAGAGTTTCAAGGACAAGTTCACCTTCATATACATGTGGATTGAGTGAATGCAGCAATATTAGTAGAACACATCAGTGAAAGTTTGGGGGAAAATCGGACAATCCGTTCAAAAGTTAAGAATTTTTAAAATATCTGCACAGTCACGGCTGGATGAGAAGACTACTACAGTGTATGATGTCACATGCGTAGAGCCATATAAAAAAAAAAATACAGAGAATTTCACAAAATTTTACTTTTTGAAAAAAAAAAAATGCATATTTTCTTGACTTGTCACTAATGTATGTTAAGGGCAATATTATTTCCCCTGCCTTCTGAAAGAGCGAAGTCAAGTGTTCTTTTATTATACCAGAAAATGAAAATATGTTGACTTTTCTTTGTATTTTCTTTATATAGTTGTACACATGTGACATCACAAGCTGTAGTAGTCTTCTCATTCAGTAGTGACTGAGCAGAAGCTTCAAAATTCATAACTTTAGAACGGATTGTCCAATTTTCCTCAAACCTCACTGATGTGTTCTAATATTGCTGCATTCACTCAATCCATGTGTCTATGAAGGTGAACTTGTCTATAGTGATTGGGATGAGGAATAAGATATTTATAACAAATCACATAGAACAAGGACGATTCTATGGCAGCCTCCCTATAAGAATGCATGAGTGGATGCTTAAGGAAATAGAAAAAAAAAAAAAGAAATCATGCATAAATTCTGCATGGGTGAACTTATTAAGCAAGCAGTATTGCAATGGAATTACATTGCTACATTTCTAAAATATGTGAGCCTCCTACAATATATGTCATCATCCTTGTTCAGTGTATTTTGTTTCCGGTTTTTACAGTTGATTTCTCTACTCAAGGACCACAATAGATTCCACAATGAATCTATAGGCCTACGAGAGTTGTCAATTCATGTATTACATGATGTAAAATTCTGAAAATCATCTGAACTATTAAATCATCTGAACTACCCCTTTAAAGATAGGTCATCCCTTTTGCATGCAAATTTTTGAAAATTTGGTGAGAACACTTAGGTATTGAAGAAAACACTATTTGGAAACCTCCTGTAAATTTTGAACTCAAGAGGGTCTTTATTTGCTGAGTTAAATTGACCATTAAGATTCGAATAATTATTTCATACTACAAAAAAGCAAAAACAAAAACAAATCTAAACTACTAGTCTAGTTTTACAGACCTATGTGATGCACTTACAGTGTATGTAGTTCATGTAAGTGGTGTTTGTTATTTGCCATAGTTACAAAGTAAAAGAAGCTAGTAAATTCTTCCTTTCTGACAGCTTTAACATGCATATCTTTTGTTCAAAGTATAAGTATCATACTACAACCACTGGATGATTAGTATATGCAGCTGTGCCTAGCTTGTACATAGAATATGTTACGGTGAACATTTGGTGCATTATTTCAATTTCAACGGCTAACAACAACAAATATCACAGAAATGTTATAGCTTTACAATAGTCTTGTCATTCTGGTGGAATATATCATGTTCTGTGCTATTTGGGAAGGAATGCAAAAGGGATGGCCCATCTTTAAAATAATGGCAGATTTCCCACTGTGCAGATATATTGTTGAGGTACTCACTTGGAAGGTGACTGCCTTGCTGTAGTAAATTTTTTAGTTTTTTAAAATCTCTCAAGAGCACAGATAGAGATTAATACCATAGTCACGCAAATAGTGATCTTTTGTGGAAACTCTTTTGCCATGCACCATATCTCCATGAAAATGCAATTTTGTAACATGCACCACAGTCATATGCCAGGGCTGCACACTAACCCATTTTTTCTACTGGTCCAACCTGTCTGTCGGACCAGTAGGTACCCAGTTTTCCATTTTTACTGCTCTGTTCCTGAATATTTTACTGGTCTGACAGTTACTTTTACTGGTCAGGGACTGTCGGACCAGTGCCAGTGTGCAGCACTGCATTAGATGCAGTAAGTGTTGTATCCACTAAAAACACAAAGGCAACATCTAAATCTACTGACCATGATTAAAGGTGAAACTAAAACACTGATTCAGAATTTGACAGCGACAAATTGTTCAATGGAAAGTGTTCATTGAAGTAATTTCACCTTCACACATATCTATCACACATACAACAGGCAAACAACTGTCAGCCTTTCAAGATTAAAAAGAAATACTGATGCCTTGTGGGACCTAAAAAAAAAAAAAACCCAACAACAAACAAACCAACATTTTGGAGGCAAAACATGATTTTGTTTGAAAGTGGCAAAACTGCACAGTATAAATGAAGTTTCTGGACGACATTTTACTTTTAACAGAGTTGCATTGGTGGTGGCCTGGTACACATGAACTTAAAAATATAAATACACACACAAAGAGAGAGAGAGAGAGAGAGAGAGAGAGAGAGAGAGTGTGTGTGTGGGGGGGGGGGGGAGGGCTACAGCGAGCAATCATACCTTTCCTCCAATAAATAGGGTCTGGTCGAAGGAGTCTAAGTGCTGGTCTCCTGCATAGTGAGGGAGAATGTCTTCAATCTTGTTGCTCTCATCATCATCATCATCATAAAGGGAGATCTTGGGCTGAGCAGCTCCGAGCACCATCAGCAGAATTATTGCCATGGAGACAAGTCTGGCCAGAAAGTGCATTTCCATGGTGATGCAGTGTACTACTACACATATTCGAGATAAACAAAGAAGAATATCCTCATTTGCAATCATTGTGGTGTATGAAAGTATAAAACTAATAACATGATTACATCTTGAGGACCCTACAGGTGCAGGTTGTGCATGAAAGATAAATTATATATAACCAATTTGATTTTATTTAGAACAGTAGTGGATAGGTGAACTGCAGTGGAAACTAGCAGAGCTTTTTCCTTGATTTATAAAATTCATAAAACTTAAAGCCAACTAGACACAAGTAGCTAGTAGAATATAATTTAGTACTACAAATAGCACTAGCAGTCACAAGGGCAATAGCCGGGATTCAATATGGAACTATAATGTATCAGTACAATGACTGTGGCAAGGTGACAGAAGTCAATGAGGAATGCATGTATGTGTGTGGTCATGTGTGATCTAGGCACTGCATTTCTCTGCTAAATTACATTCAACTTGTCATAAATCATTTGTACGTTGATTTTCAGCCCCCATTTACTTGAAAGATTTGTCACATATTAGATGGCTCACTTCCATTTCAGATTGTTACGGCAACATGTGCACATTTATTAAATACAGAGTGGTTCGCAAAGCGTGAAGAGCGATTTGTTTTTGATCAACGACATGAAAGTCAACATCGATATTGACACTTTCCGATGACCGATTTGGTTCAAAATAATGTGAGTGATTGAAAATAAAGTTATAAGTATATCCTGTGATTTTGGTGTAATTTAAATCCCAGGTGTGTTTTAGTAATATAATCGAGATATCTACATCACTACATGAATACGAAAGTGCATTAGCGCCGTCATCCATCCTATTTAAATACTAGATGCATCTCACAGAATAGCTGCAGTTTGGCTCAGGAGTTACTGTCGACTGTCCAGAGTGACTAATTGAGTCGCAGAAGTCACAGGAGATAAACTAGTTTTAAATTTCTCACTCAAAAGTTCAGTTCTTGATCTAGTTGATTCTAAATTTCTAGACTGATTCGTACTCCTGAAAAGTAATAAAGTTGACCCGACGGCCGACTTCACTGAAATGTACATATTTAAGGTTGATTTAGGCAGTCAATCACACAGATCAGTTCCACATGTTCACCAGTCTGAGTGATACAGTCAGCACCACTTGAGCACTAGCATAACTGTTATTGTTATCGATAAAATTAATTATTAAACTGTCTCCACCAGAGACACGCGGTAAGCAACGAGTGGGACTGGGCAAACACACAAGCTGCACACTTTTGGTAACAACAAACTTATACGCGGCAAAATAGTTTCGAGACTAATACACACGTATTACGAACATGCCAAATGACAGCTGATGACAATATAAATTAAAAAACACATGGTATTTATCCCGTTATATTCGCTATATCTCTCACCTCCGTCGCCGTTTACCACAGAACGCAAGCATCTAATTTTACTCTTCCGGTTCAGGGGAACGCGTACGCGTACGCCTAAAGCTCAGCTGTCAATTTAAATCTGTCTTTAAAATTTAAACTTAGAAAAACAAATAATCTTGTGATTCGAAAAATAAAGCTAAATACCTCCTAAATAAATATTTTAATTCTATATATATTTATAAAATCTTGAATCAATGTTACGTATTTGGAAATTTACACAGTGTTTTCTTCTTGAGATGCATTATAGGTCTTTTTGTCGTCTGCTACCAGTAAGCACACGCGAATGTGACACAGGCTAGCCCTTTCATTCGCTCTCATCTTATGATAATACATTAGAATTGCGTACGCCTATGTGTTTTTTGTACATGACGAGCTGTTGGACAGCTGCTCTGACAAGACATTTTGACAGAAATTAATTGCAGAAAAACGAAGATATCTTGAAAATCTGTACTGTTTAGTGTTTCAATCCTTTTCCTGAGAGTCTGTACTGTATTTTCATCTGAATGGTGAGTTAACAACTTGATGATTTTTATGCGTATTTTCGATATTTTTCGAGAGACAGAAACAAAGAAAAAGAAAGAGGAGGAGAGAGACGACCTAAACACTGTACCTTTTGACTGTGTGTATGTGTGTGTATGGTGTACGCGTATTGAGGATCCGAGCTTGGGGTGGTCTCAGTGTCTCGTATTTTCAACAGAGTTCAGTGACCTAATGTGAAGGTATATTGAGGAGCGAAATAGGGAGAACGATATATTATTGTGTCAATGTAAAGTGAGCTCTTATTTCCATTCGTAATAATTTTGAATATCCTATGAAAATATGGGCAGAAAACCGTGTTTAGATTTGTCCGCAACGCGATCTCCCAGCCGAGGCCTCGCACGCTCTGTATGTACCTCGGACAAGTGGAGAGCTGCTAGCTGCTGTCTAGGCCATCTTTTGCACTGTGTACGTAGCGTTGGACATTTTGGAGCGAGGGGAAGCGAGAGTACCGGGTTGGGGTGGGGTGGGGTCATAAGGTAGCGGAGCAGAGGGGGTGGATGGAACAAGATGAAGTGTCATTATCTATGTTAGGGCTTGGAATTCAGACTTAAAGAAATGCACAGACATGTGAACAGAGTGTGTGGATTATCATGCCTCTTTGAAAAACCAGTCGTACACAATTTTATATAGGCCTACTGTAATATTCCCCAGTGGACTCCCGTTACAACACAGTCCTTGAGACCGGCAGTTTTCTTTCATTATATCAAAATTTTGTTACAACCAAACAAATAACCAATAAAAATACACAGAGTGGTAAGTGTTCCGGCCTAAATTTTCACTTCCTTGTGACAGGAATTTTGATGATAGGAGTGCACTGTACATTGCATGTTCTGCTAAAACTACGTCTATGTCGTAGTTTTGTCTAGCTTTATGGAATTCCCATGGAAATGTCCTCTGAGTCTGTTACACGAGTCGTATAGGCCTTAACCATGTTCAGGAGGAGAACCATCAGAGGTTAAGGTTGTTTTGTTTTGTTTTTTTGTTTTTTTTTTTTAATTGTAAAGCTCCTCAAAACAGATTTTACTGAGCTATCATGCCAAAATATACATGTAGGGCCTATAGTTTCAAGATCATGAATTAATATGATTATGAATACTAATAGAGCCTATTTCAACTACACAAAAAAGAACATAACTTGCAGCCTTTTACATACCATATACTAGTACATATAAGTATATAGCTACATCAAGGCTCAACACTATTTTTTTTTTCTTTTTGGGGCCCAGCAATGAAATCTGGTGGCTTAATTGAGTCACCAAAATATCTTTTCTTAGAAAATGGTGGCCCAACATGAATTTCTGGTGGTCCTGGGCCACTGTTAATGTCGAGTCTTGAATTTTAATAAAATGAATGACACATTTAAAGGGGAAGGCTAGTAACTGATCAGTGGGAATCAGTGGAAATGCTGGAAGATGATTGTTCCAATCCTTATGGGATTCATTCAAGAGTTCATTGTATATCTATTGTTGTGTGAAAATGGTTTGCTTCAGAACGGTCTCATATTCAAGTGATGTGCAGATTAATGCTCCGTCACTGACCAGGGACGCTAACCTAGAAGCATTAAACTGCACATTACTTGAATATGAGACCATTCTGAAGCAAATCATTTTCACACAACAATAGATATACAATGAACTCTTGAATGAATCCCATAAGGATTGGAACAATCATCTCCCAGCATTTCCACTGATTCCCACTGATCAGTTACTAGCCTTCCCCTTTAAGAAAAATTAAATATGATTGTAAGACTAAACCTCAATACTTCGATATGATCTTCTTTAGAAGAAAAAAAAAAAAAGTAAATGAGCCATCCCCGACACTTGCGTTCATGCACCACACTGATAATAGCATTGCAGTGGATAGCAATCAAAATTTCAATGCATAGGAGTCTACCATTGATTCTAAAGGTGCATGTAATTTGGCGATTGCAAATTTCATAAGCTTTCATAGTGACAATGTAAAGGTACCCGTCAAGTTTCCATGTATGTTTCACTCTCAAGCCTATACATTTAAGTCATTTCACTTCTTAGCATGTATTCCTATTTTCAGACATACCAAGTCTTGCACACCAGGTGTGATAATCATGCCTCAGAGGTCTTTCTCAAGCAAAACTCACAGGTCTGACAAGCGTTTAATATATATATATATATATATACACACACACACACACATATATATATATATATATATATATATATATATATACTTCTATATTTATCAATAATTGCATGATTTACATCTAAAAAACCATGGGGGGGGGGGGGGGGGAGGAGGACACCTCCCACACACATCCCTTCACATCCCCCCCCCCCCCCCCCCCCCAGCTCAGTTGCTGCACTTCCATTGGGTGGTGCTTGAAGGGATGGTACACACTTGTACCTGTGGTTTTGGTTGAGATGGGCTTCATGCATCCAATTTTTCATGAGATAAAAGAGAAACCACCTATAAAATATTAAAAAGCATACAATTCTAAGAGAAATTCAAAGTTTCTTTGATGAAAATCGGTTTTGAGATGTGTGAAATTAATATCAAATATAAAGTCCTAGAATAAAAGATGGGACCAATGTTTTATTACGACCACTTTTTTTTTTTTTACTTTGTCTTTGGATATCTCAGCCCTTGCTTGAATACATCTGTTGGTCAGTTCTTCTTCATCAATGGAAAATGTTCAAAAATTTTCTTTGTCCTGAGATTCATATTTAATAATATAGAAGTGTATACCAGGTACATTATAGTAGAAGAGATGTGGTTCCACGCAGTTGTATTTTCTCGCTTTCTGGGCATTATACATACATATTGTATCTTATTCTTCGTCTCACATTGCAGTTGCACCATGTGATATCGAATTTGCTTGTGGATATACATGTAAGTGTATTCTGGCATTGGGTGTATGCGAATATGTCACATGTTATTTGCTCAAGCTAAATTACACTGCATCCATCTTGCTTGCTACAGTCCATGCTTTATTGGTTTTAGTGTTGAATGAAGAAACCATGCTGTTATGATCATTCATATGATTTGATTTACTGCCCAAGTTTTTTTTTTTCTTTTTTTCCCCCCAATTGATGGCATTGTGGGTTTGTATCACCCAAGCTTAGACTTTGTCTTGAATAACTTTGGGTAAAGATACCCCAATTGTAAACTAATTTGTGTACCTGTACTAATGTAGTTGTCTGGGTTATGTCAGGCAACAAGTCTGTTGTTTACCTACCCTAAAATCATCTCCAGAGTGAGTCACCCACTAACCTCTGACAAGCATACATGAATGACAGGGTGAATTGAGAAGATTGCTTGATTTTTTTTTTTTTTTTTCAGTTACTTCAAGTGAAAATGTATTGCCAAAGGAAGGATGAGATGAAACATTAAAGGTTAATTTACCATTTGCACATAGCAGTATGAAACACAAACCCAGCATTAGTGCTTTAAAATGTAGTTCTAAAATGTGAGTTATGGATAGAAACAACCACTGTAAAAATTTGAATCCGTATAATCAATGTTAAGTATCATTAAATACACAAAATGTGAACAATTGTTATGATAAGAAAAATGTCCAGACTAAACCAGGTGATCTACAGTTATGGTTTATTGAGAAGAATACTGATATCTTCTTATATTTAAGGCTTTTATTGCGAAAATTTTAAATGGTAGGATGTATCAAATGTGATATCTTAAAAATTTTCAAATCACTGCTCCCAAAGGTAAACAGGACCTTTAAGCTTTGAATAGAAAAATTGTGGCCTTCAAACAGTCTTTGTCTACATGTACATGTACGTTGGTATCAATAAACCATGATCTACATGTCATGGAGAATTTCACTCAAAAGCTTTTCTGTCTTTTAAGAGCAGTATGCCTACATAAAATGTCTCTTCCATTGAGTTTGACTCCACAAAAAACATTGTAACATGTACACTTCATAGTGCATTTTCAGCAAATCTCCTAAAAACCAACAAACAACAAAATGGCAGGGAAAATTGGTTTGAAATGCACTCAAAGAATAATTCAGAAAGACAACACCTTTTATAGCATGTGCAAGGCTTTCTCAAGTTCCTGTTGACTTGTTAATCTTTACCATTTTGTATTTTTGTACGATATTGTCCTGGCCTGAATCACTGCTTGTCATACATGAAGATACAGTACATTATGTACATGTACAGTACTTCACCACTTGAATTTAGAGTTACTTGGTTGTTGGGATAACTTGTCCTGTAATTAGTGTATGATGTGTGTACATGTGTGTATGTGTATTTTATATGCTAGTTAAATTTGTGTAGCATGAAATACAGTCATGAATTAAATTATAGCTGTGCATGAAATTCCATTTGAAAACCAGATAAAGATCAGCCTATAAAAATCACCTATTTTCTTAGTGGACTACTTTGGTTTTCCTTTTAAAAAGGGAATGTGCAGTGCAGCCAAGTGGAATTCAAATGTCATAAAATTGTGTTGTCGGCCATAACACAATGAAGACATATCCCTGAGGCAAAGCAGTACACTATGTCCTTTTGTGGTACGTACACTTTGCATTGACATCACATTGTACAAACACGCACACACACACAAAGAAATAGTATAATGCTGTTGCAGAATCTCTTTTATTACACTGCTGTACAAGGTTTACAGTGAAAAGCCATACAATTAAAGTGTTTTGTTCTCACACTGAAAAATACAGTGTATGACAAGAGACTAACTTTTAGCAGACATGCATTGTGCTGTCTGAATGAACATAAGAGAGGCTGGTGGGAGGGGGGGGGGGGGGAATGTGATTTGTTGTTCATCAAATGAGAAATGAGTTACAGAGAAATGGAATTCTTTCTTGATGTCAGTGACCTGCTACTGCAAAAGTACCGAACTCTCCAGATAATTGGAAACTGCTTCGTAGCAAACTTTTTACATGTTACCAAGTATTTTTACTTTTAGCAATTAGGAACTACACCTCTGGCTCGGTCAGGACACATACAATGAGTGTACAGGACATACAGACTGCAGTTTGCCTAAATTTTTCTGTTGCTCCTGAAAATAATAATGAAATACTGACAAAGAATGAAAGGGATATAATTTCCTAACCCGAACCAAGGTTTGTTTGTTTTTTTGTTTTGTTTTTTGTTTTCTGTTTTTAACCAATCTTGGATACTGTCATTTGTGGGATCGCACAATAAGGTGGCATTGTGCAGGTGGTTCTATCATTCATCATCAGCTTCTACTCACACTCAAATGGCATAGTGAAAACATGTTCAAGTTAAAGTGGTGCCTATTTCTCGACATTGGCAGGGTCATAGGCACTGGTCACAATTTGATATGCTCAGTGCAGTCCTGATGATCTGCAACAGGTCAATACCAGCCACCATTTAGGTGGGAGCCCTGCTTCAAATAACTGTCATGTCAAAAGCTGGTTTCTGCGACTCTGAGAGATCTGTATTAAGCGGGGACCACTACACTAGCTGCATAGTGCAGGTCTTTGATGGGACAAACAATTAACATACATTGTATGTGGCTTTATCTCCAAAGTTCTCGCATAGACTGGTGAATTAAAAAAAAAAGGTGGGGAGGGGAATCTAAGTAATACGAAACTTATCAAGTGTTTAGGATATATCTTTATGGTCATGTCATAATAAATTTTGATCTCATCATGTCTGTAAATCTCTCATACAAGTGTTAGTGTAGTTGCAAGAATGTGTTCGTATAGAGTCCGCATCTGAATTAGCACTTACAAAATTTGCAGCTTAATATACAAGTGTATTACACTTGTCCTATAGTAATAGTATGCACAGTGCAGTTTTACAAATATGATATGCCTGCAAGATACAAACTGTTCTCAAGAGATTAAGTAATATGTAGAATATGCAGTGGCCTCTCAAGTCATGCAAATCTCCATTGACAACTCATGTACTATAGTCACAATTATGTAAAAAAAAAACCTCAATGTGAAGGAAAGGAAAATATCAGAAGTTTACATTATATACATGTACTGTAAATCAAACAGCAGTCCCTTTGTGTAGGTACATGTATTAAAGTATTGTGCAGTGCTCATTGAACAATCCTGACTTCCTACCCAGTTTGCATGATCAAGAGAAATTAATTCATATTCTGTACTCTGCTTTGAAGTTTATTTATATTTGACAGAAACTGTGCTATCAGTTCTATCCCATATTCAGCACAGCCTAAAATGCAGTGTCCATGAGGTATAAGCTGCACATCGTGAACCTGAAACATTTCTTGTCCATAAAAAATGAAAATTTGAGAAATCACTAAAGAAATAAAAGTTTTGTAATGTCCTAAAGTAAAGTTGTTTCATTATTTCCATTTACCACTCATTTACTTTTCTGTCATGCTTTCACAATATCTCCTCTTATACATTTTCTCCCTCCTCTCTTTCCTTCTATCTCTCTCAATTATGGTCCAACCATCAGGCCAATCATTGTATTTGACCAAATATTTCTCAGCTCAATTCATCCACTGTGTGTGTGTATGGGGGAGGGGGAGCTACACGCAAGTATGTATTCTCCTCAGAAGCCTTACACTTTTACACTACTGTACCTTTTCCATTCCTCACTCTCTTGGCCTCAAACATTATAAGGGATGTCATTGTGTGCATGCAGCACCAAGTACTCACATGTATGTATTTTGTGCTACATGCACAGCTACCTACACCAGCTGACATGGGTGTTTAACCCTTTGATGCACCAATGACAAGTCGTGAGTATACTCGGGTAAGTGTCTATGGGAAATGCATGTTGGCAAAATCAACCCATCCTCAATTTAGTTTTACCTGAATTATAGGGCTTGACATTAGCAGTGACCTAGGGCCAATAAAATTGCTGTTGGGCCAAGAGATACATTTTGTGACCCGATTGAGCAAATAAAATTTAAAATACAACTAAATTGTTACTTTCGCTTTTATTTTGTGCCACTAGAATTTAAGATTTAAAGATTTCACTGGCCCAAAAGAGTTAGTGTCGAGCCCTTCATTAATTCACAGTGACACTGTCAGGCAGTCAGAGCTGAAAAAACACAACAAACAAACATTGCATGAACATAATGTTACATGTGCCAACATGGTTTATTCACACATATTCAAAACCGGGTTTTCATTTTGGGGAGATGGTGACAGCTCAAAGGCAGTAATGATCAGTACATATGGCAGCTTCATTTTCAATGTATAATGTAATTGAGAGGAGTTTAATTAATTACAGAATCATGCAAGGCATGACTATTTCTGTATTTGACTTTGTCAGTCACTGTCAACTAGAGGCCTTTGTCTGCACGAGATGTATGATTGACAGTGAAACAGAATTAAGTGTACTGTATATGACACCTAGTGGAAATTGGCAACTGACAATATATCCAAAACAAGATACAATGTACACTATATCAGCAATTTAAAGTCATATAAGCATTTTCTTTTACTCCAATGTTGATAAAAAATGTTTTGTTTTAAAAGTGAGATTGCAATTATATTCTGACTCTTCATTCTCTGTTCAAAAGATGATAAGAGTAAACTTCAAATCCTGGTTATAAAAAATATTCTGTGGGTTACACTTGCCCAAAACATGAGATGGAATCACCATGTCAATACTCATTGGACCAAAAGAATTTTCTAGTTATAATGAAACCTCCTTAAAATAAAATGAACAAAGTGACTCGGGGAAATAATTTCAGTGTCACAGGTAAAATCCTCTCATACTAAACAAGATTTTCTTGTATGCACCCATATTTGTTATACACTGTAATAGGATTTGTCTGTACCTGTTAATATCTCTTGGTGAAAGGAACTGATTTTCTTCTACTGAAAACTGATTAAAAAAATAAACATTCATATTCCTTGGCTATATGCATTATATTTTTAATCATCTTTGACACCTGCATGTCTTCAGACATTCTTGTCATTAAAATGTACAGAAATTCACAAGAGGGTTATTTCTGAAGGATACATGTACGTAGTTAACATGGTTTTGTTTTTCAGTATTTGTAGGGCAGTGTGATCATCATACATATAGATACAGATTGTGTGACAATACAGTCTGATTAACACTGATGTCAGGAGAGAGCTGGAGATACAGGAATTCACATTGTACATTGTACCAACATACATATCTTTAATATTTATAAGACATAGAGTCAACATTGCTTAAATTGAATAATTGCCTATCAAAGTCTATGGTGTTTTCAAGTCCTCTTATCTTTTAGTATTCTATTGATCTGTATATCCCTCATACACTGTACAAGTCATATTTTCTGTTTATCAAGTCAAAGATACATACTTCTTCAATCCAAACAGATTCAACTTAGGCAAGGCTGACTGTACATGACCTGCACACAAACACACAAATGCTAATGAATTTCGTGTACTAAACAATGTACAGTAAGACAGTGATTTGTTCAAAGGTCAATACACATGTACACCTGTACAAATAATGTATGTATATCATGTCACTGCTTGTACATGTACAGGGTATTTAATCTATCAGTTTGCATTTATGATAGACCAACATAATCAACAGTATCTACGGCAAAACAAAAGCACAAAAGAAAGGCAACGGAGGGCCATCAGACTGAAGCTAACCTTAGCTTCTGAACCATGGGATGTAGAGAACACACTACTGAAGTATTCCCAGTGGAAGTTGCTGAGGAAGGGGAACACTAACAAGGCTAATTCCAATTAACAAGCCAGGACAAATTGGAAGCCATCTGAGCTGAAGCAGTGTGTATGTACATATGTAGCATGATAGTCAGAGATATTATATGAGGCCAGATCAGGACTCAAAACCTTCACTCGTGAGCATATATCCAGCGCTTAAAGTGATGAAGCATTATGCTTTTCTTCATAATCACTATATACTGCAAAACCAGAAATGTTTGTGTGCATTAAACCTTTGCGAGTAGACAAAATTAGGGAAAGTAAAATGTACACGAAAGTTTTCGTCTGCAGCATTGAATGCTAGTACATGTGGTATGGCAGGTACTCGCGAGATTGTCATAGCCATTCATGAAAGTTTGTACCACAAATGTTATTGGTTTGACTGAAGAGTTGGGTGGTTCACGTGAATCAATGCCACAATTACAGTATGTAGCAGAACTGTATTCTACTGACTAGGTACATGTAGCTAGAAGACATACACATGGGCGTATGTACTACAAACATAACAATGTACATGTGTACGACCTGTACTTACAGTATACATGTGTCTGTGTTACACAAATTGATAATCTTCACAAGTAAGTGAGCATTTATGTGTCTGTGTGTATGACAAAATTACATTCATTGCAATGGAAAATGAGGGTGGATTTGGCATCATTTGGGGGAATGTCATATTGTGAATGGCAGATTGACTTTGAAAGTGCAAAGTTGATCACATGACCTTTAACATTGACAGTGCTCTATCAACATAAAACTTGTACGTTCACACAAAGAACCTACACTTGTATGACTCAAACTTGGTTGCATTTGACAATTGCATTCAAGAATTATAGACAGAATGGTATTAATGTTAGTGGATTATACCAAAGTAAATAACAGAAGTTTGGTGACCACCTAGACAGAGACACAGACACAAAAATGGAGGGAAAGCAAAATGTACAATGTAGATTCACAAAGCGCACCTACACATGTACTTGTATCAATCAAGATTGGTGATACATTTGTTGCTGCTCACTGAAATGAAAAGACATGGACAAGGCAATACCAAGAAAGACTTACATGATAAAATTTGACCTTAATTTATCAGTGACCATAGCATGTCATCTCAGACAGCTCCATGATAACAAGATCCCCTATATATAATATAGTATGTGCATCTCTGCTATAATCTGGTCACATTTGGAGAAATGGTTTCAAAGTCACTAAGCTTGTTACAAGAAAGCAGCGCAGGTAAAATGTGATACTGTATTGGTGATGGATGAAAAATGATGGACAACACGCAGACGATGTGCAGAGGCCATACAGATCCCCTAGCCCACCTCCCAACAGTTGGCAAGAACAAAACAACAACAAAGATGGGCTATTGGATAATATTGGAAAAAATATGCATGTATCGTGGATAAAAACTGATCTTGTAAATTGGCTTTAACATTTTTTTTCTTTGAAATTGGAATGGAATATACAGTATGACTACAAGTGCAGTAGATGTGATGCCTTGTTTTCTCTGGTACTCAGTATGCATACATCTATGTCATGCACCACACCAATGACCGTATTTTGAATATAAAACACATTTAAGTATATTCACCCCAAAACTGCTTGCAGTCTACTTGATGTAGACAATGTTATTAGACACTCTGCTGTGCATAGCCATTATTTTATCACTGGAAAGTTCCTCTGGGCATTGTGACCACACCTGTGCAAGATGCTCCTGAAGGGATTCTTCTACAAGTTTTTGTCCTGCATCCAGTGGCAGTGTAAAATTGAGTTGAACTGTAAATATTAGAACTGCATCTTGGTAAGGGGCATATTCATTGTCACAGTAACTATGGAACAATAGAATGGAGCATGCTGGAAGTTTGTCAAAATCCTGAATAAGTGCTACTTTTTTACCCTTATCAAAATCTGTCCTTAGTTTGGTATCTATTGCTAACTTTGCTTGGCCAGATTCTTTTGAGAAATAATCATTCCCAAAAATCTCTACAATACTTTCTTCATTAGCACTAAATACTCTAGAAAATAATGAAGCTATAGCTGATGAAACTCTGCTAAGTTTTGGCGAATCAGACTGTGCCACCAACATCAAAACCACTGGTCTAATGGGGGACTTGACTCCTCGCACATGACTCCATGACGGACCAACAATAAGATCCCAAAAGTTACTGTCAATGTCACTGTGACTTTGCTTTAAGGATTCTAGCTCCAATTTGAGTCTTTCCCAACGCTCTGGTATTGGTATTGTGCTAATTTCTTTACTTATGTCAGCAGTATTGGCACCAGCATCATGAAAATCATGACTGTCGAAGAAGTATACCTTTAATATAAGAAGAACAATGAGAAGAAGAAATATAAGTACAAAATAACCTACACAGTTCCCTTGCTTTACATGGTTTTGCTTGTTATCAGGTAAAGGTAGATGTTCATGCTTCCCCTTTGGCTCTTCCACTGTATCATTTTGGTTAGAACGATGCATTGTAGGAGGAGCCAACTTTTCCACTTCACAATCGTCTTTCTCTAAAGTTCTTGTGATGCCCCTTCTTCTCGATGCTTTAGGTAGACTATCACTGAGAGTTTCATTTCCATCCTTGTCAGTTGCTCCACTGATGGTAGTTAGAGTGGTGTCTGCACCAGGTTCAGGTGATGTGTCCATGCCAGATGGTGCATCTGCGGCAGGAGGTGGGTTTCTTCCAGAAAGCGTGTTGTCATGCTCAGATGAATCAGTTTCGGACCCAGAGTTGTTTGCATCATTCTCAGAAGCTGTGGTTTCATCATAGTTTGGTCTTGATGAACGCTTTCTTAAGTTGTAGCGTTTATGATTAAGTCTAGGTGAACTTGGCATCTAACAGTAAAATAAAAAAGAAAAGGAAACCAAAAATTTTTTGAAGTTAATAACCAACATTCTATTTAATTCTATATTCTCTACTATAAACTGCATGGCTTACAGGGTTTGCAACAGGAAAAAAAAAACAAAAAACAGAAAAAAATCCTCCCCTGGGTACCGTGTTGTGCAGCGCGGCACCACCTCACGTCCACTCGAGGACAGCCGCAGAGAAATGCACTGTGTGTGCGTGTACATAGTCATTCCCATGCCACTGCATGTTACAGTGGACTCCCGTTATAACGAAGTCCTCGGGACCGGCAGTTTTCTTTCGTTATAACGAAATTTCGTTATAACCGAATGAATAAACAATAAAAATACATAGAGTTGATAATGTTGCGGCCCTAAATTTTATTTCGTTGTAACCGGAATTTCGTTATAACCGTGTTCGTTATAACGGGAGTGCACTGTATACTATACATGCATGCATGGTATGCTGTGCTAGCAATAGCATGTCGTCGCCGGGCCTGGGCGACAAGACCTCTACAAAATGTCAAATGTTCAGGAGAGCAAAAAAACATGGCGGCCAAAGCACTGAACTGTATCCAATGGGATAGACATTTCTTTGACATGCCAAGGTGGCTTCATTTTTGGGGTAGTATAAGACATCTAGGATTTGGACAGGACTTGTCACTTAACTGGACCATGTGCTTCAGTGCAGTGCAGTGGCTAGCGCGTGCTAGCTCCAGCACCATCCCACTTTTTGGCAACCTAGAGTACATCCTTTAAAAAAAAATAATAATTCAACAAAATGGTTGATATTTATTTGGTACCCCAGGGTTCCATTTATGTCATCACATGTCCCAACGTCAAATAAGAAAACTTGTACACGGTTAAAGGTGCATAGTCCCGGTAGTGTAGAGGGCGCTGTTGATGATACTGCCGATCACCGTTAGCATTGATACGAAGATTACCGAAGTTGAACTGTAATCAAGAGTAAAGTGCGTAGGTGTTCCTAAGTAACGTTGCCTTCGTTGTCTTCTCTGCGCATCGCGCAGTCTGTAGTAATGCCAGGGTGCATGCATATGTGCTTGTTAAATGACATCACCAAAAGAAGTTTGCTAAAGCTGTCATCCCCCTTAGCCGAATCAAGAGCCGAACTATGATCGGACCACTGGCTACAGTGAATCGGACTTCTTCGGACTTGGGGAAGTGGGCCTCAGCGTAAGCGCTAAAGAGGAGTCGATAGCGTAGGTCTCTATAGGAAACTTGCGCCGTGTGCCCGCGTACGCATTTGACTAAAACACCTGGGGTGGTATTCTGTAAGGATCCTAGGACAGCTCTTGCTCCTAAATACGCGATTGGCATTCTGTAACATCGCGCATAGGAGGAGAAATAGGATAGTGACGTCAGGGATCCTTATTTCTCTCCCAGTTTAGGATAGGGGCGTAACTTGATGTTAATTAGATGTAATTAGATGTTAATGAGATCTTAAGATAAGTGGTATTCTGTAAGCACAAGTAGGATCAACTTTAGGAGCAAAAATAAGGATAGCCTCTAGGCATTCTTTCTCTGGCGCTTTAGGCCGGGCTATTGCGTATATAGGCCTACTGACGACCTACATGTACTGTCTCTTATTTTGTACATTCATGAACAAGAAAATAAATACATGAATCGTGTAACAGAGTTATCTGTTCCTCTCATACTGAGGATTCTAGAACTGCAGTCTATAATGTTTGAAACAATTGTATTCTTTATCTGGCTGGTATGTGTTTATTTGTTTGTTGTTTGCCATTTTCAATTCAATTCACACTTCAATTTATTCGGCACAAAATAAATCAAAAGTACATTATGTACACAATAACAACAAAAGCTATTATCATAATGAATGATAATAATAATAATAATAATTATTATTATTGTTATATTATTATTATCATTATTATTATTATTATTATCATTATTATTATGCTCAACGTCAGCCCGAACGTCATGCAGATGCAGTGCAAGTAGCCTGTTCGCCGTCGACATTACGTGACCCTCGAAGTCGTTGCTACTTAGATCTAGTAATAAAGAAAAAGATACGTACGCAGTGCGCTTCTAGGTTGCGTGAAGAATAAAGTACTAGTAACGCTACGATCCATACGCGCACATTATTGTTAAGACTAATTGCTACACTATTTCCTATAAGTCTCATATTTGTGTTATCATTGTTTTGTTTTTTTCCTGAGAGAAGTGGAACATTGGTTTGGTTTAAGTGGGACAAACAGTAACTATAAGCAAGACATTATTATTACAAGCATATCAATCATAGAATAATGTGAGCGTATATATTTTATCATAACTTTGAATTAAGGGCGAAGTTTGGCAGTGATAATATCCCAGTTTACCCTAACATCCTCCAAAAGTTCAAAATTTGAGCTAATTTCTGCAAAAACTTCAAATGCAAATTACTGGAACTCGTAAGGTCTACATTATATTATGGTGGGCTAAAGCGTTGATAATCAAAATTGTATTCTTAACTGTAAAATTAGACTGACAATACATTTTTAACTCCTCGCACAGTAGAGCTGCGTGAAGCGCACTCTTGAGCAATGTAGATCTTGGGCACGCATTGCGTAAAATTAGCCAGATGATTGGCTTATAGATACTGCGTCCGGCGTGTCCCGTCTTTCATCATTAATATTCATTATTCATAGACCCGGTCTAAATGACTGTCCTACTAGGATAGGCTTAGGACAGGCTTACAGAATACCGATTTTGCCTGTCCTAACATAAGGGTATCCTATTCTCTGTCCTACGCGCGCTCCTAACACTAGGATCGAAATAAGGATCGCCCTTACAGAATACCACCCCGGGACCAGTCCATGCACCTTTAAGTTATCGCGTTCGGCATTCGGGCTCTGTTTTACAGACGGCTGGCAGATACTAATACTAGTAGTAGGCCTAGGGTTGTTTTTTGTTTTTCAACAGAAACCCATCAAAATTATGAATTTAGACTAGTATAAAGCCAACGCATAAACGTATAAATGCGTGGACATGCATGATGATGGCACGCGGCTGTTGTTTTTTCGTAACTTTGATAGCAAACGAGTAACTGACACCTGTGCGTATAGGTGGGACTACAATCTATTAAACTATTGTCTAAAACTAAAACTACTCCGGATATCAATTTAGCATCGTAAAGTTCATCATGTAACTCGAATATTATTCGATGAACCAAACAGATTTATCGCAATTGAAACATACTGTTTTGCTGTTCTCGTCCTTCCTTTTCGAGCGCCTGTAGAGTAACATTCATGAGCTCCACCAGTTTGTACAGCATTGCATTTGAAAGTACGCCGTGGCCGTATGGCGCTAGTTTGCAGGCACAAACCCTTGTTGGTCGTAAAGGAGTCTGCGCCAAGACTACTACATGCACCACTTTGGCACTGTCCCATAGGCCCTGTGTTGAAGCTTCTCCCAATGGGAGAGGATGCAGTGTAGTGGTGCGTGTATTAGTCTTGGCGCATGCAGACTCCTATACGACCAACAAGGGTTTGTGCCTGCAAACTAGTATGGCGCGAGGGGACGCACTGCACGCTGCTGCTGACTCAATGATCATGAAGCGCAGCCTCAACCATCCGTGCACTTCTCTCTATCTCTCTGCATGATCAGTGCAGGCGGCTATGCTATTAATATTTTGGCTGTTCCCTGCTAATTGAGCAGATGCCACGAAGGCGATACTTCTACATGTATAAACTTGCACGTTGCGAATTATCTTGTCAAGAGTCAGTTTTTGTTTTTTGTAACTTTCAACATAGCATGGCCACCTGTCGGATAACCTGGTCACTCCAACAAAAGCCATCTCACACTGTCCATTTGTTGTTGTTGTACATATTCAAAGAGTCGCAGCGACATCCCCTAGTCTTGGGTATACACTGGACTAGTATGAACAGAGAAAATGGATTGTGTGGGTTGCCTGTGTGGTCCCCGGGTTGCCTTTGTGGGAGCAGGGAGCCTGGTGGGAGTGTTCAGGTGGATCATAAAAGATTAGAGGAAACTCTAACCCAAACCTGCAGTCGTGCAGGCTGGCCTGTTTATTTTACCACTTTCATCGACAGATCTCATCCATTTCAGATCTCATCCTTCATCCATTTCAGTGTTCCTCCATAATAACGATCAAATTTGTGAAAAGCGCAACTTGTTATTGTCTTTAAGTTATGGTGCTCAGTCATGCATGACATTTATCAACACAATTTAATTAGGTACCAATGGAAAGAAGAAGAGTAACCTTTTCCTCACAACCATCATTGCGCTCTCCATATAGTTGATAATATTTTGAAACAGTTAATACTGTGAAGTTGAATTACCGTTTTGGGTTGGGGTTTTTTTTTTCCGCACTGTACATCCGTCTTATCTGTGAGCATATCCAATATAGAGAATTAGGCATCAGTTCATTTTTAGTGCGTGTTACATAGTTTTGCCAAATCGTCAGATATTTCTTTAAAAAAAAAAAAAAATCTAAGTGTGTGTAACCTCTTCAATTCGATTCCGAAATTCTAGGGGTTGTCTTCTACGTGCCAGCATGCTATTCAGGTTATTCACCCAAAACTACTCCGGTATAACGATTAGTTTAGTTTAGTTTAGTTTTGTTTTGTTTTGTCACTTAATGCTCGCAGAAGCCGTTCTGTAGTGCGAGTTCCAATTCAAGTTTTTCTTCTCCCCCCCCCCCCCTTATGAGCGGGTGCAATAGACTCATTACGAGGAGGTTTAAAAGACTTTGACAAAGCTAAAATCGAGATGGTGATGGTGTGTAGAAAAATTCCGCAACTCTATATGCAAGAAGATTAAAGACAAAGAAGTATAGAATAATGATTAAAAAAACAAGGTAGAATAGGGGGTGATGCATTATGATGTACTATGCAGGAGGGGGCAATGCTAATCCAATACACATACTGAGAGTAGTGGCCCTGTCAGATCTACTGCAGTATAGCTGGAACATCCAATATCTCTGATTTGGGAAAGGTCGCATTCCCCGACCTTCAAGATGGACTGGAGCATTGAAAATTGTCTTGGCTCGATATGACCAACATCAACTTCATCATTATGCTGAATGAATGTCGCAATATCCCATTGTTTAATCAGTATTTCTATATATTCGTAGTCATTTTTGTGTGAGAATGGTTATGAAGTGTTTATTCGTAACGCGTGAAACTGATGATGATAATCAAATTTGACTAATCACCATCAAGTACACTATTGAAGAAGAAGAAGAAGAAGAAGAAGAAGAAGAAGAGGCTTATCATTGTTTATCATGTGTCTGGCCTGGTTTGCGGTACGAATTTCTGAACTTGTGTCTGTACGCCTCTGGCACCAACTCATAAGCATTCAACACTGCTTTCTTGACTGTAGCATAGTCACGTGATTGCTCTTTGGAAAGAGATGAGTACACATCGGCTGCTTTGCCGACAAACACACTTTGAAGGAGCAAGGGCCAAAATTCCTGTGGCCAGTTCAAACTGTCAGCCACCTTCTCAAATGACACAAAATATGCATCGACTCTGTTTTCTTCAAACTTTGGCACCAATCGAATGTTCTTGGCCAAATCAAATTCAGGCGGAGCCCTTTCACGATTTTCAGCAATCTGTGCATGAGCCAATTCCATCTCACGCAATTTCACTTGTTGCTCCACCTCAAATTTCTGCTGTTCCATTTCCTTTTCAATTTTCTTCATTTCTATTCTTTCCTTCATTTCCATTTCTCTAGCCCTTTGCTCTCTTTCTATTTCTAACCTCATCTTCTCGTTCTCCAGTTCCATTTCTTTCTCCTTTATTTGCAATTTAGCAAGCTCAAGCCGTGTTTGATCTGATATTTGAGCTTGAGCTGGAGTGTCAATTTCTTCTTTGAGCTCCATGTGACCAGCTACCAAGTCAAGAATCCCTGCCTTTCTTACACCTTGTGGAACATCTACATTTAAATGCTGTGCAATAGCAGTCAAATCACATTTGCGTAACCTTTGCAAATCTTTGAGGGACAAATCTGTCCTCTGAACAAATGCCTGAACATCCATTGTACTGATTGACATTGTCACAATGTATTACACACATATACAATCGAACAATCAACTCACTGGTATTTTGTCTGTACCAATATTCTGGATTCCGGAACGTTCCAAATTCTAAGTTTTGGCTTTAAATTCACTTCCCGGACAAGCCCCCAATTTTGTTACGACCACAATCACTCTGAGAATGATCGCACAAAAGAAACAACCAACTAATGTTCAGGCGGTTTATTAACAGTGATATTGTGGGTACAGACTCGTAATCGGTTTTCACATCAGTACAATAATAATCAATAGAAACAATTACAAATCGGTAATGGAATCACTTACATATTTTGTTATCAAGTAATCCTTTGAAAATGTTCAAATACGATGTTCGATGCACCGATGAATGATCCTTGACGCACCGATGAATGATTCCTCCGACGTAACTCCAAAGGCACAGGTTGCATTAATCCACAGTATAAATCCGGGGTAAAATCCACGATAGATGTCCACGGTATAATGTTCACAGCGAAACGTGTAAAATCCAGACGTTATGACGACCACGTCCAGTTGATGCGTTGAATGACGATTCACTTTATAATGTCCAGCGAGGAATCCAGCCCGTCACAGCTTTGCCGTAACAATGTCCGTTGACATTAAAATATGGAGTCTATCTCCAACGTAGGCAAATTAATTCTCTGCAGGCAAAATGTCTCCCAAGCCTTATCTTCATAAACACAGTTTGTATAGCAGGTCAGCAGGTAACACAGGACTGACTATAACAAGTCGCTTCAGAGCCAGAAGTGACGTAACTCTCAGAGCAGAGGTGTTGGGTACTCTGCCTACCTCAGAATTTCTCCTGCTTATATACTATCCATTCACCCCTTTCTAGTACATTCTGTAATTTTCTCCAACCTGGGGCTACATACCTGAACATACTAGCAAGTCCAAATTCCAGGAATCCTGGATGACTCACTGTCTAACTATGTGCATAACATCATTGCCAAAATTAACTACCAATCACATTGGGTTACAAGGGCAGTGCCTCACTCAGTCAGCACTTCCTAGAATTTTCTGGAATGGGTTAAATCATTCTAGATTGAGTGAGCTATAATGTATTTCCTGTCACATGCATACATGTACTGTAGCTACATTGTATACCACATAGAAAATTCTCCACTGATCTGGTCAGCCTATACAATTGTATGTACTATATCTATATCATATAGAATGTTCTCCATTAATCTGGTCACCCTGTGTACATACAATGTACACATTAAAACAACCATGCATACAGCCTTGATACATTAAACATGTACATAACTACTTGTGTGTACATTTGTGACAATTGGCTATTAACATGGTAGGTCCATACAAAGGGGAATTTTACGCATCAGTAAACACATTCGTTTTTGTCCTCCAAGGCACGACAGTAAAAATTGCAGAAATTGATATATTGAAATTAATATGCAAATGCCCTTCAAGATAACAGTGATATTAAAAGATCAATTAAACGTAATGAGAGACATGAATGAAATAGCAGAAATAAGTTTTTATTCCCTTGTTTCTCTTTCATTGTCTTTATGCTCACAAACAAATCATATTTGGGAAACTGAAGGGGGAACGTGATAATTTTTTCTGTGAACTCGGTGAACATGACATAAGGAGTAAGCCGCAAAGAGGATAAAATGGACAGAATTTCTTTTTTCCTTTTCAAATTAAGGAATTTAAGAATTCATTAGTCAAATTCAAGAACCAAATATCATTAAATTTTCAGTTGTTCTTTTATAGAATAACATTTCAAATTTTTACCATCTTTGTTACCATTGCTTCGTCTTTTATCTTTTGAATATGAATTTGACAGAAGATTCATTTTCCTCCATTGTTTTTTGCTTTTCTTTATCTTTGGAGGGTTACAGAGACATTATAGAGATCATAGGTTGATATTTGCAAAGTTATTTGCATTTCTTATTGTGTTGAATATGCCTTGTGTTATTGTTATATATAATGAGAGAGCACATACGCTTGAATAACAACTTGTCCATTTCTGCAATTTTTACTTTTGTGCCTTGGTAGTGAAAAATGAATGTGTTCACTCAAGCGTAAAGTTTCCCTTTTTATTGACCAACTAGGTTGATAGCCAATTCAATTACCTTTAACATGGTATTATGAAACATTGATATTAGCCAAATACTTATATGAGAAAGATGAACTTGAAAAAGTGTTTACTTTCTTTTTTGCTGAGTGTATACTCAGTATACATCATCATTCGTGTGCTTGTTTGCGTGTGTGTGCGTGTGTGGTGTGTTTTTGCCGTGATAATCACATGGGCCCAATTCGGAGTGGAAGTGGAAATACCGTTGGAGTGTAAAATGAGAATGAACTATGTTTTGAATAGATTTTATTGATTGTATTTTGTTGTACACATTCGAGATAAATGCTATACAGAGCGTATCAAAAAAAAAGAAAGGTAATCCAACTTTGGAGGGCTACCATTTCAAAATTGTCAGCTCTGGAGAGTGCAATGTTGGCTGTGAGGAAAGAGGAACTCTTCCTCTTCCTCTTTTCATTGATATCTAATTATGTTGACAAATGTCATGCATGACTGAGCAAATGAACTTTAAAGACAAGAATGACAAATTACACTTTTTCGAAGTTTGAGTGTTATCGTGAAGGAACAATACATGTCCCACTGAATTGATGGGATCTCTCAATGAAAGTGGTAACATCAGCAGGCCAGCCTGCATGACTGCAGGTTTGTGTTTAGAGCTTCTTCTAACCTCTCATGGTCTGTAATCTTCAACATGGCCACATTGTCGCTAACTTCGTCATTCCCACAAAAGCTAAACCATTATCCATTTTCTCTCTTTCACATTCAAGACTTGGTTTGGCGCTGCAAGCTGTGTGTTGAATATGGACAGGGAAAATGGACTGTGTGGGTTTGCCTTAGCAGGAGTGACCAAGTTATCAGACAGGTGGCCATGTAAAAGGTTATGAACCACAAAATGTTAGAAGAAACCCTTAACACTAACCCTAAACACATACTTGCAGTTTTGCAGGCTGGCCTGTTAATGTTACCACTTTCACAAATCATTGATAGATATACATTCAGTGAGACATGCATTGTTCCTTCACAATTTTACGCAAACTTTGAAAAGGTGCAATTTGTCATTGTTGTCTGTAAAGTTCATGTGCTCAGTCATGCGTGACATTATTAAAGTTTGTCAGCATATTTAGGTACCAATGAAAAGAGGAAGAGTTCCTCTCCCCTTACAAACAAATTGAGCTCTCCATAGCTGACAATTATGAAATGGTAGCCCTCTAAAGTTGGATAACCTTTTTTTTTTTTTTCATACGCCCTGTATACATGTAACTAGCACGTTACTACATGACTGTATTTAAATCAAATATAGATGATATAGGCCTATGAACAAACAAAATTAGTACGGCATAATTTATAGTGATATGGGTCCATACGGAGATTATGGACATGCGCATATATTATTATGGATCAGTTGTTTGCATTCTGTCACAAGGACGCATTTCGATAGTTGGTGGAATATGAATGCAAGTCCTCCTTATAGCAAACCAACAGAAGACACACCCTAATTCTGATTTGTCTCCTTCTGTCACACCATAAGCGTGCAACACCATAAGCGTGCAACTAATTAGAAAATAATCATATGAAATGCATATCTTTTTTATTTGAAAATCATCATGATTATACAACTTAACATGCTTCATTATAATCATGTATTACGGAGTTACATTGACTAAAGCAGATTTAACCAAAGCCCAGCTTCAAAAGCAGACCCAAAGGAAGACAAAATAATGCGAGGAAAATAACATGAGCACTACTAACGTTAACGTGGCCTATTACTGTAAACAGGACACATGAATCATATTCATCAATATTTTTGATGGCTTGCAACATGACATACAATGTACATGAGCAAGAACTTATACAATAATAATCTATGATGAAACTGCATAATCGTTTTCTGACATTAGCGTCGTGTAATATCTCGCGTATGTTTGATATGATAGAGGCTTAATTGTTTAATCCCTGTGTTTGATAGCGGAAGTGTGAAAATTCATCTCCATGTATCCGGCTGAAGTATCTGTAGAGTAAATTTTATCTTCAGTTGGAAATTTTGAGAAATGATACGATTATAATTATTGTCATTTGTTTGGGCCATAATGAGAGCATTTTGGGTGAATATGATACAATCGGTCTTTTCTGATCTGCCCTCGCAAAACAGAAGCAAATTGCTTGAGATACACAAAGATACCAGATCTTGCTTTTCATGGAAGCTACGTTTTGTTTTGTGCGTGTGTGTGTGTGTGTGTGTGTGTGTTCAACAGCTTTGACATGGACAATGTTTTTTTTATTATTATTTTGCTATGGTGATAGCAATAAAAAACGCAACTAGAGAATGTAATTTGTCATCACTGACAAATTAAGGTGATCCGATTTTTTTTTTTTTTAAATCAATGATTCAAGTCCTGATCGCAATAGGCATGACCATGCAGGTTTCATCTGTGTTCAGAGACATTGGCCGTGTGATGTTTGGATTCTCATTTAGAAAATGGAGTCATATCTGCCATCTTTGGTACCAAATATGTATACACTATAACGAAGATACAGCAACAAGTACATGACCTTTGACCCCACTTTGCACAACCTACATGGCATCTGAGCAAAAAGTGGTTATTTTGTGAAATGATTCTTGTAACATGATCTTTGCGTGTGCAAAATATGGGAAAGATAAGACATGTATTCACCAAGATACAGGATGAAACATTTGTGACCTTTGACCCTAATTTACATACCCAAGATGTTGTCCGATCAAGTAGTTGTTATTTTATGAAATAATGTACGTGACATGCACTAAACATGTGCAAAATATGGGGGTGATAGGGGCTTTTTTTCTTGAGTTATTGCAAAGAAAGTTGCAGAAACAGAAATATCTCAATACATCGAAGATAAGCTTTAGCTTCAACCAAGTATTTTAACATGATTCCGACATCATATGAAAAAACAAAGGGGACAGGTACGATAGCGCAAAGTCTCAGTTACAACATATTAAAATATGAGAAAAATTCACCGAAGGGTAAGTGAGCTAGTGCTCGATAAAGACAATCATGTCAATTTTCACATCTAGAAAAATTCCCTCCCATAGAGATAACACGTCATAACGAAGAAACAGAAAGAAGTACATATGACCTTTTGACCCCACTTTGCACAGACAAGATGGCATCTGAGCAAAGAGTGGTTATTTTGTGAAATGATTCTTGTAACATGATCTTTGCGTGTGCAAAATATGGGAGAGATAGAACATGTATTCACTTAGATACAGGATGAACCATTTATGACCTTTGACCCTAATTTACATACCCAAGATGGTGTCTGATCAAGTAGTTGTTATTTTATCAAATAATGTACGTGACATGAACTAAACATGTGCAAAATATGGGGGTGATAAGATATGTTTTTCTTGAGTTATTGCAAAGAAAGTTGCAGAAAGAAAGAAATATTTCAATACATCTAAGATAAGCTTTAATTTCAACCAAGTTTTTTGACGTGATGCAGACATCGTATGAAAAAACGAAGGGCACACTTACGATAGCACAAAGTCTCAGCTACAACATACTAAAATCTGTGTGCTCGATAAAGATAGTCATGTCAATTTTCATTTCCAGAAAAACTGCACTCCCATAGAGATAACACGTAAACTGGTCAAATTTGACAAGATTACGTTCAATCCATTTTTACGAGGTGATGCCGTCATCTAATCAAAATACTGTTATCATGTTAATGAAAGAACATTTAATAAGCTACAACATACTGAAAACTGGGTGAAAATTGGCCAAGGATAAGTGAGATACGCTCGAGTAAACTTGAAATTTGATGACGTCATTTTGAAAATTTCCTTTTTTTACTTTATTGAGAAATTAGATATCTTTTAATCATTTTGCCAGCATTGCCACCCCATGAAATGACATGTACAACTCATCAGCTTTCAAAATATGTAAAGAAAATGGGGGGTCACCGTCCATCCTGACGAGTAAAATCGGACTTAAAATTGGCGGTTTTTTGGCATAGTTGCACTGTATATCGCCATTGACGCGCGCGCGGAATTTCAACTTTGATGGGCCCGTATGACGTCATATTGAGTCGGATCGACTTGAAACTTGGTAGAAGTATTCCTTGGCATTTCAGACATTCGATCCTTGCAATAAAACAGGAAATTTCTATTGAATATGAGCTGTACGTGCGTATATGCGCGCGCGCGTACGCGTCCGTCGATTTTTTTTGAAATGCTACAAATGACCTGAAACGTGTGTAAAACAATTTTGAGGCTGATTAGAGCATGTTTAAATTTCAACGCGCGCGTACGCGCTCGTTTACTATGAACGTGACTAAATTTTATGAAATATATCAATAGACCTTGACTTGAACTATATGATATGTTAATTTCATTCAAAAATTCCGTTCCATTAATTAGATACTGATGTAAACGTGATTTCAGATAATGACGTCATAATGACGTCACGGTTAACTGATTACATTGATACACTAGATCTGTCGTCCTTAGGACATGATACATATATGGTATAAGTTTGAAAGTGATAGGTAAGGGACTTTTTGAGTTGACCTCTACACAAGATTTGAGGAGAAAGAAATAAAGAAGAAGAAAGAATCCGTACAGATACAATAGGTGATCCGAGAGGATACTCGGATCACCTAATGACTGACGCAGCATTAACAGTCCATTGCAATTCGATAGCGTTATAATCGCATGAATCTGAGATGAACAGAGAGGACCCCTATTATGGTAGTTGTGTGAATATGGTTTTGATAGCACCATTTTCTTGTTTTACTGTATTTGCTGTTTGACTATCCTGCGTCTAACAGACCTACTACCAGACTGACTACAGATGTATATGGTCATTATTGACGTAAACGAGGCGGTGAAGCAACCGCGTTTTTTAGTCTTTATATAACTATAAATGCATCACATAGCTGCAACAAGGGAGTATTCACAATTTATACATTATAATAATACAACATTTGTAATTATCAGAAGTTATCTGTAACCACAACTTACATACTCCAAGTTTGTCATACGTACAAAATGGTTTTCATATTCACCAGTATTCCAAACGCGTTTTCCCCCGTCATACTATCGATGTTCATGGGCAATGTATCCCTGACTTTTACATTTATACACCAACAACAAACTCATACTTCCATGGAATTGTATCCGTAGATTCGCAATAAGATGTCCATGTCCTATTTCTTTTTGTTTTTAAGAACGATGCACAGATAATATTTAGAAGTGACTCAAGATTCTTGTAAAGGTGACGCCATTTCCAGACCATCATAAAATAGAACAGACAAACTTGTCAACTAACGTAACGGAAGTTTTCCCCAATTTTCATAAATGAATGAAATTGGCGATTACTTTATAAACCTATGTAATGATTCGCAATTCAAATACCAGTTATTGTGTCACACAGAGTGACTTAAATGAAAGCAAGATATTGTGAAGTAGAGGGGTGAAGATTGAGGTATGAGTTTTCTTCCATTTGTCTCCCTCTGTACAAATGAAATTTCTAAGATTGCAACTGCTGATTTACACTGTTTGAAGAAAATTCATACAAGTGCACCTCATACAATGACTTGTTCGGGATATTATGACACCCGATTCTCACGAGGGCATCCATTATTTCATGATTACGACATTATTGGCGACGCGGCTGAGCATTGCTTCTGTCTTGTCCGGCGGGATTTCTTCCGGGCATTTGGTCCAACGCTTCTCCAGATGACTTCTGATGGCTTCGTCTGTACTCTTTTCTCTAAAGTCCGTCTTCCCCAGTGCCTCTTTCAGCATCATAGTCAGGATGATGACTGCATCCTTGTACGGTGCGCTGTCGTTGTCGCAGTAAGCGTGAAACAAGATGGCCGAGCATGGAGGTACCTTGTCGAAGTCATTGACTAAGGCGACCTTACTACAGCCACTCAAACCTGATTTGAGCTGTTCATCGAGGCTTAGTTTAGCATCGTCGGCTGACTGGCCCGCTAGGCGAGCGCCTTCGATGTATGCGATGTCTGACGCGTTGTGGTGGACAGCGAAGACTCCGGCGTACATGTCTGCGACCTGCGAAGCGAGTATTCTTACGTCCGTATCTGCCCCTGGATGTCCGACAAGAAGTAGTACCACTGGGTTGTCCGGATTCATGTCTTCGGTGACGTGCGCCATGGACGAACCCCCGATCACATTCCAGGCCATTTTGTTCATAGACAGGAATCGCTTCTTCAGATCCGTCATTCTCTGCATGAGAGCGTCGTATCTATCAGATCGTTTTCTCGGAGTGCACTTCTCTGTAACCGAAGAGGACTTAGAAGTCTCTTGGCGCAAATCCAACCAAGGGAAACCATACATGAACCACCATCCAATGGCAATCAATGATATTACTATGACCACGACTACCAGGAGAATGCTGCGACATTGTGAAGACGTGGACCCATGTCGATCCTCTTCCCTTCCTCTCCCCTTTCTCGACTTTCTCGTCTCTCGACTCTCGAGACCACTGCCGGAATCGTGATACGGACCAGCATGACTGGGACCCTTGTGAGATGGAGAACGTTTAATCGCGGGACGAGAGAGCGCATCTGTCGGAGCATTTTTCTCCGTTGATGCTGATCTTTGTTTAGCCCCCTTCCGTTGTCTAATAGCATCGGTCCCAGCCGCCTTCTTGTTTCCCTGTAATTGATCCGCGCCTACGTCTACCCCCTCGTCATCCTCATGTTCTTTGTTGTCTCGCAAGCCTCCCTCTCCAGCATTCGTGATTGTTTCTTTTTTGTTCTCCATCGTAGTGGAGCTTTTCCGACTTTTTGGCATCTTCAAATCCTGTTGAAAAAGAAAGGGGAAAATGAACTTTCGTCACCGAAGTGTACTTAGGGCACAGTAAGTGATATTCACAGACTAAATGTAGGATGTATTTTCATACATGATTCCACACTCGGGGTGACTCCTAGAACCTGGACGCATCGTAACTCAAGTTGAATGGTCATTGATGACACTTATAAACTCATCTTTCTTAATACAATGCCTGTGCGCATAAAGGAAATGTCTTTGTTTTCGTTCATTCATTTGTGTGTTTCACAGGGTTTGTATTTATTAGATATGTGTCACAAGTCAGAGTTAAAAAGGTCGCGATTGCCTATTACGTGATTCTATGTCATTAGCCTACATCATTATCACGGACTTGTTCATTGGTCTAACGCCATCCCACGTTCAGACTGATCGTGTATACTCATTATACATATAGTATGAGTAAAATCACACAAACAGAAAACGATAGTTCCATTAAGGAACAGACAATAAGGAACACACTGGTTTCTTCATATAAAAATGAAAATAACTGCTTGTGTCAATGATTCGGCGAATAAAATCCCCTCCTCTTACAGACCCATTGCTACATCATCACAGGTTGACAGCGCTAGAACATAATGCAAAAGATATACTTACGATTCTACTTATTAGTTTGAAAAAAAAAAAAATCTTACGTGAACGTCCCCTAGGGGACATTTCATGAAGGAACTTGTCGGATAAAATATCTGACAAGTCAATTATATCCGACAAGTTTTGAGAAATTCTTTAGTCTGACTGGCTAATTTCTCTGAACTTGTCAGATATAATTGACTTGGACATTTTATCCGACAAGTTCCTTCATGAAATGCCCCCCTGATCTCATGAATACATGGTAGATTTTGAAACTCTACTTAACATTTTTTCACCTATACATTGGAACTTTCTAGTCTGTTTACTCCATCAATTAATGTCAACAGACTAACGCAAAAGAAAACAAAAATATCCAAAACTTTACGTCATTAATTTCATGATGACCAACGACATTGTAGTGGTTATCCTTACATGTAGAAATACAATTGAATCGATCTATTATCGTCCGCCTACTCCCCAACTCCCTGCGGTAACAATACTGATAACTACACTATTATTCATACCGTAGATCACCCGATAAGCATAAAAAAGAAGCAGTCACCAAATATTTATGAAGTTAGTATCTTAATGACTAATCAACTAATTTGCTATAATGGAGTGTAGATTGCAAATGAAAACCAATATTACTACTCGGAGTCGGAGTCTGATGAATCACAAAGCTTGGTCCGGAAATAATGAACTTGAGTTTTCCTGACTCTACTTTCGGACCATTATGTCGTTTTTAGTAAATATATCGACTGAGAATAACTTAAAGCAGTGGCGGATCCAGAGGGGGCGCAGCCGGCGCACGCCCCCCCCCCCCCCTTTATTTTTCGTTTAAAAAAAAAGAAGAAAAAAAATGAAATGAAACCCGCCATTAGTTGCGCCCCCCTTTACAGAATTCCTGGATCCGCCCCTGGAAAGTACTAGTATACTAACATACACTCGTCAATGCTTGCAATGCATGTGGATACATGCTGGCAGGCTTTATGTCTGCAAAGCCAAGCCGCCATCAGTTATCACTGTAATGTCGAAATCGTGTGGGGAATCCCCGCTCGATTGCATGCAGGCAGGTGACAGATAGCAGACGTGTGTCACCACCCCTTGCTATACCTGCCCGTGTTTGGAAGGAAAGCGTCAAATAAAACAGCATGTAAATCATTGGAAATCGCAAATGAATTCATCGGCATGTTACAAACGATTGATGTCAACCATACCTCAAGATCACAGAGGGAATTAGAGTTTCTCCCAGGACTTCTTCAGTACCGTAGGTACCGTTGCTTGGCTTGGAGCAGTCAGGTCGGTACCCAAGCGAGGATCGAGCGAGCAGTGTCCGTCTGAATTTTGAGGTCGCTCTTCAACCTTCTTGATCAGACATTCAACCAAAATAGCGCCTCCTATTGTCGATGACGCTAAGCGTTTGTCAAAATTGTGTTCACGAACTTGCTATACAACTGTAGTGAATTGTTGCAACTTTCCAAGAACCACTGAGCAACACTAATATTTTGAGTCCATCCTTGCTACTCAGTTCATCAGATTTGCTGGTGCATTTGATTGGAACCTAATTCGTGGATTTCAATTACAGTTTTACAGTAATATTGTACAATTAGTTGTACCTGAAAACGTTTGGGGAATGAAACTCAAATGTAAATATTGCGTGATTGAAAGCAGAAATATTTAGTAAAATGCAACAGTGAAGTTTGAGGAAAATCGAAGAATCCATTCAAAAGCCTTGGTATATTGCCATTGCTGCATAGTTGAGAAGACTATTGTGATGTCACCCTCACCGAAGGACAATGATATGGGAAATATAAAACATCATGAAAGAGCACTGGGCTTACTTCTTCCAGAAGGCAACATAAAATATCAGAAACTAGTGGAAGGAATGCATGCTTTTCATGAAAAATTAAATTTCTTGGAAATATCTTTATAGTTAGTTTCTCAACAGCGCATGACTGAGTATACATGTACATGCATTTTAGTTTGTATATCAATGGGATGATTGTGAAAAAAAAAATGATATCACAGCATACTTGCGTTTTTCTCAAAACTGGTAAAATCTAAACATTCCATTAAATTTATGATTTTCTGCTGTTTGCTTGATTTTTTCTTATTTTATCAAAGTCAAGTGAACATGAGGTTAAGTTCCTTATTTTCCTTCTTACACAACAGGAGCTCTACCCAAAATAATGACCATTGAGACATTACCATATTGTCTTATATATATTTCATCATTCATTTATTTGCAAAAATGAGAAGATGTACACAAAGCAAAGTTTACTTACATGATTACAGGTCTCTTTCTTTATTTAGGCTTCATGTTCCTTGTGATGGTGGATTTTTTGTTTGTTTTGTAAGAAATGGTACCCTCGCAACAATGACTAATGTGCATCTATCCAAATCTGCCTAATAGCTATAGTACACTTGTAAATCTCTGTATATTATCTGTTGTTTATGGACATGTGCGCCTGGAGTATTTCATGTTATTTATTGTGCTGCTGAGCCATGCAGTTTATTGATGTACATCACTGACACTTTTATAGATTACTAAATTGATAATGAGTACTCAACATGAAGTAAAATAAAGTCATAGCTATAAAAAGTATATTGTCAAATAAGAAAATGTAGCACCAGTGCATGATACTGATTTTGCATTTAGCAGGATAATTGAAGAATATAAATGTGCAAACATGAGTGTGTTTTTTTTTTCCTTTAAATATATAATCTCACTGTTTCATGGTCAAAATTATGCTAATTATGTGTTCCAATTCACGCAGGATTTGCAACATAATGTAAAAACAGTGCAACTTCAACCTATAAAACACTGTGGTACAGCAGATTGGTTGTTGCATATCTGTTGCCATGTTCACTGCAGTTACTGATCAGTTTTCATTTTCGAACCTTGAAATGAAGATGATTTGTATTGATTAAACTGTACAGCAACAACCACTTACATAACCCTTAGGAGCATTCAGGACAAATTATTTATCACCTTGAATTTGGAAAAAAATAAACAAGTTGTGTCCACATTTCCTTACCGAGCAAATGATCTGTACACATACTATTCAGATTTACTAATTGTTTGATAACATTACCTTTACATTATAATAGTACTTATACACCATGAAGGGTTTCTTATTACTGTGAAGACAATAATTTAAAATCTGAATGGACAAAAAAAAAAAAAAAAAAAAAAACAGCTTCATTCATTGACTACAGTGCAATTCTTGCTTGGATAGATTCCCTTAAACGTAACTAAACAAAGAAAGCAAAAAGCCCCACAGTTTAAAATAAAGAATTGGTCATAATCATGTGATGCATCACCACAAAAGCCATATAAAGTTGAGAAAATCATTTTTTTTTTTGGCAGATATAAATAAGCCTTTAATTGATGTTACAATTGCCCTACTTCATTGCAAGCAAAATATAACAAAAAACAATAAAGAATAGAAAACTGTAAAGGTTGCAGTGTTGAAGTCAGCGTTACACACATCATTCTTCCCTTTATGATATTATCCATCTTTATATAGGTAACGTGGTGACACACCACATATAAATGTTACAAAGAACCAGCAAAGAACTCCAGTGAAAAGTGGGGGGGGGGGGGGGGGGGGGGAGGGAGAGACACTTTCCTTCCACACCATCCCCCTCCCCCCACACCACCATCGCTCTGATTGATCAGGTTTGGTCACTCACTCACTCCCTCACAGTGTCTCTCTTCAAACTCTCACTCAAGGTTGGCAGCCCTGTAACATGCAGTCAACATTATGATGAAAAGAAGAAGACCCAACGCATAGTATCATTTGCTTGTAACAGTGCAAGAGTTTGAGAAGTTACAGTTGCAAAGATGGTAGCATCATGTGATAGTAAACTGAATGTACATGTATGTGGTACTTTGACTATAGCAGAGTGGCAAGTGGGAATACGATACGATGTATAACTCTTCACCTTCCTGGCCATAAGTTGTAATAGAATCCCCCTCCACATTCATCACATTCTATGGACCAGTGATTAACATTATAAAACAACAACAACAACAAATGTTTCTTATCTTGTATTCTCATCCTTTTTTTCATATACGATACTGTAAAACAAGATGTTTGTGTGCATTTTAATTTTTCGTAAATTTCACAAGCCAAGATTTGCAAGATTAAAATACATATAAAACTTCTTGTGTACACTGTATGCATTGAATGCCAGTTGGCAATTCACGAACAAATTTCATGCTGCGAAATTATCTTGCTAGACAGTATTAGCATTCATGACCATGTTTTGTGAAATTGTTTTTGTGTTGCTGCAAGTATAATAGTTTGGCAACTTCATTTCTGTAATTGGGTCCATAAGCATGATCTCTTGAAAATGTGTCTCACTTATAATGTATGTGTTATGTAATTTCTTTTGTATGCTTTTATTATCTACAATGGGAAATATCTTCAGAAACCAAACTTATACATTAATGTAGACTTTAAAATGCTGGTATGATGATGATGATGATGGTTTTTCTTCTTTCTCCCTCCCTAACAGGTCATACAATAAACAAAAGGAGCTGGAGCATCTTTCTGCAAACATTAATCTAAAGGTAAGTCTGGTTTTCAAGACAGGGACTACAACGATAACATACGATGTACAGTATTTTAGTACAGTTGAACCTCTCTTATCCGGACAAGTCAGGACCGGGGCTCATCCGGATAAGGGATTTGGCCGGATACGGGAGGCTCAATGCTTTATACATTGGATGTACATATACATACACATGTACTGATGTAGCCCATTGTAGTACCACATGTAGTAATGTGTATACTGCAACCTTTTCATTGTTACACTCAGTAACAGACCCCAAAATAGAGGTTCGTGTTTGCAAGAATGATATCATTTTCTTTTATAAATTCTTGCGATGATTTACCTAAATGATTATTAAGAAATGTATCAAGTATATGTAATTCATGTGTGTTTGTGTAGGAGTTCTCAAGGAGTTGGGAATCCCCCTTTCCTCCCGTAATTATTAAAAAAAGATAAAAAAATCACGGCGAGATTGCGCCCGGATAATAGAGAGATCCGGATAAAGGGAGGCCGGATAATAGAGGTTCAACTGTACCGGTAATCCATTTTACTCCCAGCTACAGAAAGAAGGTTTATGTCTGAAGGACTTTATATTGCTTTCAGAGCATGTGGTGAATGTTAAACCTACATTATTATCTAACATTTGTACTGAATTGTACATGATGTGTGTGGAAATTATTTGTAGGGAATAAACATGCTTCCTGCATCTCATCTTGCACAGAACACTTTTTTTCTTTCCATCATAGCATGTTATTGATATAGCCTTTGTATCCATGTACATGTATACGGTACATTCTTGAGTGTCCATGGTGTGTGTAGAATGCAGCTGTGCATATTAACACTCTGGATCCAGCTTCAGGAAGACACTGTGTGTATTAAGCATTGTTGGCAGTAAAGCATGCGATTGAATGGGATATAATATGGCTAAAAACGTCAAGGGGACACAAAATGCCTTCCTAACGTCTAATGTGTCCTTAAGGTAATAATAAACACTTAGTGTCTTCCCAAAGCTGGATCCAAAGTTTTATCATGAGTGTCCGCGGTGTAAATAGATAGTGTGCACTAAACCCATATTTCAGTGGCGGATCCAGAGGGGGGTGCACCGGGCATGCCCCCTTTATGTTTTGTTAAAACAAAAGAAATAAAAAGAAGTAAAAAAAATGAAATGAAACCCCGGGAGTAGCACCAGAAATATTTTTTGAGCCCCCACCCCCCTTTACGGAATTCCTGGATCTGCCCCTGTATTTAGCTTTATGACCAAGAAATTTGAAGAGAGATACATTGATTGGAAAGAAGGTTTAATTTCCTTGCTCTGTTATTGTCATTACGAGTATCAAAAGTAAGTTGTAAAATGTGCATTGACTGCTGAACTCATCATGACTGGGTTGTGTCTGCAGCTGGCACAGAGAGGGATCAATCTTTCTGTTTTACCGTTCATTTTTCAGACTTTTCTCCTAGAATTATCAAACCTTTTGTGGGAGCTCTGGTTAAAAAGTGTCACTGCTAAGGCCCTACTGGACACACACACACAAAAAAAAATAAGGATTGTGCAATATCATATAGCAATACTGTTTGGCTCCATTTTAATCAATGCAAAAAAAAAAAAAAAAATGCACAGTCTTTGATGCGATAATGATGCACATCTGGGATACATATGTGTATCCTTGGAATATTGAAAGAGAAAGAGTAAGACCAAAAGCACACATACATGATGTATCACACAGCTTAAATATGAATCTTTATATCTTGTGTACATCAATTAACAGAATGTGCAGTGTTATGGTACAGTCCATGACTCAAAGTGTCTCCCATGACCGTTATTGCCAAAGTGCCTGTGAGTTTGCCACATGTAGATACTGGTCTTCCAGGAAAATTGCACAAACACACACACACACACACACACACACACACACACACACACACAAATCAGACTGAGCTTGCAGCATGTTGTTACATTCATGTGTACCTCTGATACTTTAAGAAGAATAAATGAAAGTGTCGTTAGCGAAGAATTGAGTAGAGGATTGAACTGAAAAAATGATATCCCTAAGTGAAGCTCTGTACCAATGCTCAATTCCTTTGTAAGAATTGGCTCCCAGTGGTCACAATGTCATCCAGTGCACAGTTGTTATCATTTCAATTCAACCACTGACACTTATCATATTCATTCCACCATTGACACTTTAATTCTTACTGTAAAGAAACCCGAAATTTAGAAAAAAAAAAAAGACAAATTGAACCTGACCAAGTCATCAAACATTATAACTTGTGTAATTAAGCAATTTTGACAATTTGCTTTGATTTATATGCAATGGGCAACATTCCTTTCACACTGTTCATTATAGTACATGTATTTCCATTTCTTTGAGTGATGAGGTACTGTACAGGCAGTAAAGGTGTAAATGCATTTCTGACTAACTTTTGTGTCATTTCCATGCCAAAACCATACCAAGGAAGAGAAAGACATTATGCATTGAAGTGAAAGGCTATGTTAGTTTGTTCTTACAGACTTGCAACCAACAATTGAGATGAATGGTCATGTAGACCTTTTTTCTTACAAAACTATGGATGACAACCCCTCCCCCCCAAAAAAAAAAAAAAAATATATATAAATATATATGCTTGAGAAAGATGAACCTTCCACATGTAAGGCAGAACATCAACAATACTATCTGTATGAGTGAAATAGATAAACACCAGTTATCATCATTTGCATGTGCACTGTGGGTATAAGCTGGACAAGCTCTTCCCTTACAGCCATCAAATGCAGTGATGACTAAACAACACAGATTTTACATTTAACATGAATAAAAAATAAGATGAAAAATCTTGCAGTGACAGATGTACATGCATAAATACCTCGAAATGCTTCAATGACAGATAAACATGTAGATAAACAATTCATATATGCACATATTTACAACAAAGAGAGAATGATGTAGTAGTCCATTAGTTTCTCCTCACAAGGGAAAAGTTCATCCCAGTCTGCCAATCAACTGAGAGTCTTGTAGCCTATCCTCTCATCCATACTGTCTGTGGACGTTGTGAATACTTCCGAGGGTTCCATGAGGTATGAATCATCCAGATACATGACATCGACATCATTGTAGTCTGTGAACGAGACCTGGTCGTCTTGTTTCAGCTCTATTGTCCACAACGGCATCATTGGCTTCTGGTCGTTCCGCCTCCGCCTGACGTATATCACCGTGGAGATGATAGCAGTGAGGAGAAGCACCCCACCCCCTGCCGCAGCGTACACATAATAGTTGTGCAAGGCATTCTTCCCACTTCCATTCTGGGCAGGATTGCCGGGTGTCTCTGAAATGTCAAATGACAAGAAGACAAGAATGCAAAGGAAACAGCAGTGAGTGAATTGAATTACAGAGAGCACCTGCCATTCAAGGACATAACGAACCAATAAACTAGTTTGTTGTGTAATTATGTCAAGTCAGGGTTGCAAAAATCTTAGACACCATCACTCCAGCTGAAGATATTAGACAACATATTTTTTATTCAATGAAAGTTATTTTACACAGCACAAAATCAGAGTGCATATCAATTACCATTGGTGAAAATGGAAGCTGAAAAAAGAATTACATGAAGCACCATATTACAGTGTGGAATTATTATTATTTTTTTTTAATGGGGAATCACTTCATAATGTTAACAACAATTTGAATAATGCACTGCTTTGTTTGAAATATTGTGTGTATAAACAGTAAAAAGAAATACATACGGTGAAAGACAGATATAGGATTAATTGTTCCTGCATTACCATAATACATATCAATGTCCTCACTCTAATTATGACTCCTTTTGGGGAACAGTGAATTATTTCTTTCAGATAGCAGGGATGATAAGCAGTGAGTGTGGAAGAGAATATTAGGGGTTTGGCCATCTTTTGAAGATTATTTCAAGGTGGTGTGACTGTGGGATGCCCTAGGCAAAGTTTCCTGACCAACTCTCCCCACAGTCCCTCCCAAGGGGGGACTTCCCCTTCTAAAAAATTACTCATTGTTCGCAAAGCTGTCCCCTCCCATCTCTCTTTCAAATCTCTGACTAAAATTTTCACCTTGCCGGACATTTCCCCATAACACAAGCCTGTGTTGAAATTAATGATAAGACGACCATGGCCCGACTGATGTGCAACATTTTGTCAGCTTCCTTCCTACTGAATGACTACGTACAGATGGGCTGATCCCACATCTCTCCTGCCTGGGATTGATGAGTAGATGTTACTGACAGGTAAAAACCACATGCCTGGGCTTAATCTGCCTCACACCAACGTTAATAACTTAGTGAACAGGTGATTAATGCTCTTGTGGCACTGATTCCATGATGTGAGTTCTACCTTTTCATGCCTACATAGTGTATCTCTCCATTTCTAGTTTGGATTTTTACAAACATGAAGCGTGTTAAAGTGAATTTAATTTACATTGAACTCTTCACTCATTGCATTGCCATTCATGTTAGACCACATCACAACCTTAATAAATTCATTCTGGCCATGCTGCTCTTTCCTTAGGAAGTGCATATCAAGGTATACCGAGGTAACAGAATGACCCCATTAATTTGACAACCTATCACAAGGCTATCTAACTGGGGTTAAAAAGGCTGCAAGAGAATGTCTATTTAACATTATTTGATGAGCTACATCAGTAAGTGATGCAGATTTCAAGTGGAATTTTGAACATAGATTGTTGACAGGGGGGGGGGGGGATCAATCTTGTTACCCTATCACCATGCAGATCATAACCATCAGTTCTATTGACATGTAAACAGCAATAAATCACATGGAAACTGGAGAAACAAGACCTTGACTACATCCCCTCATCTCCTTGGTGAACCCCAGCGGCCAGTGACACTGAACGGAGAGAGAGGAGTGTTTTCTCAAACTCATGCGGCAATGACTCACTAGTTTTATTTCTTCAAGATTTGATTGAGGCTGACAGACAGGTGCTTAGCTGGCACTCATCTACCCCTGGTATCCTCCAGGACCGGGTGTCAGAAAAGCGTGTGTCCCCATGGCAACAGCCTCTGGAGGACTCATTCATGTGTTCGACCACCATGAGTAGACTTCCGCCAGCAGTCCAGTAGGTGTTTTTTAACTGTTTCATGTTGATGCGGCAATGATAAAAGAATTTGTTTCTACTTAAAACTTCTTTCTCCTATTAGGAAGTACCATAACATGGAATGAAGAGCATCGTTTCTAAGTAGATGCTTTGTGGATCCATACATATACATGTAACTCCAGGGTCACTTTCGGGGGGGGGGGGGGGGGGGGGGGACATAGGCCTACAATCTGAGATTAAGTTGACCGCTACCACACTCCATGACTAGGGGGGATGGTGGCTTTGGACTGCGTCTAACCGCTTGAGGTGGACAGTAATGAGAAACAGAGCAGGTGAGTTGGCTGTGCGCCAGCACCTGACACCTGCTGAATGAGGGTTGCATGACCTAGGATAATTGATTGGTCTGATCAATACAGACTGCTGATTCAACTTGCAGTTTGGCATATGATTAACATATTTGTGTCACTAATTAAAACACGCTGTACAACTCGTAGACTTGATCAAACGTGTTCCAATATCATCTAAATTTATGCAAATTGATAGACAAATCACATCGATTTATGTATGCATCATACAATCTAAAATGCCCTGGAACAGTTCCTTTACAGGCCATATTTTGACTGAAATGCCAACAAAGCGACAAATCATATGTCAGAAGATTTGTGTCACCTGCTCAAATTTTTGGTTGAGGTTTCTGCAAGAAGGTTGATATACCTTTTGCTAAATGACATCAGTAAAGTCTCTTTGTACAATGCATATGATGTCAGAAGAAATGAAGCACAGGCTCTGGACTTAATGCCTAGCTGCTTCAGATATTTGACAACTTGTGCTTATTCAGTTAGAAAGCACATCAGAAAGTATTCAAGCAAATTACTAATGTCTAAAAAAGATCAATCCACCTTATATAGCCCCTGTGTGTGGGAGTTGCGATAGTGGACACACCAGGAGAGAAGACTTGATGGGAGGGACTGAAGTATGCCCTTCCCAATCCCAGACAGTTTTCTGACTCATTTCCTCCATTACTGATTGGTCCAAGCTTCCAAGAGGGTCCTTGTGTTTCTGGAGAGAATGTTCTGCCCCTGACGAGCTTACAATAAAAGACCTTTGAATGTGTATTGAACAGGACAAGAATTCTTCTCAAGAATAAAGAATTATCATCCTGAATTCTTATGTTGTGTGTAAACATCATATCGGCTTTACTGTTTTAATAATGTATGTGGACTCAGGATACTCATGTGGAAACAAGACAGTCATTCTTTAGTGATAATAATGTGTTGTATGTGTATATAATTTCTAGTGCACTAGAGTATGCTATCAAATTGATGAAAATATTTATAAATAATTTCATCAGTTTGATGGAAGTTGATGTCGGGAAGTTTGTCAATCAGTTGCAATCGAGTACTGAAGAAAAAAAATACTATGCTTGTTATCCTTATTATCACTGGGTGCAGGCATTGAAACTACTCTCAAAGTGAATCATGGGCCATATTTTTTCTGCAGTACTAATTTCTATTTTCAGATGCTGCTGACTTGTTGGGTAGGCATACTCAGTTCTTTGCTAGACTTTGGTTTTTACACTCACAGGGTGGATTAGAAGGGGATTTGGTCCACACAACGACAGGTACCACGTATCCAAAAGTAAGTCTGCCCTGGGAGAAGGAGCAGGTCACTCGGTGCTTCTTTGTTTTGAGCCTGTCAGGTGACTTCATTGCTCACTGGACTCTACCAGGCATCGACATCATGCTGGTGGACTTAACCCTTTGTTTGCATTGAGTGTCCATTGGCTCAGAAATCCCCCATAGCACTGTACACACTTACAAAAGTCCCTGGCACAGAAGGGTTAAGTAATAAAGGAATGATTATGGCAAAGACTCTCCATTGTCAACATAGAATAACATTATATAGCTTTTCATGACCCATGCATAACATTATGTTTGCATGTGTGTGTGTGTGTGTGTGTGTGCATGTGTTTTTTTTTTTGTTGGTTTTTTTAATATTTGCTATACCTAAATGTATTGTATAGGCCTACCTAATGTAAAAAACTTACCTTTAACTGAGAGTAAACTAACTAAAAGTTAAAAGTACCTGTGCAGTGCTGCAGAGATGAAAGGAAATGAATGGCCACTTGAGCCCATTTGGATCCACTGAAATAATAATTGGAGAAATTTGTGGGATATTTCACAGAATTCTACATTTTGTTTGCACCAGATAAAACTTTGCTCAGCATCAATGAAAAATGAGGACATGCCATCTGGCCGTAAGGGTGGTTCTTATCAATGCACAAACTATACACAGCTTCTCACCTATGTTTGTGCAATTCCACATTGCACTGAAGCTATGACATGTGCTGCATTCTTTGACGCTATCTGCACCAGCATGGGAACATCTACTCAGGCACTGCTGGGAGAAGTTACGACATTCTGCCGGTATGCTCGCTGTTGCTGTTGCAGGATCCGTTGAATTCGGTTCGGCCATCTGGCAGGCTGGGCATGGGGAACAGATGTGATCGCCGTCCTTGTAGTAGCCTTGACCACACGCTCTGGGGCAGGTTCTCGGTGATTTTTACAGAGTTTTTGCATGTTTGGCACATGTCATTCTTACTTGCTGTGATGAGATGAGCAAAACACATAAAACAAAAGCAAAGACAATTAAACAGTATGACTAATCAATTGCAAAAGACTCAATTGTATTTACTGGCTATACTTTTGTGCATACTTGTATAACATTATAAAATGTAAACAAATGTGATTCATGCTATCAGAAATCACCTAAAGTATTTTGAAGTAACATGCTGCATAATAATTTTTAGTTTAATTTTCAAGCAGCTAACAGATGTAAAAAACTTAGTATAACCCCTTGTTAGGTATTTGATATACACTGTAGTAGTAAAAGTGATAGCATATTTTTTTTACAGTGCACTGATAAGGCAATGAAGCATCAAAAGCTGTCAAAACTGATTAAATCATCATGTGGGGAGGTTTCTTGGCACCCGTAATTAATAGGTGATCCTGTTATGAATGACCAGCACAAAGCTTGCCAGTCTTTAAACCACTGAGAGTTCTTATCATAATTTTGCATCTACAAACTCCCATCACCCCAGAGCTTGGCAATCACTGAATTCCTAACCAGCTCAGATAGGCTGAGGGAGCAGGAAATCAAGGTCCTTGTCATTTCTGAGTAACACATTTCACTGTATTTTCTTTCACAGCATGGGTACTGTAAAACCAAAAATTTTTACGTGTACAAAATTTTCACAAATTTCACGAGGAGCCAGGATTTGTGAAAATAAAATGCAAAGTTTTAGTGTACATAGTGCACTGAATGCCAGTGGCAGTTTGCGAAAAATTTCATGCCATGAAAAAGGCTGTCGGCTCTAATTCATGAAAGTTTCATGCCACAAATGTTTCTGGTCTTTCAGTATATATCAAATTCTATCACTCATCATGGTTTAATTGTAGCTAAAGTAAGCAGTATTGAGCATTATCTTTGCTCTCCACTCCCATCTCTCGGTTCTCTAGCTAGTTACAGTAAATTCTGTTTGCAATAAATGTTTATGGAAGCAAAGAAACATTGTATAAGCAAGACCATTTCTCAGTTAATAGAAATGACATGACAAGACTTAAACAATCAATGGATGACACCTACCATTAGTATCACTGCATTTTGCAGAATATTCAGAGCAGTTACATGGCCTGCATGTCTCACCATCCAACCAATGAGAGCTATCAGTACACCTGTCACAGAGGGGTCCACCAACACCAGGGCTTACAGGTGCACTCACCAGTACTGCACAGGAGATACGAAAAGGAAATGAAAACATGTAATAATAATGATTGATAATAATTACAATTTATATTGTGCCATATCCATTCATGAAATGCTCAAGATAAAGAAATAAGAAATGTCAAAATATCATGAAAAATATGAGTCTTCCATTTAGTCTTCAATTTAGGTCATCTTCTGACAACCTGTGATTTCAACAACAATATATGAAATAACAAAAAAGCACATTACCATTGCAGGGCTTGTTTGCATTGCCTTCTACATCATAGCAAGGAGCTATGTAATAGCTCCTTGATCATAGTTACTCTATAATCCATAAGAGCACAGTTCATACAACGTGTAGCACTGTGCATATTGTCAAAACAATAAAAGTCTGGAGCAATGACCAACAACAACACCCTTCCCCCATGCAACTTAGCTGAAGGAAGAAAGGAAACCTTGGTCGAGGACAGCTGCTGGTCATTCCGTACTTTAATAGTGTCAAACTCTGATTTTATCATTTGAGTTTCCGAGCATCTCCCTTGAATGTAGCTGTTCACTGACTAATTAAAGAGCTGTCACCTCATCTAGGATTACTGCTCACACTGAATGATGCCGTAATGATCATTAATACACATATAGGACCAGTAAATGTCTTTGTTTCTGTAATTTAATCAAGTATGGCAGGACAAATAAGTGCCAAAAATCATGGCTGACACAACCAGTGACACCTTGATGTTCTCAGCTGAGAGGGAAATCATAAAATCTCTGAAGCGACAGAGTAACGAGTCTCTTTCCTGAGCCCAGAGACCGAGTGATGTAAGAGGCGTGTGTTGTGTTCATCCTTGGCTGTGGTCATGTTTCCAGGGACAACATTTGGGAAAGCTCCCTCAATGTCGCAGTAAATCATGAACATGCTGTCAACCTTCTTCAGAACAAATATGATCATAATCTCTCCGCTCCTTCTGAGAATAAGTTTTTGCGGTTTATTTCTTTAATCCTTTTTTTTTTCCTCATGAGAACAACTGACAGTCTTATCATGCATTTGAGACATAAGTGACAACCACTCACCCTCAAAATGTATTCTATGAATGTTTGCAACAGTATGATGAAACAGAACAGATACGAACCAGGGCGCCATTTCATAAAAGATGTTAGGATGGCAATTCTTGCTGGAATGACAACTTCCAATAGCAACAGCCAATCAGGAAGCTGGATTCTTGTTGTTATTATGACAATTGTCATTCCAGCAAGAGTTGCTATCATATCAACTTTTTATGAAATGGGGCCCAGATCAGTATTCTTAGGGCTGTGCGTGGATGTGCTGTAATGTTATGCTTTGGTATAAATCTTTCTTGTTGCTTCTGCCTTTCAACCAGTATGTTTGCATGCATTTACTCTTGCAGCACACTCATACTATTCCATTGATAAAAATTATGATATAGAATAACATTTAACAAAGTACATACACATATATTAATGTACATTGTCTTTGAATTTCATGGTGACAAAAATGTGACAGAGAACACTGAGTTTGCAACTTTTTGCAAATCATTTATGGTTTAGTCTCACGAGTCCAGATTATTCTTCACTAAATTGAATTTCCCAGCAAAGACAGAGATACAGGTGGATGGCAAATCTGTGATTCAGGACCTGGCAGACTAGTCTAATTACTGTAGATGTATCAAGTAAGGGTCACCTGTCTCTTGGAGGAGAGCTAATTGTGTTTCAATGAGTGACAGCATCATTGGTTCACCTAGTATCTCCTGAGGTTATTCATGGTCTAGAGGTGTGGAGGTGGTAAGCTCTCTCCCCCCCCCCCCCCCCCCATCTACTGTTCTCTCAATTGTTCAAGTTACCTACAGTGATGACTACAGAATGGGACAACTGCATGCATATAGAGAGTAATATCTGGAAAGAGTGTTTTAGTTACCTACTGATTAAGCATCGATAAGGGTGTGGTATTCTGAATGACAATAGTACATGATTTAAGATGAATGTGTGTTATACTGAAGGTTGTTTATCATAATTATCATATCTTATTACAGTTTTGACTTAAACACTGCCAATCTGTCACAAGTAGAAATTTTTTTTCCAAATTCTTTGAGATTTTTGTTTCAATTAATATCAGTGATTGGAGTGTTTTGTTATGCATGTGGTTATTCCGACTGAGCTAATAAAACGGTGTGAGGTAGTGGGAATTTGTTTGTTTTGCACAAAGTGACCAGAATAACAGAGTCGTAATGTTTATATTGGTTACAAGTTAATGACGATCATCCAGACACTCCCTCCGGTCAGTGAAAGAGGATCAAGCAATTACTATATATGCTATGATGAAGAAAATCTGTGGTCATCTTACAAACTTAACTCTTTCATTGTCAGTCAAATAATGGTTCTATACATGAGAATTGCACATCTATGGCACATCATTATATCTGTGGCTGGATATGAGTTAAGTAGGTTTCTGGTATCCATGTCATTGTTGGCAAAGACCTTAACAACGGATCCTCCGTCCCTGGTCCTCCTGCTGATTCCCAGTGGAGAAGAAACCGCAGCTTACCGTACAAGATTTACGAGATTATCAAATTATTTGCAAGTCATGACAAAGAATTTACAATGTATACAAGTGTCTGTCCAACAGAAACTCTCCAGGACATTCAAGCATCACTACTTGTCCTCCTTCAATATGTCTTTTATTTTTCATTGTCAGTCAATGAAATAAGAAACCAAAAACTATGAAGAAGGTGCATGACATCTAAATTTTCTCTTTTAGTAATGGTTTCTTGTCACAAGTCTGCAGTGGACATTTCATTTTGACATTTTGATTTTTTTTTTCACTACTAAACACTATATTTTTTGCCAAATAAAGGTCAGTAAAGACCATTTGAAAATGGTAAACTGGTGAATGAAACATCACTTGGTCTCTGAAGGAGTCTATAGTCACTTCACGACGTATATAATTCCTTGCGAAACGTTTTATTATGTCAGATTTGCTCATCTGAATATAATAGATAACCATATATTCAATTAAATCATGACCAGAAATCAAATGTGACATAAATAACAATATTAAATGGGTTAGTGAAATATTGGTTAGTGATTGGCTAAACACAGTCATGTGATGGAGGCACATTGGTTATGTTCGCCCATGGGCAGAACATTCTTGTAATGTTCTCCCATGGGAAAACATTTTCACATAACAAATGACAAACTATACCAAACGACTGAACGATCATATTTTTCACGCAATCGATAGGATAACCCATAACAGATGATGGTATTTGACTAACCCATATAATATAACAGATGATGACTTCTGTTGTCGGGAACATGTACCAAACGTTCCACCCTCAGGGTTTGAAATGCTATTTCGGGAGGCTACAAGTCCCTTGACTTCGTCTCGGGACTAATAACCTCCCTCAATAGCATTTCAAACCCTTTGGGTGGAACATTCGGTATGTTCCCTCCCCCGCCAGTCATGTATATAATATTGACTGCCATATTCATCACAATCAAATCATTCCTTTCTGTGACTTAACACAGTACTTTTGTAAATGTAATAGATACTCTTGCTGAAAAAAAAAAGCAGTTTTCCTCATTAAAAAACACACAAAACATGACAGCTGAGATTAATATTCAAAATCAGCTTCAACCTTTCGCAAATGGAATTCTCCATGTCCCTTTCATAACCTGTGAAGTTCCATGACACTTGCTCCGTTGTCCCCGATCTAGCCTCCTTCTGACCCCACTTTGCTTCTGTTTGTGACTAACCCCCTGATGACACACACCCCTCTGTCTCCACTTTGAGAAGGAATCACACCAACTGTGAGCGCACTGCGTGGTCATGTGGGTGTGATCATGTGACACATCACATGATGTCACAGACCACAAGTCTGGACATTTTCTTAAATAATTTTTTTTTTGAGAATCAGTTTCATGACACTCTTGGCATCTCCACAAGTGACACATCAAGAAAGCCTGCAGAGAAACAAGAACTTGTAATATATCTGTACAGAAGTTAACCAGTGGTACAATTGTGGTGAACCACTTTTGGCACTAAAAAGACAGATTTTGAAGAAAATTGGAGCTCAGAGAGGGGGCCCCTGGTACCACAACTTTAATGCCATGAAAGATGTGTTTTAGATAGTATCCCTGGTGATATGCCAAACCACAGCAACAGCCACTAACTAGGCTCGTTTAGTGGTGGAATACAAGTGGCTGTTTGTGGTCTGAGGAGGAGACCCCCCCCCCCCCCCCCCCCCCAAGGTGCAGACAGGTGAAACTGGATGCATGCTTGGTCAATGGCATTGTGGAATTGACATTCAAAAAAACCTTTACAAATTACATTTTGGGCAGACTGTATCGGATGTGAAAGGGTAGCCAACATGGCTTATACTTGAAGGAAAAAGTCACATAACACACCATTTTGAAGGGGAAGGAAAGGGGTCTATGAATTAGCATGTAAATATCAAAAATATCTGTGATTTAATGAAGGTGAAGAAATGAATTGTTTCATTACCAAATCTATGTCCTTTTCAAAGTGAGTATTTAGAAAACATAGTGGCTGTTTGATATCCATACTCTCACAAACTACTAACATAAGGTTAGGACAGCAATAGTCAATATATTTCTTTCAAGGTAGATTACGCGGACAGTTACAAAGGAACTAAAATTGTTATCGAAATTCCAAGGCACAGTGTATCACCACTGATTTCACGCAAACATCAGTCCCTTGAGTTACTCATGTCGGATTGATTGTCTGTTGTGTGTGTAATGTTATGCTGAATACACCTGCCATTTCAGAGGTTGATGCACGCAAGCAATTAACTCTGAAACTATGACTTGCATACATGCGGTGTCTGCAAATGCTCTTGAATTGAACCACAATAAATGAAGGCAATGTTAAGATGATTCTTGCCTGAGTTGCTAGTGATGTCATAGATGATTTAACAGATCACAGCAAGGTTAGTTGGTTGTGTCTCTTGTGCCTATGATTTCCTGGCATTCATTTGTCACAGTGGTCAGCTGATGGACATATAGGTGTCTGCTGTCCATCTCTCTTTGTTCTGGTCACAAAGTGACCTAAAACCTTTTGTCTTTTCTTGACCATTGTTTCAATTACATATACCACTTTTTGACAACTATAAGATCTTTCATCAAGAATGAATTGTCTACATGAGAAGCTGGAACTTTGAATATTGTACCCATCACAAACTTGACTGAGATTTTATCAACAGTGAAATAAAAGGTTAAAAGTTCAAATATCACTACAGAAAAAGAGAAGACAGTACATGTATGTCATCTTGAAGAGGTATAATTTCCTGGGAAATGATTCACGTTTCAGCTTCACCACAACACATGGTTTTCAGATTGTAAGAACACTGATATATGTGGTCAATATTGCTTGATGACAAATATACTGGAAAAAGAAATCTGTGACAAAAACGTCAAGAGGTCATACAGCAAAACCCATGTTTCACTTTGCGATTTTCAGAATATACACCTGTAGTTCATGTCATTAAACACTTAGTCAATGTCTCCAAATTGACTGCCAATCAAGCTGTGCAGGTTCGTTCATCAAGGGCAAGGGATATGTAGCTCGCCACAGGGTGAGTCACCCCCCTCCTCCAACCCTCTCCCTCCTACACGTACGAAGGAAAAAAAATATCAGAGGGAATCCCCTTTAGAGCCAACCATCCAATGTGTCACATTTGGCTGGCAGCGACATCCAGAGTCCATATCATGTCAAACATAGCTAGACTAGCAGCTAGCGATGAAATATGAAATTAGGGATTTTGTAAAGATAAGTGGTGGAGTAGCATTAGTAAGGAGACACTCTCCTATATCTTGGTTTACAGGGGAGTTATTGCGAGCTTAACAGTCATTTTAGTGTTGTCTTTGTATTCTTCCTTTTCCATTTAATTCTTGCAAATTGAGGTTTTATTAGTAAATAAAACATGTTCAATCAGAGTTCATCCCCCTCTGACTATGTGCATGGAATCTACAATTGTACATGTTTTACATTAAACACCAAATATAATACAATGTGCAATTCAAATGATACCTACATGTATTTACTTTAAACACATGTACATGGTGCACCATTTTGTTTTGAACTACAGAAGTATGTGCATTTGCAAGATTTTTGGTAACAAACAGATAGTATCAAAAATGTAACTGTTTAAGTTTGATCAACCAAATACATTGTACTCTGATTTTGTTTGAAATAAATTATTTTGAAGGACATTTTGGAACTCTGTTGCAATAGATATATCAGACAGAGTAATAAAGAGTACTGATGCTCCAACAGGCTCAACTCTAAGTTCTTGATATTGAAAAAACATAAAGTCCCCCTGGCAAGTTTGAACACAAGCATTTTCTTTGTTTTCTCTTTTAAGGGGGGGGGGGGGGAGATGGTTACAACCGTGAGCATAATTAGCACTTATGTACACATGATGTAATTGCCATACGATGTGAGTTAATATGGATCTGGGCTTAAGGTATTCCCTCATCCTTAAATACAGTTGAACCTCTCGTATCCGGACAAGTCGGGACCAGGGCTCGTCCGGATAAGGGATTTGGCCGGATACGGGAGACTCAATGCTTCATACATGTAGAGTCTACATATACATACACATGTACTGATGTAGCCCATTGTAGTACCACATGTAGTAATGTGGATACTGCAACCTTTTCATTGTTACACACAGTAACAGACCCCAAAATAGAGGTTCGTGTTTGCAAAAATGAAATCATTTTCTTTTATAAATTCTTGGGATGATTTACCTTAATAATTATTAAGAAATGTATCCGTTGGGAATCCCCCTTTCCTCCCGTAATTATTAAAAAAAGATTAAAAAAATCACGGCGAGATTGCGTCCCGATAATAGAGAGATCCGGATAAAGGGAGGCCGGATAATAGAGGTTCAACTGTACACCTGTTCAGTGGCATCCTTCCATTGGTGTCACTGCCCACACAACTTCCACCACAGGTCATCCACCGCCCTTCCTGACTTTACACCACCTGCCATATTACACTCTCCCTAGTGATGACATACAGGTTTCCTGGTTTGGGTCATATCCAATGATTATTCCATCCTTGGAAATAAAAAAAAAGCAAACTGCCCAACAAATCTGTATCAGACTGATTACTTAAAAACACCTATAGTGCATTGCCTACACGTTCCATACTGGGTGGAACTAATTACTTAATTTTTGGCCCATATTATCTAGTCAAAGAATGCAACTGCAAGTAAATACTGGCCAGGATTTCAGCTGTTGTTAGCCATGTGAATCACTCAAGAGGTAAAGGTTCATAGCACAGGTGGTAACAAGTCCTTTTCAAAAACTTGATATGCTGTTCTTATATTGTAAAAACCATAAATTTTGTAAGGTTTTTATTATTCAAATTCATGAAATTCTTCCGTCGAGATGTTTTCATTGCAACTGATTAACAAATTGCCCTACATCGATGTAAATAATTAGTATTTACGTCAATGTAGGGCAATTTGTTAATCAGTTGCAATGAAAACATCTCAACGGAAGAATTTCATGAATTTGAATAATAAAGCAGTACCCACTGCATGCTTAAAGGATTATAACCAACACTTGCTGTCGGGTGAAAGCTCGGTGGTCTAGTGGAGCTGACGCCTGTCCGGTGATCAGGAGGTCGTAGGTTCGAATCCTGCTCGAGTATGTATGCCCATGATTTTTTATCATGGCTACTACTAAAACACTGATCAATTCAGTGTTTATTTACGTCGATATAGGGCAATCTGTTAATCAGTTGCAATGAAAACATCTTGACGGAAGAATTTCATGAATTTGAATAATAAAGCAGTACCCGCTGCATGCTTTAAGGATTAGAACCAACACTTGCTGTCGGGCGAAAGCTTGGTGGTCTGGTGGAGATGATGCCTGTCCGGTGATCAGGAGGTTATAGGTTCGAATCCTGCTCGAGTATGTATACCCATGATTTTTTTATCATGGCTACTACTAAAACACTGATCAATTCAGTGTTTCACTTACGTCAATGTAGGGCAATTTGTTAATCAGTTGCAAAGGTTTTTATTTTCGTGAATTTTGCAAGGTTTTTATTTTCATGAATATGGCAATCAGTTGTGTGCTGTTTGTGAATGTAACAACATGCAAAATTACTAACTGTGATCTAGATACGAATGCAGCGTGCACATGTACGTGTCTCCATTTATTCTCGTGCCTAACCAATCACAAATTTTTGCATTTGATTCGCAAAAAAATAGACTCACTATATGTTTTAAAGAACAGTATCACCGACACATATTAATAACCTCAGTTTTGCCACTCAATTGAAACAAAAGAAACAATCAAAAGGTTTCACTGTCTTCATTTGAAAAAGTTCATCTCTGGTATCTATGTCCCTCTTCTGCGGCAAAAAGTCACATGTACACACACGGTTTCCTTTGAAACCAACCTGATGTTGCAGTCAGTGCTGATGGACCCATGTGCATCGCACTGGCAAAGACTGCAGTCCCCTGTCCCTGTAGCATAGAAACCAGTAGAGCAGTCTGAACAGTTGACCCCAGTGAAGCCTTCTTTACAGGTACACATTGTGGTTCCACTGTCACATGAAGTGTAGTTCACTGTTCCCTGACTGCTACACAGACATCCTGTATAGTGTTGAAAAAAAAGAAAAAGATTTTTTGAAAATGATGAAATGCTCATTATATTTGAAATCAAATTCGAAATATAATTCCACATAAATTTCAACAATCAGCAAGTATTCAGAACCTGTTCCATACTGAATTCTGAAATACCAAGCTAGGTTCCTGTACGGAATGGGTTAACATCATGACTATTGTGATGATCTGAAACAGTACCCTAACTCCATTTGTTTTATGAGTTCGTATGAATGGAGCTATGCTTATGGATTCCATCTTCAGAAAAAAAAAATAACAAAAATAATATATATATATATATATATATATATATAATATGCATATATGTGAAGGAATCGGGATGTGTACATACATTATGCATTCTTGCAGTAATAAATCTACTTGTTTTAGTTTTTTTAACCACCATTACTTTTAGCATGCGATTCATTTCTGCTTGCTTCAACTGATGGAGAAAAGACATGAAGAAGAGGAAATGTAGTAATATGGCAGATATGCCATTCTTATCAAATAAAGATACATGATCAGAAAATGAATCTTATTAGTCCAGGAAGATGTGCATGCACAATGCAATTTGGATGACCGGCTCCCGTGGCAATGGTCTGAGCAAGATTCTGACAGATGAAAAGTAATGATCAAACAAATTGATGTTGAGACTTCCTATCCACATTGCATTGGGCCAGACGGGGAATACATCCACGTGGCTCGCTGCATCCATTAAGACTCGAGACTTGATTTCTCAGGGTATCTGTTTCGACATATTCTGTCCCATCGCAGTTAATCTTACAAAGGGGGGATTCTGACAAGACATTCCCATTTGTCCAAATATTAATAGGCAGCAATTTTGCCCAATTCAACCCCCGGCCATGCCCCCCACCCCCCCCCCCCCTCGCCTCATATGATATGGCCCCTGTTACCCATTTCTTCACTTTACTCTCAGCATCCTTTGAAATTCCATCCCTGCTTCACTTCTTACACCTTATATTTTTCTTGAATCCTCTTCCCTTACATTTTTGGGAGGGGTGGGGGAGGGTAATGATATTTCCTTTCACTGTTCTAATCAGCCTTATATCTGTTTTCTCAATGCATTCAATTCTCATTCCGAGTGCCAGCATATCTTTCCCATGACATCCAACTTTCTATATATTTCTTGCAATTTCTCACAGATTCCCTTCCCTTATTTTCTCAAGCTAGCAGCCACCTTTTGTCCGTTGATTCTCCATTCTTTGTTCCTTCCACTATCTCCCTGTCCATATTCTCAGATCTCCTGCTCTAATTTTCTTCCAACTATCTGTATAACTGTTAATATGTTAATTCTATCTCCATATGCATTATCATTGCAATGTTATTTTTGTCACATTGTGTTTCATCAACTGTTCCCAACTTACTGTATATTCAGCACAGTTCTCTCTTTATCTCAGTCCTTCTCAAAAGGGAGGTGGGATGCCTCCCTGTTCTCAATGTTGCCTTTCCAATTTTTGCCTAGTGTCTTTTTTCTCCTCTCTTGCATCACCTTACTTTCATCCTTCCATGCACCCATTCATCTGTCTTCTCCCCCCCCCCCCCCCCCCTCGATTTCCTCTTGTCTACGCTCTCACGTTTGCCTGGTTGAAACACTGTACTGATGTGTCTGAGCCCTGCCATATAGGATTACAGCAGCTAAACAAGATTTGGGACATGACATGAATATTTCATTCTCCACCAAGTTATCCCCTGCTTGTGTGAGCTGGCTACCCTTGAAGCCATCTGATGAACATCTGAAGAATGAGGGACATGTGCCCTCAGAATTCTGAAATTCTGGAGGAATGGCATTCTGTAAAACAAGTTTTGTTCTCATGTACCTCAGACAGTCAGCTCTTTGGCCTCACATCTTAAGTCATTTTTTCTCAAGGTACATGAGTAGATACAGTAAATATATAGATGTATGAAATTAGCACTTGCTTTTTATTTCCTTTTTTTGTGGTATTTTTTTTTCTTTAACAAACTTAGATTAAAATATGCTGGAAGCACGCTGTCATCCACACTCGCCTAACTGGACACCCGTGACCTGAATTGAGATGACCTACTCGCTAAAAATTCTGCCAACTGACCACATCTTAAGTTGTCCATATGAAAACTGCTACTGAAACAATAGATGAGTGCTCAATTGCCCCATAGACATTCTTTGCCTCACTTGGGCAAGTGACTTTCAATGAAGGTGGCCATTTTTGCCACCAGTTCCATTGGTAATGTGTGAAGTAAATAATCACTTCGCATCCTGGACTTTTATACTGTATACGGCATATAGCAAGTCTAAATTTTCGTGAATCGAGACTTCCCGATGATACTGCGAGTGGTTAAATTCGCGATCATGGAGTTGTGCACTGAACAGAGTAATGTATACGCGTACGTCACATTCATATCAGGATCAGAGTCAATATTTTTGCGTGATTTTAATTTTGCGAATAGCAAAATTTGCAAAATAAAAACCTCACGAAATATACGGCGTATACAGTACTTGTTTAAATGCCAACTGGAGTCACAACACAAACCATCATGGCATAGCAATCTATATGGTCCCAAGTCATACTGTATACGCCAAATATTTCTCGAGGTTTTTATTTTCGCGAATTTCACGAGTCGGATGCTATTCACGAAATTAAAAACATGCGAAAATATTGACTCTGTACGCGTCTACATTTCTCCGTTCAGCGCAGGGCTCCACAATTGCGAATTTAACCGCTCACGAAATCGTCGGGAATTCCCGATTCGCGAAAATTTAGACTCGCGAAATATATGGCGTATACAGTATTCAACCTCCTGAATCATATCAAGCCAAGTCAAGCTGAGTAGCATATTTCATCATCTCACCACAGAGTAATAAGTTAAGGCTATACAGCGGTAAGAATCCAAATGCATCCACCACAGTGGCTGTGAAAATGAGGTAATTAAATTTTCTGGCAAAGCAGGTAATTGGTGCCACAGTTGACCACAAGGACTGAGAGACACAGGCAACTTGCCGTAGCCTTGTTCCATGGCTGTAATTTTTTTTTTCACATTTGTTAAATTCAATCTTTATACCTGTACGTATCAGTCTGGAAAGAGGCTAGTCCCCTTTATTTTATCAGCTGTTGTCATACTTTGCATGTAATATCTACCTGGTCACAAGCATAGAGTGTGTTGCTGTGAATTAATTTGTGTGTTTTGAACACTGTTTGTCGTTCTGTATATTACAGACACATATTCCATATGGATGAATATTTTTCTCCCTTCGCCGGGATTCATGTCCAGGTACCGGTAATGAAATGGTATAACACTCCCTCGAATGTTCTTGCTCCTTCCATGCAGGTTTCTACCTAAATCGTGCTGAATGTTAATGCCACTCAAAATGCCACCAAAGTATCGTCGCAAGACGTACACGAAGATCGAGAAGCAGATCTTGATGGAGCTCATCGAGCCAACCTCCCCGCCATCACCGACAAGCGAAAGGAGGGCAAGGTCCTCTTCAACTGCGACCGTGCCTGGACGGAAATCACGCTCCTCTTCAATGCTCACCGCGACACAGTGTCGCGGCGCAGCTCCGACGACTTGCGGGGTGCCTGGAAGTATGTGACACAGGTTCAGTTCCCCAAGCTGCCCCCGATGCAGATAGTGATGGAGTACCTGAATGGGCGGAAACGGCTGGTCAACTACCGGGCCTTGCTCCTTGATGCCTCCACTGGAAGATGGAAGACGGTGCGGGTACAGTCAACTTTCCTTGTCCTTTTTCTGTAGTTTTATCCCCGTTCTTTGCAATCACGTACAACCATTATGACACAGATGGGAAGTATGACATCTTTTAGCATTTTTCAAACGTTGCAGCAAAATTTTGCCATCTTTTTATCTTCCTATTTCAATAAATATTAGATCCAAAAGAATTTCATGATTTGCTTGCTGGCAAAGACAGAGCTTATTGCATGCTTGAATGCACAAGCTATTACCTTGTACATCTTGGCTGTCCCTTTGTTTATGCAGCTTTACTGAAGGGAAACAAAAATAGATAATTTTATTTGTAGAATGTACATCAATTAAGAAAGAAGGGGGATTAACTGCCATACTTCCAACCTTTGTCATATGGAAAGCTATTTAAACTTGTCATGAGTTTCATTTCTGTTAAATTACCCATCTTATGATGACTGTAGCAATAGATAACATGCATGTACTAGTTGATAAGGCATTATGTCCTGTATACGTTTGTTTAACACTGCATGAGCAATATCATAGACACATAAATCTACAAAGCACTTTCTTTCAGATTATTCCTCATACCTTGCAGGAACAGAAGATAGTTGGGATTAAATCTCAACTCTTATACAAAGCCAAATCAACTATTCAAGACCACTTGTATTTTTAAAAGTTAGTGATGGAATGCTACTGAATGTATTATTCTAAGAATAAGAGAATTGTTCTCCCACAAAAGAAAAGAATACATGATGACATCCATGTAGTTTGTGGCCTGAGATTTAGAATCAAACTGATTTAACTCCAAGCTGTAATCTGTGTTAATATACCTACATATGGAATGGAGTCAGAAGCTTGCTTTAACACTATGCACAAGCAATCAGTTCATTGTAACACAAAATCATTGTCAATCCAGCTTCAAAGCTGATCATCATGATTATAAGCCAGTTCGCAGTTCCACTATGTGCATGAGCAGAAAAAAGGTCATTTGTACCTTTGTACCAACATGCATGTTGGTTTTTAAATTCACTGGATAAGCATCTGTGATGTAATGATTATTCATGTAATACTTATATGCTGCTTGCCAGCACATCCACCTGACAGCAAACATGGTATTTGGCAATATCAATAGAAAGATATTGTTAATACATTCAATGCAAAATCATGTAATGGATGCTTTCCCAAGTGTTAATTGATGGATCATTCTGGTCATCTGGTCTACGCAAGTTCATTCTTTGTTTGAACAGGATCTATGAATCCCATGAAATGTTAGGTAAAGCTTATACATTAACATATTGCTCTGAAAATGAGTAAAGTGCCCCTAACTGACTGAGAAAAAGAGAGGTCATTCATACGAACGTGCCCATGAGCTAACTCCAAACTGGCTTATTATCTCAACAAAGTAACAGTTTTGTGTGGAAGAGATGCACTTGCAGCAAAGGCTCTTTTAAAAGAATATTTAATATGATGAAAAATTTTCTAGTCTAACCGTTTGTTGCATGTACCAGTAACCAAGCCCGATTTCTGTGCCCAATCTGTTGATAATGAATGTACCTTTATGCACCATTATACATTTGTATTACGTTCATGACCTCTGTTGTTTCTTCCATGTGTGAACCCCTATGCATGTCTTTTTTTTTCCTTTCCGTTGAACGTGACGTGACATTTCGCATTGACCGTGCTTCCACCACACATGCATGTCATCCCCAAGAAATCCCGTGTCCGCCTCTCACAGACCTGCCCAACGTGAAACAACGAGGCAAGCGCACCGTGTACAAGTTGTATGAGAAGGAGCTCCTCTTGGAGCTGGTCACCAACAGGTGGTCGGACGTCATGCTGACCGGGCCGGAGCTCACCTGCGAGCTCCGCAGGGACGGGGCCTGGCAGGAGATCCATGACAACTACAATGAGGACCCTCGTGCTGTCACCCAGAGGTAGGCCAACAAAACTTGAAATTTAACCAAATATTTGTGTCTTTCAGTGACATAAGAGGGCTTTCATAGGCAAAGTGATTCAAGGAATATGTTATTTCTGATAATTCTGCTACCACCTGATTTTTTTTCCCTGCATTTAACTGCAGTTTCTTTCTCTGTCTTTCATCATTTACAATTCCTTTTGACACTAGAACATCACCTTACTTTGGGATATTTGTCTAGGAAAACTAAATTTTCAGTAATGAGAAGAAAACCATTCATTACACATTTAGAGTAAGAAACAATACTCATCAGAAAAGTGTGTGCTATCCTGTTTGGTTGACAGTCTGATACCTATGAGTGATCCTCCCCAAATTTGTGCTTATTCTTGTGCCTGTAATATGCCATCAAGGTATGCACATGAATTGGATTTTGTTATTTGTCATCTTGGTACACAGCCCCATGACTCTGTCCATTTTGTCCTACACCATAGAACCATTCGTGACCTGAGGTACTGCTGGAAGTATATGGTGCAACAGGGGAGACAGGTGGAGGCCAAGTTGAAAGCACAGCAGCCAGGGGATCCCCCTTTCATCCCCACCCCAACCGAGGCTGTGTATCTCAGGGTGCGCCAGCTGGAACTTGACTGCGGTAGTCGGTTCCTGCCTTTCTTCTTGCAGAGCCCACAGCAACAGGGCGATGACATGTCTCCTCACAACACAGAGACGCCCTCTCCCCAGCAGGGCCAACCCCTGCAGGTGCCTCAGCAGGGAACCGGACGAAGAGGGAGGCCACGCTCCACCCAGCGCCAGGAAGCAGCAGAATCCTCGTCCCTCCAACACCAAAGTATGAGGCCCCAGCAGCAGCAGCAGCAGCAGCACCAAGTGGCAGTGTCCCAGCACCAGGGAATGCCACCCAGCATCAAGCACCTCCTCAGCAGCACCAAGCTGCTGCGCAGCAACACCAAGGCCTGACGCTCCAACACCAGAGCCAGGCACCACAGCAGGCTCCTGGGCAGCACCAGCAACCAGGAATGCATCATGGATCTGCCACATCAGGGTTCGTCACCTCACCAGGTCCAGGTGCCACATCAGGGCCAGAGTCCACACCAGGCTCCAGGACACCCTGGTCCAGGACCACTTCAGGTCCCTGCACACCTTAGCCTCATCCCAGGGCTGACACTGCACCAAGCCCCAAGACCCCAGCACACAGGTTCTTAACAGAATTCTCACTGCACTGTGTATGTGATCCACCACTGTTGTTATCTTCAACAGCCTATCATTGCTCACTGTACTTGCTTAGATTTGCTTTTGATTACTGTTTACATGTATGACTTTTAAAATGGTATTTTTTCTTTTGTCTGCCTTAGAATATGTTTATGTAGAAAGATTTGTGTCTTTTCCTATTTATATATCTTCATTTTTAAAAAGTTTCTTGCCTTCCTCACAAGATTTACTCATCTCTAATAGAAAGAGAGTCAACAGGAATTTTGCATGCAGTGCAATAATGACACCATATTTTTGCCAAATGAGTGATTTCTGTAAGAAATGGAAAATGCAACATAGTCACCAGAAAATTCTCAGAATGAAGAATAAAACTTTCGGTAACTTGAATTTCTGAAAAAGATGTCACATTTCAATGGTTTCACTTGTCATGAACTTTAGACATAAATTCAAAACTCACAATATCTACAGCAGCATTTTCAGTAAAGCTGAATTTTCTCCAGCCTTCAGTCACCAACTTGAGCGACATACAATGTACCCCATGGTTAATAACTTTCAATGCCGGATGATGACATGCTAGCATTCAAAAGACCTGTTAACCTAAATGTCTTTTTGTATTATAAGTGTATATAGCTGACTATGTGACTTGTGGCTGTACATAGCTTTGTAGAGCTAGAAATGCTAACATCTCACAAACATGGCTTTAAAATGAAATGAAAAGAAGTATCAGTGTTACATTACTATCACGCTATGTAAGGTTCAAACACTCATATCTATGAGCTTGGAAAAAACCATAATTGTGTTAGACTGTGTTGCTAGACTGTAGAAGTGCCAAGATGGTGAATTATACTTTTAACCTATGTTATCATGTCATTATTACCTGTACTTTAAAAGTAACCTTCTAGTTTTATTTCAGCAGTATGTTGATGTTGCTACAAGTTCATGGCTAAGTGGTTTTTATTAGTTTCTTTTCTCTCCAAATCGTGTGTGTAGAGGATAAGTCATACAACTCCACTCTGCATTATTTTGTGAACTTTGTGACAAAACATATATCTATTTCATATTCCTTGCATTGTACAAGGATTTTGTGCATCTGAACTTCTTCAGTTTGTTCATGAAAGTAAGTCTGTTTGATTTAACAAATTCAGCAGTTAGACTGATATTTTGATTACAGTTTTGTGAATGAAGTATCATATGGTGGATTTACTGTAATTTTTCTCGTAAAACAGAAAATATTCTGAAACAGTGCCAGTCATCTGTGGCATTACACATGTAAATATCTGTCCTACATTTAGGATAGACTGTGTTGATGGCATTATATGGTAGAATGAAATATGCATAGAGTATGGGAATTGCACTAAATTAGTCTTGCAGAAAAAAAAAAGAAAAAAAAAAACAATTCCTGTTTACACATTGTAATCCCAATTACTGTGCTGAGTGTTAATGCTAAACAATGAAAAAGTAAAAGCATTTGTTTGAATGGGTAGCTTGCTTGTCTTGTTTCTAACCAAAGATGAAAGCATTCATTAATGCTCTTGTGATATTACATCCCTTGCGTCCTAGTCACTCTTCAGTACATATATGACATATTTTTATGTGTTCAGTTAACCGAATACATGAATGTTAGTATACTTGCTGTAATTACTTTACTATACAACGGCACATAAAAATGTTAATATGTCAAAAAAAGTTACTACATTCTTTTATTGCTACAACCTCCTTCAACCCCCCCCCCCCCCCAAAAAAAAAGAAAATCATGATTATCAAACAGTGGATGAGTTCTCTCCAATCGATGTATGTCAGTGCGTCTATAGACTCCACCAACTACTGTACGAGCTGAAATTTTCACGTACAGATATTTTCGTGAATTGCTACTTGGCTGGACATTTTCGTGTGTTGTTAATTTCGCGGTTGCGAGGGTCTAACCGAACTTAGTTATTTGCGCGTTGTTTATTTCACGTGTTGTTATTTTCGCGGTCAAAGGCGATTCGCGAAATTCGCGAAAATAAAACCAACCGCGAAAATTTCAGCTTGTACAGTAAACCAACGATCATTGTGTTGTAACAAAAAAAGAGAGAATATGATTTGATGAAGATCATTCAATTAATCTACAATTTTTTTTTTTAGATGTCTCATTGCTGTAAGACACTTATTCCATAGTGTCTTATTTTGTCATTTATGGTTTCAACTCTAGCTTAGTTTGAACTTATCAGAAGATGTTATCTGATGTTCTCATCCAAACTTTTGCAGGGACACTCTATACTGGATTAGTTATACGTGTAGTTTTCATATTGTGTCTTGTTCAGCATGTAAAAAAAAAAATAGAAAATAGATTGTGTAGCTTGAACTATAATTTTGAAGTGACTAAGCCCACATGTATAACAATTTATAGTTCGAGCTTTGTACATATGAAAAATAGGCAGCAGAACACTAGCATTTGTGACCTTTTGTTATGAATATTATATCTGTCATTTCCTTTTAAAGTTCTCTCTCTGCATGTCTGTGATAATGTTGACCTGTTTGAAGTCGTATGATTTATACATGTAGATATAGTTGTGAATATGTGAAACCAGTTGGCATATCTATGTATGCCTTTCGATGTGAAGAAAATCAGGCATAGTTCTCGTACATATGTAGTTACTTGATGTTTTGTATGAAAGGATGTAGCATTCAGTACAAGGAGATCTTGTATTCCTTTCTTGATACTGAAACATGTGAACACAATGCTCATGTTCTAGAAAAGTAATAAAACTCTTCACTACTCAAATCTTTCCTTATTCTCACAATCTATGGCGTTGTCACTAAATGAGTGGATACCTATGAAAAATGAAGATACATGATAAAGAGAAAGATGTCCACTTCAACAAGTCTTTAGAGTTGTATTCATTTGATATTTCATCAGACAAATTGAACACTAAACATATTGATCATACTTTCATGACACATGCCATTCTTACTTTCTCGTAAATTATGGACAATAGATAATACATTCTTTTCATGTTGGCTCAAATCCTATTACTGCCACTGTTTTTGAGTAGTTCTACGATACAACAGACTATCACTTGACTGACATGGAGTAAGACAATAAATTTGATTCCATTATATTTTCCCCATCTTGGATAAGGCATGACTATTGCTGTGTTTGTATCTTACAAATTGAAACCAACATCACTCGCTTATGAAGAATGTGTTTGCAAACAATACTGAAAGTAAAGTCCACATGAAGAAAGACAGTAACCATATTACAACTAGTTAAAGACGAGAGAAATATATTATGGATATATTAGGAACCTTACCATCCAAAGATGCTATTTTCCCCCATTTTTGCAGCTGCTATAGTGCCATTAAGAGTGTCAATGCACTTTGTGTTCAGCTGCTGGGGGAATCAAGGAGAATGTAATAAATCTGGAATTGCCAATCATTGCTATCTCTGAACCACACTCTTAAAGGGGGTGAACACAGCTCAGACACAGCCAAAATCAAAAATCCAAATATATTGTTTCTGGTTTAAAATTGTAGCAAAACACTGTATCAACAAGATATAGACCATATCATATTAGGTTGTTGGCAGAGCCCTTTGAAAATTGAATGCAAGCTAAACCAAGCTTGATGCCTTTTCCAATATTAGGAGCACTCAATCCTCATTCATACAGAAGTTTGATGTCCACCCATTCTGCAAGTTCATGGTGATATATGCAGTGAAAATATGTTTACAATTTCTCTGTATTTCCATCAATTGGCGATCTCAAGTACAAAGAAATTGCGAGCAACTGATCATATGGTGGGAAGGATTTCATTGTGACTATTGAAGATATTTGTTGAAGCAGGGATTCTTGTTGCCATGACTTCAGGAAAACTAATTGAAAGATTGGATAAAATGTTGTCTACTCCCAAACATTTTCTCTTTACTACAATCTTGACTTTATAGACCCTTGAACAATACAAGTAGTATCTAAAATACAACTCAATAGTCATGCAGCTACAGCCTGTGTAGAATAAAATTAATTACCATTTATTCATTTGGCCATAGGCCTATGTGTGTGAGTGGGTTTCACAGGAGGCTGTATAATGTAGGAATTGTCCTCACAAGGCATGAGAAACAAATACATGTATGCATATATACATGCATGCTTACATACATACATACATACACATATTCACACATGCAGAGTATAATAAATATTTATATGTAACTTACTACTTACTTAGAGAAATGAGAGTAAGAGCTATTATAAAATACAAGTTACAACACTAGATCATATAAACTGCTTGTATGTTAAATTTATGACAATTTCTTTATATACTGGCTGGTTAAAGCTGGTTTTAAAAATTCCAGGAGAAAGTTATCACATGCCACTGCTGGAAAAATTGGTTTCATCTTCATAAAAATAACCAAAAACTGCCATTCCAATATAATGATGCTTGCAATCAGAAGTCCACTGCCTTTAAAGACAGCACATAAGTACAATGATCACAGTTTTCACAACAGCCAAATGTTTTCTAACAACTATCTCTCATGGCTAAGTACAAATGATTTAACTGCTTTAATCCATGTAACGTGAACTTTAATACTTTCTCTTTGGCATGGACTCAAGCATGCCTTATCAGTGAAGGTGATGCAACTCAATAATATTTTCTGCAGAACAGAACGAACAAGATAAGAAAACTGTGTGCAGAGAGTACTATTACCGGGTACATGCACAAGCGTCTACACATTAGTTTCCTTCTCTCTCTCTCTCTCTCCCTCTCTCTCTTTGTCTAAATTATGTATGTATGTATTTACATATACATACACACACACACACACACACACACACACACACACATATATAATATATATATATATATATCTATCTATATATATATATATATATATATATATATATATATATATATATCCCTCTCTCCCTCTCTCACTCTTATTGTCTCTCTATCTCTCTAAGTATTTCCCTACAGGTCAAAGTGACACTCTCAGGCATTGGTGTTTGATGATTGAACTTCTTGTTTTGTTTTGTTTTGTTTTGTTTTGTTTTTTGGTGGGTTTTTTTTTTCAGGATGTTCTCTTACTTCACTTTCACTTTAAAATCTAGATGAAATCACTGAAAACAAATTATTCCTTCTGGCCATCCTGGTTAGAATAAACCCCAAGAGATTTTCCTTCTAGGATACGTACAGTCCGATTATATCATGTTTCCACCAGCTATGGTGCAAAAAAGAAAATACACTTCCGTAGTGCAGGAATGTATAACACATTAACATTTTGCCCTTTACTGTTAAACATCATCCAGCATAAAAAAAAACACAAGATAGAATACAGCGTACAGTATTGTGAATCAGTGTACAATTAATCTACTTGCATAGGTAAGAACAGAACAAGGAAACTGCCGAACTAGGTATGTACACTTTATACATAACTCTTTTGATTTCTATCTTATGAGGAGGGTAAGGTGACTTCAAAATGTATATATCTTAATCTAATTTGCATGAGTCTTGCATGTCAGTTATTTAGCATATATTTCTATGAGATTTATACATTTTCATTTACAAATGTATATGTGTATACAAGTAGAAGTATAATCCATCACATACATCTATTACACACAACAAACTATGATGATGATCATCAAAAATTGGTAGCACAATCACGAGCATGAGCAGCATGAGCATGTTCATCATCATTTTTATAATTTTCAGTATATCTGTTAGACATCGTCATCATCATCATCATCATCATCATTGTCATCATCTCCACTAGCTTCAGTAAATCCTCATTCTCACACAAATCACAAGGAATCCTAAAAAATCATGCACATGTCGGTTTTCACATGAGACACAGGGTCATCTGATACAGGTCTCCCGGGCATGACGGTTTGGTGCGATAGCAGCCCCGGTTTGGTTCCCAAAATTCACTTCAGCCAAGTGCAATCAACCAGCACCTATCATGTAACAGACCTCCTCAATACCAGTGGGCCTGTCTCAACTCACCCACTCGTCATATTGCCAATTTGCAAAATAAATGAGCTATGGCATATGAAGTCGTCTGGACGAAAGAGATTAAGTGCAGTGACCTTACAGCGACCCCTCCACAGACATGGAAATAAGAGGCAGGACAAAGGCAAAGGGCGGAGGCAAGAGGCCTATACAGACATCTATTTGTGAAATTTTATTACATTTTTTTTTATCTTGTGTGCTATTGGGTCTGAAATATTTTTCACACAAAACAACTCATCAAAATTAGCAGGACCCTTACCTCTCATAAAATCCAAAAAAGGTTTCATTTAATTACATATTGATTTAATTGAAGATGATGATGATAATAATAATCATCATCATCATCATCATAACAGCAACAATTTGACCAAAAAAAAAAAAGACTAGGAAGGATATATAAAAGAAAAAGAAAATCACATGATATCCATTTGACCAGAATTTTTTTTCTTCTGCTGATTGAGCGTATTTTCATAAATCAACCTTCCTTCTAGAAATGAAGGAAAACAGCAGAAAACTGCAACTAAGCTGAGTGCATGAAGTCATTATACATGCACTTCTAAAATGATGCTAAACATGAAAAGCATCTTATTACACCAAAATCATGGAAAGGGAGAAGGATGTGGTTCCAGGTATCGAGACCTTGCTTCAATCCCCACTACACTGTACTCTCCACCACACCATTCTCTGGGGTGGTATCACATTAACCCCTTCCCCCCCCCCCCCCTTTTCACCTTCCTCTGCCCCTATTCCATTCCTCAAGGAGTAAGCCAATCACCTTCCTGGTACTTTTGGCTTTGACCACCCATGTCTGCAACAACGCTGGAGCATAACAGGATACTTGAGCTTTTGAAAACTGAGAAAATGTCTGGATGTGGTTTGGAGTAACGATCATTAAAACTATCCTGCCAACATCCTACACAATTACCTTGATCGTCTTCCATAGCATTCTCTTGAATGATTACCTTATTTCACACCTGACATTCACAGACTTACTCCTCTCCTCTGCCACTTTATTGGGTCATCTTGAAGCTCATCTTACAAGTAGTATAACTGACAATTGATGAGAAAATTCTGTTAATAGTTAGCAAGAGACATTGTGGATACTTAGAGAAAAATGAAGAATGCTAATTAATCAACATAAACTGAATATGATGATATACTTAATAATAACTATCTCTAACAATTCTTCCTCATTTCCTGCTTTTTAACTCTCCACAAAACAATGCTCAACACCCACTGCAATTTCTATGCAAGTACCTTTCAAAGAAAGTAATAGTCATTTTTCTTCCTCCCCTTTTCTTCAGTCTCTCATCCTTAAGTCTACATGGCAAAATATACAACAATCCAGACTTAAAAAAAAAAAAGAGTTCAGTTTAGGAATAAAGGAATGGGTATAGGGCCTATAGGCCCTATCTGAGAGCTTACCCACTGTTGATGCAAAAATTTAAAAGTAAATGAGTAAAACAAACCCAGACTCTGGAAAATGCACACTCACGGATAAGATTTATATGAGATAAGATATAATATTGTCATCATTTTCCTATAGAGTCTCTGAGACTGTCATCAGCTTCTACTTCTATTTCTACAGCTGCAGTACTAAAAGTTGTATTCTGATATCTAAGCAACTAAGATGGCATGATGGTTGGACAGAACATTTACACACAAAAGAAAAAAAAACAACAAATAAGCAAACACACACATTGTGAATGATACAGCATAGAATCTTCACAATCATACAATGGGTAAGATGCCTACCACCAAGGGGTGGAGGGTTCAACAAATGATAGCATTGGACATGGTGTCATTTCACTTCTTTTTCTACACCATTATTTTCCACAGTTTTCCTGTTTTGTTTGTCAGATAGAAAAGATACATTCAATGTTAACCTCACTTTCTGCAAGTTGCTTGCCCATCCACTAAATATTTTGTGGCTTTCCTCTGTGTCTGTGTATAACAAAGTATGACTTTCCATACCAGCACAGTGCCACTGAAGAAGCACTTGAAAAGAAGGCTGATCTTTGAAACACTTATGAAAGATGACCTAGGAATGTAGAGAGAGGAGAATGTGGTTTCCTTCTCCCTAGCCAAAACAGAAGGTAGTTGAGTGATGCAAACACTGCCAGACAATGTAGTGCCAAAATTTTGCCAAAGGAGGAATTGATGGAAGTCATAAGAGATTTCATATTTTAGGGGTCATGCAAAATGTAAAGGTCTTACCCTGTAATTTCAAGGCATTACAAGGGCTTGGAAAAAACAAACAAACATAATTACCGCAGCTAAAGATAAAGATTGATATACTCCACCTATCTTGATCTTTAATCCCTAATCATGATTTAAATCTACACACAAATAAACAATAACACTTAGCCCTTTGGGTAAATGAAGGTCCAAACAAACCATTTAATGAAAGTACAAGGGAAAATTAAATTAACACTTATTTCAAATCCCATATGAAGAAAGTTTCTTTGGATGCATGATAGCAAAGCTATGCCAAATGTTACTATCAGTAGCAGCTGCTTTGCTAAAATGAATGAAAGTGGACAAAACAAGAGTTTGGAAAAGAGGGTTGAAATGATGGAAAGTTTTAGACTACTATGAGAACCTGCCAAGGTGTGGCTGTATGACTCGCTTTCCTCTCCTTCTCTGTGAGGGGAAAACCTACAGATTACAACAGGTAGCGGATGATATCACACCAGCTTGGGCCAGTGCCTGAAGTCATGTTTGCTAGGATTACCAACATGGAAACTAGCATGAGGACTGGTACTGAAGTTCTACTATCAGCACAGGCGACTCCCATTATAACAAAGTCCTTGGGACTGCCAGTTTTTGTTCATTCAACTGAAATTTCATAACAACTAAGTATATAAAGATGTATACACGAGACTTTGGAACCTGAAAAATGTTTTCATTGTCATGAGAATTTCATTTAAACCGTTTTTTGTTATATCGGGAGTGCACTGTACCAGTAATAGAAAGTTCTCTTACTCTTCCAATAGGTAATCGACACTGCATGTATAAAAGCAGGATGAGGAAATAAAATTCTAATATTTATTTCTTATCACAGTCTAGTGACCTATAGTTAATTACTTTGGTATTTTATCAGGGTATGAAATATGATCTTGGCTCTTGTTTACCATGACTAGGTAAATCTATTCCACAGGGATATCATTACCAGTGCCACTACCATCACTGCATAACCCATGTATTACTCCTGTTCACTCAAATATTAAGAACACATTTTAACATTTATTACTACAGAATTGATGCATGTTATATCGTAAGTATTTTACGACATGCTGATGCTTTCTTTTCACATTGAATGTCTACTGACAAACTAGCAGATATTCCTGAGAGAATGCCATTGGGTATAAATTCAATAGGCTGAGACATTGGGATCATTTACATTGACAGCATAAAACTTGGGTTTTCCTCATGTTCCAGAATCTCATTGGACATCACTAATAACCACTCAAAATCACAGCACAAGTAAAATCCAATATGAAAGTTCCATATCCAAAATGCATTTTTTTCCCCCACAGGTTATTCATCCGTGAAAACTTTCACTCATCAGTGAAAATTAACATAATGGTATTTGGTCACATATACCTCTAACCATTTTGGTACACTAAACCATGAGGGTTACCACTCTTGTTTGAGGATTCTGCATGCTACTTACCTTCAAACCATAGAAACTTCAAGGGTATAAAGTAAACTCTCACTGACTTTTCTGCTAGTGTACAGTATACAATAGTGGAATTTTAGGTTAAACATTTTTTTTTTCTTGCCAAGGCAGAAAGGAATCGTGTTCCCTTCATCATCAACTGTGTCATATCAACTATACTGCAGATAGGAAGTCTACATCGACCTGGTATCTTTCCTTGAATCCACTTAGGTTCTCCAAACCGCAACATGTCTCTATGGATTAGCAATTTAATACCCCAGTGCCTGCTGGACACTGACCAATGTCAATGTCTCTTGTTTAATTGCTTGGTCAACAACGCATGCTGAGAGTTGAATTATACTAATTCACAGGAAAGCTTACGAGCCCTAAATCTAATACTGCTAATTTGTGGCAATGCCGGTGTTTGGTTTTACACCCTGACGTGGAACCAAGCTGTCATCCTCAAAACGGGATCTAACCAATGATCACCTGACCTGGCTGCTAATTGGGAATTGAATAGTTGATGGTTGACTTCCAGATAACTGTCATCTTACAAAGAAGCCTGTCAGATTCCTGTCCATTCTTAATCCTTAATCTGAATCTGTTTCCTTGGAGAGATCTTTCAGAAATTTCAATACAATTAAAATTCGATTCAATCTAAAATTTACTCAGAGTTTTCTCCATTGAACCAGAGAGGTGGGTCTCACCTTCCTCATTGAACATATCACAAATATTATACAGTCATCTTCCCCCATTTTTCGGGGGAAAAACAAACAAACAAGCAGATGTACCATTGGTACATTTAAACATAACTAAAATCATGTATACAATAGTTTGATAACAGAATGAAAAGATATGCTGATTTAGAGCTATTTAGGAGAGGAATAAACAGCAATCTGACTGAATTATGGTAGAAAGGGAAAGCTAAGTTATCCCTTATTTTTTTGGTGTTGCAAAATTAGCAGGTACTGAGAAATTTATTATTTCATCTTTTTGGAAATTTCTATCAATGGCACTATGCTTAAATTTTTTCTCTCTTTATCAGCTCAACGATGCAGGAACATTAGACCAGACATAATATATTAACAGGTAATGGACTGCTAGTGTTGATGATACCTCACTACATTCACCTTAAAGTTGCACTTACTTACCCTTGGCAATACAGAATTCTACTCTACCCCACAGTAGATTTCAGTTTGATACACTGAATGTCACAGAAAAAGATAATTGCTTTATAGAGGCTAACCCAGCAAGGTCTGAGTGTCTACATGAGAGAGTTATGCCATTGGTTCACCAGGGTTTGACATTAGCGGTGGCCCAGTGGCCTGGGCCCAGGGCCACTAAAAATTGATGCTGCACCACCAAATTTCCAACAAGATCATCTTTTGAAGGCCAGATCAGGCAACTAAGATTCAAAATGGATTGTTTTATTTTCTTTTACTTCAGATCAATACATTCCTTTTTGGGGGCTACCAAAATTTCAAATTCAAAATTTTAGGGGCCACCAGTGAAAAAAAAAAGTTAGTATTGAGCCTTGGGTATACTACTGACTAGTCAAAGACAATGGGACTACAAGAGAAGCAAGGTTTTTGAGATGTATTAAGCTTAGATATCATCCACAATTCATCAATTTTATTAAAGATTTATTACTTAAACATCAGCTATTACAGATACATAAGTGCATCGAGACAATAACTGCATACATTTCAGATGAGGAAAACATAGTTCATATCTGAAATAATTTGAGGTAAACTTGTGATAATATGAAGAGTACAGGGACAAAATATAATATGAAAATCATGTCCAAAATAAGAAAACTTTTTCACCAAAAAAGCAGCCATGATTCCATCCTCCGTGTCATGATTATCTCAATTTCTCGGCTATCCTATCTCTCTGCAACTATCTCAATATCCTCACGAAAATTGTCTGGCGGTGAAGAGAAAGTTGCAAGATAGGGAGGGATAGGGGCTGGTACGTAGATATAATTACCATCACCATCTGCTGCATTCATTAGCATGTTTTCCCTGCTGTCAGCACTAAGACCATTAATGACAGGCCTAATGGGCATCTCCAACTTTCTCCAGTGCAATTTTGTCACTGCAGGGAAGTAGAAAACGGGTCCATTGCAAGATATTTGATGAAGTCATCATCAGGTTTATGGCAACCCTTGATAGGTATGCCAGGCTAAATGCTATCTAAATGATGTCCAATATGTCACTCAGGGATGATTTCATTCAGTAAACAGGAACCATAGCCCTGGCTGATTCAGGATGCTTTTCTCATATTTTTCCTGGTTAATATCTTCTTGCCAAGAAACTTTCAGTGAACTTTGCTTGTTTATAATGTTTTTCAGGTAAGAAAATCTTTGTACCTGATCTCCAAAAATATTGTTGCATTATAATTTAGCAAACATTCATTATATGCCATAAATATTGAGATGTATATTTAGTTCCTGCAGGCCTATATTTAACTAATTTGTTAAAGAATGATCCCACCATATTTATATCGATTTTATCATGACTCTTTCTGACAGAAATGTCAGATCTGTCTATAATGATAGTGATTAACATCCAAACCCATTAATGTGGCAAGGTATCAGGTGTCTCCTTCTTGACTCCATCCTCCTCTACTCTAGACTACACCTCCCCTATCTCTCTTCCATCCCCCACCCCTCCCCCTCCATCCCTAAGAATCTCTCCATAGTGGGTGTTATTACCCACCATCCCATACCAAGCCTGTGATTCCACCAGCATTGATATGGACATACATTTAAAAAGAAAATGGATAAAAATCATAACAAAGTAATATTAATTCAGGTTGATGACTCCAGTTCTTGATTGCTAGGTAACTGTGTGTAAGTGATGCATTTAAGTTATTTTCAAGATTATTATTTTCATTTTTCTGTGTGAAACCCTCTGCACAATGTGCCCAAATGTACCAGAGATGATATTCTAATCATTGCCAGAAATGCTATCCAATAGATGGAGATATTTCTTATTCCTACTATAACTATAAGCAAGTGGGATCAGAAATTAATGTTACCTGTGACAACATTGTTTTGATAACAGGTATATGAATATGTTCACGTCTTCCAGACTCACCCAAGATACCTTCTGTTGCCTCAGGCTTGAGTATGCATTCTGGATGCAACTTGGTGGCAACTCATCACAGAATGCTTCTGTTTCTTCATGTGGAGTCTTTCACTGTTCTCCATTTACAGAGGAACAAAACTCTTAAAGAGCATTGTACTCACAAGGGTTATTCCTGATTCATGCAGTGCCCAATGATGCAGCTGATTCAACAATGCAACAGTTTATCAACACTTTATCATCATAATGAGCTCCATACAATGAAAAGGATCTAGGACTACAAAATTTCATATTACCTAAGATCCTTTAACCGTTGAGGATGAGTCCGGAGTATACTAGGGCTGGTGTCTATGGGAAATGTGTGCTGTAGCAAATTATCAGCCCGTCCTCAATGGGTTAATACATTGTAGAATCACCTAATGCATGCTAGGCTAATTACATATCTATAGAAAAACAAAGTTTTCAAAATTCAAAAAGTCTTTATAGTATGCATATTATACACACAAGTCCTTCTGTACAGAGATTGGTTTGGTTTGGAGGTTTTGTTAACCCTTTGTATGCCTTGAGTGTTGATTGCCACAGAAAATTCCATAGCATTGCACACACTGTCCAAAGTCTGAGGCACAGAATGGGCTAAAATGAACTTTGATTTGTGAATATCATCCATCAGCACTGTCTGTAGAATACCTTCACTTTCATCACTTTGATAATCACTATCATTAGATATTATTTACAGACTCCAGAACCCTAGTGAATGTCTCATCTTGCAAGACAATACCATTACACATTTTCAGTGCAAGGTTAGGCAATACGTTAATCTAGGTTACAAGCAAACACGGAAACAAACAAATCATATGATACATGTCAGCAAAGACAATAAAAGTCAGGATTCTGAGCCAAGTTTTGCTGGATGACTCACACCAACAGCTAGCCTGCGAGAAGTCCCCACAGGTGAGAGCAAGGCAACACTCCCTGCTCTCCTAGTCAATGCTAGAATGTGAAGAAAATAGCACACAGGAAATCCACTGAAAATCTCCAAAGACACTGCAGCATAAAATGATTCACAGAGGTAGTTATTCCGCTGAAACAAAATAATGACTTTGAAAATATCCTTTTTTACGTGGTGCAAGCCCAGATATCTTACAATGAATCTTGACAGACTAACAAACATCGGAAGATTTGTTTAAGATAATTTTCGTGGAGGCTGATCTGATGGTTATCATGACTTTGTTTCAATATTTGTGGACTTAATCCTTTCTCTACCTGGAAGCATTGTTCTGCCATTCCTTAAAAGGTGGTACATTGTACATCAATCCTTTTTTATTCCCATTTCTTTCATGCAGCTCCATGAAATAATTGAACAACGTATGATGGCCCAAGCCACTCCACTGTCATCCTCAATATGAGTTTCCAAACTTATGTGAAAATTTCATTTCGGAAGAATAGATGGCACTGGAATAGCATAGCAACCTTTGATGAAACTTCTGTCTTGGAGCAGTGTAGATAACAAATCAAGCCATTCCCTAGATTTCCTTTCATTTCTTTCAAATACCTGAGGTATGATAAAGTCGCCACAAGATACATAAACTGCATGATCAACACAGAAATTCAATTTTGGAAATGAAATTTGATTCTAATGAAAACAGGGCACTTCAAGTAGTATCATTTGTCATTTTCAAGTAAAATCACATTGAAGGATCCATTTCTTTTCTTTGAAGCCCTTATTTGCAAATGTAATATCTTCTTTTCTATCATTACAAACAAAATTATCATTCAAGATCTTTTCTTTTTTTCTGGTGATATTGAAAATAAAATATTGAAAAAAGGCCCGGTTGAACTATATATTGTTCCTCTGGTTGTATTTTGTATTGCAAGAAGTATATCTATATCTAGAAGAAATGGGACTAGATTATTTCCTTCCAAAACAGGCAGCAAAATAAATGAAGATAAGCAAGTGCAAAAAACTTCCTGTAATCTATTAAAAACCACCTTTGCCTCCTATGAGGTGCTCTCTATCTCTCTCTCCTCGTTGATGCATTTACTGTCTTTATCACCTGCCCTGTCTGGATGATATGAGCTCATGTCACTGACATTTACAGCATGACACATCCTGAGTAAATGATTTAGAGCTTTATTTCATCAAAATGTTCAAAAACTCTCTCTCTATAATATCATTTCCTGGAGGGTTTTGAGTTTTCTTTTTATGTGTGTGTGTGTGTGTGTGTGTGATGATCACATACTATATGCCCTAGGAACAGCTCATTCTGTGCTCACAATTGCAATATTATTAGTGACTAAGCCCTCATGGAGCTGAATCAGAGAAAAGGCCCTGGAGAGATGAGAAAGAAGGAGAGAGCTTTCCTTATGGCTGTATCGGATCTTTCACAAAGTCATACTTGGGCCCATGCTGATATGGTTATTATCTGTACTTGAGCCTATAAATTGCCTGTCATGGTGTTGTCATAAATATCATCTACAATATGTGTAGTATGTCAAATCCTTCAATGTGCAGCCTTGATATATTTCTTTACATTCTATCATGATATGACATTCCTTCATCTCAGTAAAGCAAATAAAGTTTACCTTCTATATATCAACTTCATTTTAAAGGCACTCTTTGAAAAGGTCACTATACACACACATACAAACACATACACAGACACTTTTGTAGCACACACACATCCGAACAAATGCATAGATATGGAGAAAGAGAGAGAGAGAGAGAGTATGTCACATTTCCCATAATGAGCTGATTTCTTCTCAGAGATGTCATAGATGCAAAGTAAGGGCTGCCAGTACAGTGTCAGTTTGAAGAACCTCTTTTTGTGATAATATATTTGTTTAAGTTTATGTATGTAGTCTCTTCATTGTGTCGGTGGCTTGGTACACGTGTATTTCATACTTACTCGATATTGGAGGTTATTTTCAACGTCTTGTCACCTTTTTTCTTTTTTTGTGTGTTTTATTCATAGTTTTTTCTAATCATTACAATCATTTGTAAATCATTTGATCATGTTTGTGATATGATTTAATAAAACATACACACACACCAAAAAAAAAATAGATGCAAAGTAAAAATGATGAACTAATGAATTCCATAGCATAAGTGCATGAACTTACTTCTTCGAAAGCAACTCTTAGCCTGAGATATCTTCAAGTCATGGTGATTATGACAAAATTTTAAACATCTGAAAGTTATGCTACTTCATGAACATAAATCTAACAATCTGTAAACTTATGAAGTTATACCAGATAAGTTAGCATTATGAGCTACAATGATTTGCCCACAGTTCTTTGCATATGAGGGGCTTCTTCCTTTAATCCCCCAAATCTGCAAATTTGGATTATCACTGATGAGTGCAGAGTCTAAAGATTAATGGGAATACAGAGGATGTTGACATGTGACACAGACTGAGTCTCTCGAGTCGTTCCTGGCCCGTCATGACATATGGGAGGGACAACATAAGCCTAGTAAAAAACAGAAACGGTACCTGGTATTTGGGACCTGTAAAACATTGGATGTAACACTACACACTCAGCAGCAGAATCAGGTGACATGAATTGTGTGAGCTGTGTCACTTACTCAGTGTTCATGAATGATTAATGTCTCTTTCCTAAGTTTCCTGAATACAATAACCCACAGACAGCAACACAGCACACAGACAAGTGAGCTTTTCACAATCAATTCAAGAAGTGTTGCCACACAATATAAATGGAGCAGTCAGGACAAGGACAGTTATGACAACCATGTTTGTTTGTTTTCAATCTGAAACTAAAAATACTAATCAAAACAATGCTTGGTATTTTACCTGTCCTATTGTCTTAGTATATGTGGTGCATCAGAATTCAGTGTATGTAAACCACCCTCAATTTTTCTCCTCTGCCCCAGTTTTATACACAACAAAATGCACCTTCCCTGGCAGGCAAACAATTTGCTGTAAGTCTAAAATCATAACTAACATACATCACAGGTTGTATGCAAGTTTAACTTTGTCTTCTAGCAATTTGGTTAATAGAGATATGTGAAATGGAAAGAATAAGTTATACTTGAAGCACATTTTTGGAGCACAAATACTGTGTTGCAAGTGAACCATAAAAAAGAATGATTATTGTTTTTTACTATCATCATCACTGCTATTTCTACTATTACAATTACAATTACTATCATTAAATCAGTACAGTAGTATCGTCACTTTTATCATCGTTGTTATCACATATTTTTCATTCTTTTATTTGAGCATTTATTTAGTAATGAGACATATCATCTGAACAATCTTACTACAGGGAATTTATAAAAATGGACAATTACCAGGAAAATGTATAGTACTCTACATAATGATACAAATAGTGGGTCTATTGATGAAAAATTCTGAAATCACTACACCAGCATTTCATTGGCCCAATGAGTCACTCAGTGATCACTTATAATTTGATTGACACTTTCCACTTTCCAGGGCAACTGACCAGTCCAAGTCAGTCATAAATGCCTACAGGGCAGGGTGTGGGTGTGAGTATCTGTGGGTGATGGTGTGGGTTTGTGTCTGTCTATATATCTCTATCTCTGAATTTCTCCTGTTTCTTTTTTTTTTTTTTCATCGTCTGCTGGGCCTAATTACACAGACGGCATCATTCTATCTTAATTTGAAACATACCTCTGGAATTATGTCAAAGACTGGGCAGCAATACAGGGGAACACTAATTAAGACTCAAATTGGGCTGGGGCAAAAAACAAGATGAGAGAGAGAAATTGTCAAAGGGATGATGAAGACACTTGTTCTCACTAATGAGTAGGATGTTGACTAAAGCCTCGGAGATTCCAGTTGCCAATTTGAAGAGCTTTGGGGAGAATACACTCTAGACCCTATTCTAAAGGACTTGGGGAAGGAGGAGGGGTGAAGAAGAGTCACCAACCACAGAGACGTGGGTGCTACCCCAACTGCCTGCTAATGAGAAAGGCCAGCATAGTGATCATGATTTAGTCATCGTGGGTCTATACCTGATTAAAGGATATGGAAAGTGTCAAACACACAAAAAAAATCAAAACTGGGGAATCTTCACTTCACCTTGAATAAAGAAGAAATATTTCGCATTTACTATTAAAAAGCTATCTACGTAGCTTCTCGATGGAGACATTCTACAAGATATCATGGATTTGGTACTGAAGCATGAGTGTGTCTCCATTGATTTTTGATATTCATATTGCAGGTGAAACTATTGAACCCCCCCCCCCCCCAAGAAATAATCATCATCATATAAAAATAGAAAAGAGAAAACATTCAAGAAAAATGACTGTGACAATGATGGAGAGCTCAGTTTTTTAAAAGTGTAAATCTATGACAGTACTCATATTTAGGAATGAGTTGTTTTGATATATAAATGATAACTGATACATAAACTTAAATGTTGAATGCTGCTGGACGATATTCCACAACAGATGATGTAAAAGAGCAAACCTTACCATTCAATACAGGAAAAGTAGTATAGAACCCCTGCATAGGCTACAAGATTAACATGCTCTAACCTAACTCTCATCCAGTGACGGTGCTAATCTTCTTGCTCCTAAGCACCTGTCACAAATGGCCTACTTCTCAGTCACAAATCTTCACAAAGACACGCAGATTTACCTCCGCTTCTGCAAATCGTAATACGCTTTTCAGAAGGTTGGAGCTGAAATGTGAAATACTAACACAAGGGAATCTCCTACAGATGAACAAAGGAATCTTTCACTGAAAGTGAAACTTTGTAGTTCTATCCTCTTAGAGAAGATAAACAATCTCAGCATTGTAAACTTACTGGAAAAGGTGAAGTAACAAGGATTTAGGAACAATGCAGAGTGTTAGTTGCTATGCTGACATTAAAGGAAACCAAAACCCAAAGAGAAATGTGAATTGAGTGAAAGCAGCAACATTAGTAGAACACATCAGTGAAAGTTTGAGGAAAATCGGACAATCGATGCAAAAGTTATGAATTTTTAAAATTTGGTGTTGGAACCGCTGGATGAGGAGACTACTCGAGGTTATGATGTCATGTGTGGACAACAATATAAAGAAAATATAAAGGGAATTCCACAAAAATTCACTTTTCTAGCATAATGAAAGAGCACTTGACGAACCCCTTTCAGGAAGTGGGGGGAGTAATTGCTGTAGCTAGCAACAGTAGCCAATCAGGGAGCTGGATTCTTGTCATTACCATGACAATTGCCATTTCAGCAAGGGTAGCTATTGGTATCAACTTTTTAATGAAATGGGGCCCTGATCTGTACAGTGTAAAACCACAAACAGTCATAAGGGCAATATATATCAAATCAATTAAAACATCACTGCACCTGATCAAGGTCAAGTCAGTACACTTTGCCTAAGTTTAAGAAACTGTTTCAGGATCGATTGCAGGCTTGCATTCTCATAAACAGCAGTTATGGTTCAAATGAACCCCTTGCCAATAAGCTCAAGTGAATTTTATAATTCCAAGGAAAGTCTGTATAATGCAATACCCTGTAGCCAGGTAATGTTCTTGCCAAGTCTGAAAATTTGTGAGATTTCCTTGGACTTAGGGCTTGACCAGCCTTAGTAACCTGCCTTAATTGGATGATCTCATCATAATTCCAGCAAGTCCTCTAGGCCCCCTGCTTCCTCATGGCTTCTTTCCCCTCCCTCTCCACTGTTCTTTCTTTTTCTTTTGATTTTCTTCTATCTACCTATGTAACTTATACCTAGCTATCTACTGTTAAGCAAGACATTTTTGTGGCATTAATTTTTCACGAATTGGAGCCGGCAGCCTTTTTCGTGGCATGAAACCCTTGCAATTGCCACTGGCAGTGAATGCATGTGCATTGTAGTCAAGAACATTTGCGTGCATTTTAATCCCACAAATTTTTGCTCTTGCAAAATTCACAATTACAGTTCAAGCAAAGAGGTGGGTAGTAGCTCTTTGGTTCAAGCAACAATTTCTAGTTTTACAGTTTCTTTCTATCTATCTATCTATCTACCTACCCAAGTAACTATCTGTCAATCTATCTAGCTACATAACTATCTATCAATATATCTGTAAATAAATCTACCTATCTACACTATATCTCCCTTTGTAACTATCTATCAATATACCTCTATCTATCTCCTTAATTGTTATTAAAAATATCATTCTGTTTATCTCCATTCCATTCTCTCTATTTATTTCTCCAGGACTGCACAAAGTATAGTATTCATGTTGACATGATACACATGGAACAGTGACGATGGGCATATTCAAAATATCAAGTCAAGGATTTACAGAGTTGGCAGCCAGTAAGACAACATCATTTGATATTTGAGGGGGGGAGGGGATGCAGCAAAATATTCTTCAAGGACATCATCTCCATTTCATCTCCTACAATGAAAATAATACCCTACAATCTCTCCTGAAGAAATAATTATTGGCAGATATTGGCAGATACTTCTACACAGCAGTCAAGCTTACTAAACAGTTTGAGTAGGCCTAATACTTTGGCTTCGATTCAAATGTTGTTGTACAGGAACTGATATTTGACCTCTGTTGCAAAACAGCATTCAGTTCATTCTGATTATCACAATAAACTTCAACGTCTACATTTGTTATGCATAGAATATACCAGCAGAATAATTTAAGAATGCAAAATGAATATGTTACTATAAGAGTGATCTTTGCAGATAAGAACAAAAGGGACCACAGAAAGGTTGAAAGTAGAGAAAGAGGTGAAGAATGCATACTGAAACTTAAAATCATATACTAAATATGTCAACAAAACATTAGGCCACATCCTATTGTTCATGAAAAAATCATTAAAGAAGAGAAAAATGACTTACAAATTTCATAGTTAATAAATCAATTTCACTTGTTTATTTGTTTCAAACTTCCCCTAAAGATAAATTCTGATATTTCCTTATGGTAAGTACATACCACAGTTGTGCTCTTTTGTGAGCATTTTTTGTTTTAATTCTATTGTTAGATTATACAATACATACCACAGTCCATGTGATAAAAATTTCTATTTTGTTGTTATTTTCAGACACTTTAAATTCTCTGAGTTTAAGCTTTATATGTTGTTCTAAATGAATTGCGCTGATGCAAATGGTTGCCAGTAATCATAAGTGTAGAGATCACTCCTAGCAACCTCCAAGTAAATACCAGATGTTTAATACAGTGATTTTATCGGCAGGATACAGGTTTAACGGTATGGTCAGTTGATATGTGTATAACTTGGTAATTGATACCCTGTACACTCCTTTCCTGTACCACGTCACATATCTCATCACATACACCATGAGGAAGGTAGCAAAAGTTCACTGAACTTTGTCCACTGTAGAGTTGATCTATTTCACACACCTACACACGGGAACTCATGATCCTACTATAAATTATAGATTTAATTATATACTTAACATTTAATAGCTGTGGTATAATCGCTGGTTCTTTCATGTCTTATCTTCCTCTTTCATTCTCTCTTTCCTTCTGTCTGTCTGTCTGTCTGTCTCTTTATCAGCTCTTTCCAAGTCTTACTTGTGAAAATCCTCTTGTAATATGACCTTGATATAAATTAGGTTTTCTGTTGTTTCATCTGGCAGTTCAGAGATTATCACTTTGTAATAAATACTTTGCAGTTACAGTTATCTATAATAATCTATCAAATGAAATTTATGTTTTTTTCGCATTAATTGTGGAAGACTATGAATTGATCAGTTGAGGATATGAATCAAATGACAGGTACGGGCAATGTTTTCATTTTCCGTTATCAAAAGGTGTTAATCTGCTTTAGATTAAAGTTTTGGTATATATGACGGGCCAGCACATTCATTGTGTCTATTACTATTCCCTGCCCTGATAAGCATATCGGGCCTACATGATACATTGGAAAATATGACATTTACCGCTCAAGGACAGTAAAGACTCTTTTTCTCAGTGCTGCCTTATCTTACAACATATATTGACTTAGTGACTGGAATTTGATTTGAAGACTACCTGTTTTTGTTTTCATGTGGATTGCACTTTGCACCAAATGAGATTAAAGAAATACATGTGAAAATTGGCTACATGCAATTTAAAGGCACATACAATATTGAGCGATAATAAACATTACTACCTTTTTTATCTGTCCTGTATTTTAACAAAAATGAACATTTTCATACTCAAATCAATGGGATGTAAACCATATCAAAATGCAGTAGGCCTATTGATATTATGCAAGTTGCATAAGTAAAATATCAAATGCCTTAAAACTTGGTCAAAAGTAACCTTAATCCCCATCTTATCTGTACTTTTACTGATTTTTATATACAGTATGTCCAAAAAAAAAATTACAATCAGATTTTCACATTGATAACACCCAATATGATTAAATTGTCTGAATGCTAACATTTTAGCTCTATTTTGCAGAAAACCCCATTCGATTTGGTTAAGCGGTCACAGAGAAATGTGAGTTGTTGTAAAGCATGTCATGAGTCTGATTCTTCCAAGTTTAGCACTTCGATGATCTTGCGTGTGAATACAATAGACAGAACTTGGAGGGAAGAGATTCCCGACATCCTCTACAAAATTCCTCATTTCTCTTTGACCACTGAAGCAAATCGAATAAGGTTTTCTGTAAGATGTGGGCAATGAGTTATAGTTTCATACTCTGAATTTTTATCTAGATTGATTCAATATTTTTAAAGATATCATTGCGGAGGGTCCCGTTGTAATTTTTTGGGGACATAACGGTACAAGAGGGTCATTCCCACTACATATTAAAATTTGTGACAAAGGAAATATCGAATCAGTCGAAAAATCACGGCAATAAAAAAAATGACTTTAAAAACGTTGCAACAACATGGAAGTTGGTACTATCTACATGTAGGCAACTGTGACAAAAACCACACAAAACATTGGCGGAAAGGGGGGGGGGGTGGTTGGGAGGACGGGGACGAATGTTATTTTTCTACCTGTGCATTGAAGTTTGTATGTATACAAGTTACAGCATGAGCCCTATCTATAGACAATTCACAATTCTGTCTCTTCTACTCTATGTGCGCATTAATTCCTACAGGCACTCTCAATATGTGTAGTTAGCCAGGATAGGTCATTGTTTGATATGTCAGTTGCATATTCTTCAAACTGCCAAGCTAATTACACACACAACTGCATAACAGTACCAATGTAAACTCTGATTATTTTTTTCTCTATAGAGACATAGCTTCACAATATTTTGTATAGACGTGTAAATGGAAAGATAAAAATCATTACTATTACGATACTTCCCAATTAAAATCGGTCTCTTATAACTCCAAATACAGTGGTTCCGTCCTCCAGCCTCAACCACAACAAGGAAAAGTAGAAATTACGCGGTGCGTAAAATATGTCCCCGCCGGAAGTAGCATTTAGTAGCAAAATGTACAATATAGGTAAAAAGATCAAGGTCAAAGGTGAAAGAAGTCAAGGGTCAAAATTCTATGTAGAAGTTTTGAAGCCCTCACCTAGTGCCATCACATAAAGCAAACGGAATCGAAATCGGGTTAGAAATGACGAAGGAGTAGCATTTTGTAGCCAATGTACAATATAGGTAAAAAAATCAAGGTCAAAGGTCAAAGAAGTCAAAGGTCAAAATTCTGTGTAGAAGTTTTGAAGCCCTCACCTAGTGCCATCACATAAAGCAAACGGAATCGAAATCGGGTTAGAAATGGCGAAGGAGTAGCATTTGGTAGCAAAATGTACAATACAGGTCAAAAATCAAGGTCAAAGGTCAAAGAAGTCAAAGGTCAAAATTCTGTGTAGAAGTTTTGAAGCCCTCATCTAGTGCCATCACTTAAAGCAAACGGAATCGAAATCGGGTTACAAATGGCGAAGGAGTAGCATTTGGTAGCAAAAAAGTACAATATAGGTAAAAAATCAAGGTCAAAGGTCAAAGAAGTCAAAGGTCAAAATTCCGTGTAGAAGTTTTGAAGCCCTCACCTAGTGCCATCACATGAAGCAAACAGAATTGAAATCGGGTTACAAATGGCGAAGGAGTAGCATTTTGTAGCAAAAAAGTACAATATAGGTCAAAAATCAAGGTCAAAGGTCAAAGAAGTCAAAGGTCAAAATTCTGTGTAGAAGTTTTGAAGCCCTCACCTAGTGCCATCATATAAAGCAAACGGAATCAAAATCGGGTTACAAATGGCGAAGGAGTAGCATTTTGAAGCAAAATGTACAATATAGGTCAAAGGTCAAGGTCAAAGGTCACAACTGAAATTCTGTATAGAAGTTTCAAAGCTCCTATGTAGTGCTATCATATAAAGCAAACAGAATCAAAATCGGGTTAGAAATGGCGAAGGAGTAGCATTTTGAACATTTTGATCACACACGGACGCACGGACACACGGACGCACGGACGGACACACGGACGCACGGACGGACACACGGACACACACACGTACGGAGCCCGTTTCATAGTCCCCTGCTCGAACTCGTTCGGCGGGGACAAAAACAGATCATACACAATTGTGGTCTGATTCTAGAAACCAGAAAAATCAGTTAATGTGGCCTTTGCCACTAATTTTCATGAAACCATGTGTTATCCTGCATGCTTCAGCTTTACATGCATATGGGATTCTTCTTTTAAACAACCATCTGCAATATTATTGTGGCAATAACAGTGAGCAAGAAAGAGCTTTTTCTTTCTTTGAAACTCACATATGGTTTGGTATATCACTGCCAGTATCATGGACTACCTGGTGGCAAGATGCAGATTATGGCTTTGGGAGCTTTGTATAGATTTGATGAGTGACTATCATCAGTAAATTACATTCTTGCACAGTTGTCACTGTCTTTTGATAGAAAATATCAAAACTGAAAGCATAATTATGCAGAAAGCATATACCATGATACATCAGATACATGTGTGTTGTATTTCATCACATGAGGGAAGGTATGGGTACCTTTTATTTTGGTGTTTGCCATTAAGAATTCCTCTTTCCATAAATCATGTTTTCTCTTGTAGAGTCAACTGTACAGGCAAAAATGTCAATGGTTCCAATTATATTCTTGTCACATATATCAGCTTCTAGAGGGATATATTCCCTTCATATAATAGACATGGCAGAATAAGGATGATAACATATTATGCTCTGTATCACACAACAATCTGTTGATTTACATCATATTTTCAAAAGGAAGCTGTTAGTTTTCTCTCTTGCTATCAGATTTCAGCAAATAAAATTGAGAGGAATGAAATTATGGCAGGAAGTTTTTTAGGGTTATTGAATTTCAAAGTAAATGCCGTCATCGCTGAATCCCTTTTTAAGACCTATGTAAGATTAGCTTCTGCTGCTGGTTTGGACTGATTTATATCCAAACAAATATACAGATGTGGCAGTGATCTGATTTATCTAATGTGGTTTGAGGCCACGTAGTACATGTATACTACAGCTTGAATCATCTCATAACAGACACATTACATCATGGAAATATTGGACATTGTTTGTATTTCTCTACTGATATGATTGCTACAGATTCAATACCACCTCCGACGCAGTCTTCAATTAGATGTAAGACACATCATCCTGATAAATTTGATAATTTGATCATGGACCACTGGTAGGGTCCATGATTTGATAAACTGTAAAATGAGGACAGCTCTTGATAAAGATTTCTGGATAGCCATTCGGGGCAATTTATCTGTGTTTCATCCGACTGCCTCCAATGCTGGATCTAATCACATTAAACTGATGCAACCTACCTGCACATCAGATGATAAGGGCAATGCACATAATTGATACCATAAACAAGGCATCAAGCTCAAAACTAGAGTATTCTCATTGAAAGAATGGAATAGATATAATTTTACTGCTAGACAGGCCAATTCATACTTCATGATTAGAGAATATGTGAGAGATACAAAACTGTATAACCATGCCCTTTGAAAGCTAAATCAATGTGGAACAACCTAAACTAAATCTGCTCAAAAAGAAATGGGGAAAGGCAAACTCTTGTAAACTCATTACAACAAATGAAACTCACAGTCTGTCAGAGGACCTACTAAATTCATCATCTGATCAAATAATGTGATATAAAATTATATGCATGTTTCAAGTAATATGCTTGCACAATTTGTATATGTATATGTATTGATTCATTGTTTTAGGAGCATTTTTTTTTCTCCTTTTGCAGAAAGAAATTACAAGCCTGCTCCTGTTGCACAGCATTACTATACCAGGATTTGGATATATTTAGATAAACCAGGGAGGTGTTTTGTCTCACCTCCCTGGATAAACAAAACTTGTTACGTGACTATAACAGCATTCAAAGGGGATGGCTAGTAACTGATCAGTGGGAATCAGTGGGAATGCTGGGGATGATTGTTCCAATCCTTGTGGGATTCATTTAAGAGTACATTATATATCTACTGTTGTGTGAAAATTATTTGCTTCAGAATGGTCTCATGCAGTTCAATGTTTCCAGGTTAGCGTGTCTGTACAGTGTAAAGGGCGATCGCCCCGACACTGTACAGGCATGCTAACCTGGAAACATTGAACTGCACATTACTTGAATATGAGACCATTTTGAAGCAAATAATTTTCATACAACAATAGATATAAATGTACTCTTAAATGAATCCCACAAGGATTGGAACAATCATCCCCAGCATTCCCACTGATTCCCACTGATCAGTTACTAGCCATCCCCTTTAAATAAGAGACTAGCATTGTGATTACAGAAAATTCTCTCATTGGCTTCCTTCAAGATATCAGAGACAAAGAAGGAAGAGAAGGAGAAAGTGAAATCAGAGATTGAACAGGGAAAAGAGAGAGAGAGGGAGAGAAGGGGGGCTTGGAGGGGCAGAGAAATGTAGAATAGCAGGAAACAGATATCAAGATACAAAAAGAAGATGAATTATTTTTTTTTAATAGAACAAATTAGTTCTTTTCTTCATATCTCCCACAACAGTTCCTTTTCCACAGGAAGAACCTGGATGTCGTTATGCCCATCTCATAATCATAAAGGCCTATTACTTTTAATTATTATGGTAACAATGACGTGTGATGGCAGCCAATTTTATAGATTTCTAGCAGTCAAAGCAGCACAGATTCTAGTTCGTTTCAACCTTTTTGGTAATGATTCACAAGTGTGTTGTTGTGAATGTTCCATTGACTTAAAGCAAAGTAATCACTCTGACATTTTGGTATTTAAAACTCCAAAATATAGTTTTCACATTCTAATCAAAGTGAAGGCCTTGCAGTCAAACACAAAACAAGCTAAGCTTCAAAATCCTAAACAATGCTTTATAAAACAAAGATTTTATGTTCCTTACTGAGAAATTTAAAAAGGTATCCTAGCAGAGCTTCTGCAAAGGAAAATCAGAATCTCCATCAAAATCAAATGGTCACATGCCATCTTCAACATTCATAAATTCAACTATTGAGGTGCAGTATAATGTCCTGTTCCATCTATTCAATTCAATTCAATTCAATTCAAAGGTTTTATTTTCACTTCTTTCAACAGAATGTACAAAAAAATATAGATTTGACATACGTTTGAAGGAATGATACATAGATAGCAAAGGATAACATTTGTCAATAATCATTACAAATTTAGGCATTTTTCATACAGACATATTTATACATTCTGCCAAAAAAAGTGGAGGTACCCACTCAAAAGACTATGCTTGTACAACGTGGGTACCTCACAGGAAGAAAAAATAAGGTGAAAACTTAACTACAAGTGTGCGGGATGAAAAAAGAAGTGGAAAAGGGGAAAGGGAAGAAGCATAAATACAAGTAAAGAGACGAGACAACTAAGAACAAAAAGCCTAGATCACTCGGTACATACAAGATCAAACCAACAGAGACTATTAGCCATATTAGAAGTGTAGAGCGTTAAAAGTGACGAGAAAGTGATATATACAATTGTTTGGAATTGCTGATAGCATAACAAGCATAACAAGCCCATCACCAGTGGACAATGGAGGTCCCTGTCGCAGGTTAAAAGCTAAAGCCTTTAATCTTCATACATACTTCTTGCCCAGGCTTCATTTATTATTGCAGAGTTTTACCTATGAAAGCAAACCTGTACAGCAGGGATAGGCCTGTACTGCTTCGTTCACATTGGCACAAATTGTCCTCAATTTCAAGGGCCAAGTAAATTGAAGTACATTACATGATTTGTCTTTGGTTGGAGTGAGAAATAGAGAGTTTCCCTGCACTTTACATTTTTGCTGCATCCATATCTGCTTTGATGCTAAGTATTAGCCCTATACTGGCTACACGTTATTACACTGAGGAAAAATTACAGCTTGTTTCTTGACAGAGTAAGTTATCACTTGACTGAAATCGGTAAGTCACTGCCACTGGGTGCCATTTATCTTGAATGCATGCCTGCTGGCCTATGCTGGTATCTGTTCATAACTCCAGAGCCATTCACACTGACATGGTAAAATTGCACTAAGATATTTATATATATATATATATATATGACATTAGACGTCAAAAACAAAGCTAAATATAGCTTATTATAAAATACAACTTATAACTAAAACTGTCTCCTTAAACATGACAAATGTAAAGAAATGAAGACATATTCCCACTCTTTCAAAAACTTACTTGAACTTACACAACAAACTTTATGCAGTTTGGCAGTATTCTTCTTAAACTTCCACCAGAAGTATATACTAGGCTTAAATATTGCAGTCATGATGACCAAATTAATACAATATGGTAAACAGTCTCTTGGAATAGAAATGAACAAAAGTTCAAAGATCTTCATGTGTAAAGCTGAATACATCCACTGAAAATATGGAGAAAAGTATTTAGACCTACTCCTTGGTTTAAGCATGGACCTGTAGGTCCATGGTTTAACTGGGAAACATGATTCCTCCAGGAAAAAGATATGAATGTGAACAGTCCCATTTGAGAGTGATAAGGGTATGTCATAAAAGTGTATTGGGTCCTGGAGGTCAGCCTGAACTATAGGCAGCATTGTTCAGCCTGGCTTCCAATATATTCATATTAGTCTTATTTCTAGACATATCATATCTCTCACAGTAAGAATTTCTCTGCAGATCTGATATTTGACATGTATTCAATCTCCCACCCCATCTTTTTTTTTTTTTCTCTCTCTCTCTTTACAAATTGTATTCTCCTTTCTGGGGATTCTTTGGTTTTTCTACTCCTGCTTCTCCTCTTCTTCTATATTACTGCAATATATTTTCCCTCTCACTCTTTTATAGCCTTTCTCATGTCTTTCTCTTTTATGTGTGACATTTTATTCAATATCCCCCCCCCCCCCATCGACTCTTCTACAATTTTTGTGCCTTTGTCAGATTCTCCTCCATCCACATTTCCCTTTCTGCTGTTCTGAGTGCTAATTAGTTGTGAGTTAATGTAGTATGGAAGTGAACTATCAAATTGTAGATTTTATCCAACTTTAAAGTACTGTTTTGATAGTGTTTTCTACCCTGCAACCTATCAAATTTGTATATGAGCTTTGAATGTGAAATAACTTGCGCTTAGAAACACTGTATTAAGCACATTACAAATGTAATGTATTATTATTATTATTATTATCATCATCATCATCATCATCATTATAATTATTATTACTATTATTATTATTATTATTATCATCATCATCATCATTATCATTATTATTATTATAACTAAGACACAAATAGATATCTGCCACAAATGAAGGATCCTTTGTAATGGAGTAGTGTGATCATTGTTATTTTGAGCATGGGATAATCAACCAAACCAATGCAAGGTTTGAATTTAGTGTGTTTCTTCAATATCACTGAACTACTCTTCTTACTTGACTTAATTGAGTAAACACTGTCTATGTGAGAGAAGAAAAGTGGGTTTCTGTCTCATGCTGTTCGCATTCCTGAACTCTAGCTTTCGGGCAGACTACGGCATGACAAATCCACTCCTTTATCATCACACACTGCACACCCTCTGGCTGTAACTAATAAAATCTGATATATGCTTTCAGTTTAAGTTATAATGATCCCCCTCTCCTTGTACCAAGCCTCTGACACACAATAATAATTTTCATCCCTGAAAGATATCATCCATCTTTCCAGGAATATCTTCAGTCATTGTGTGGTAAGTAAAGTATACCTCAATCTGCAACTCATTCATCCTTATCCAACCTCGTAAACTGTAATGATTATGAGTAGATATATGAAAATAATTGATGAAGATGATAATGGGGATGATCATGATATCAAAAATCATAATTAAATCGTAATGTAGTATCTATATCCATGTATATCAATCACACACACACAAAAAAACACACACACACACACACACAGAAAGTCACATGATTTACCTATATATGCTTGCCTTTCTAGTGCTGGTAAGACATGGCTAAAAAATATATCCATCTCTCTATCCCTCTCCTTCTCTCTCTCTCTTTAATCCTAAAACCATTTTCTGCACACCAGATGACAATTTCCTAACATTGAATAAAACTTGTAATGATTTCAAAGTGCCCTCAACACAAAATTCTGATTTTCTCCAGTGACTCCTACTCCAACAACATATTGCAATGCGTCAAATATGCAGCTACAGTTGGTAATGCTATTCTTTATGTCACATGACAGGTTACTTCTTCAGTGCCACTTTATTGGGATTTTCATTCATTATTTTGTAATATCACAAGAGTTTCACATATCAACAGAATGAGCCTTTGGGTGTCTTCATTCCTTAAAGACATAATTTACCATTTGCAGATGAAACAAAAACCCAGCTTTAGTGCTTCAAAATAGTTTTAAAATGTGAGTTAAGGATAGAAACAACCAATGCACAAATTTGAACCAGTATAAGCGATGTTAAGTATTGTTGAATATACAAAATGTGAACAATAGTTATAACAAGAATGTTTCCAGACTAAACCGTCTGTACAGTTATGATCTGATAAGAAAAACAGTGATATCTCCTTATATGTTAAGCTTAATTTTATATGGCAGGATGTTTTGTGATACAACTGACCTACACATATGCGTCAAAAGTGATATCTTGAACATTTTTAAAATTACTGCTCCCAAAGGTAAATGGGACCTCTAATTTCCTGTTCTGGAGGGAGGTCCTATACACATCAACGAAACAATCTTAATTACAGCCTTCTTGCCATCTTCAACAAAAATTGATGACTTCTAGCCCAGAGCTCACTGCAATGAATTGGGCACTTTCATGGTGATTGTGTCACATAACTTTCTATCCATCTGTCAATAAGCCTTACATAATTTATGTATGTATGCATGAATATAAATATACATACACAGGCCTATGTATGAATGGATGGAGACAAGATAAAACAGTGAGACATGGAAGTTCATGAATCACTGTGTGTTAAGAGTTGATTGATGTAAAAATATACACTGGGTGGAGTCAAACCATCCTTTTTCACTGTTTGGCTATAAACACACACACATACACACAAACGTGCATAGACATACAGCCACACAGACCATATGTTGGTAGTTTAATATGTCAATATACATGCAGGTAAATAAAGATAATTTCACTTTCCTGATATCATGGGAGAGCCCTCGGTTTACCTCCTTCAGAATGCAGGGAGAATAATGTTACCCTAATTGATATCTAACATGTCCGTAATAAGTCACAGGAATGTAGGCCTACATTCCATTTGACACGAGTTCAGCAGAATTCTTATTTATAGGCTTTTATATTGTTATAGTGCTGCGACATCACAGTAAATCATTGCTGTAGACTCCTCATCCGCATAAGGCACATGCATTAAACCAAAATTACAAAAACTCATAATTTTTTAGTAGATTGTTTGATTTTCCTCACAGTTCAACGTTTTTAAACTAACATTTCTGCATATTCTATGAATGCCTATATGTGTATGTTCGGGGTATGTATCCCTTTAAATGCACTGAAATGCAAAGCTGAAATTTGATGGACATAAACAGCCAGAAGCAACAGTCTTGCCATGTGTCGGCATGGATATAAGATGATAATATCTCTTATCAAGGATAAACGACCTCTCGTAAATATCTGGGATGATAAAGAGCTGCGCGTTCATACTTGACCCAGTATGAGATTGGGGACAGCCCCGAAGGCTTAGGCGGCGCCGACGTCAAGCGCTCGCACTGGATCAGCTGGTCGGATTCGATCGGTCAGATCTCTATACAGAATGATAATATGACGAGATGTAAAAATTAAAAATGTTCTAAAAATCTTACCGCTTTCTGAATGCTGTGCAGGTACCGTTAATACAAATGATATCGACACGATTGTGAAAATAAGTACTGCCATATTCGAAAGTCTTCCGACTTTTACAAATATTCCCGTGTTAGGATCCATCTGTCCAGCAGAGAGTTGATTTGTATGCACTGCAGAGCAATAGCCACGCTGTGTTGGCAGTCACTGAAGCTGTAATGCAACCTCACGGGCGCCGAATGATATAAATCGATCGCACGAGCGAGAATCCCCCATGTGTTGTTTGGGTGACGTCATAATCATCGGTACGATCCCCCTTTCTTCAAAGAGGTCGTTTATGAATATGCATGAGGGGCGGGATTTATCACCATGCCTAGTCAAAAGCTGAAAAGTTCTCAGAATTGCGTTCTTGGTTTTATATTGTACCTTCGTGTATATTGTCGTAAGAGGGTTTACATGGACGGGTGTGTGATTCAACAGTAAGAAATGCCGACGAACAATAAGATAAATCGCTGTATAAGTAGGAGTAAAAGTCTAGTATTCTACCACTCCTTTCATGTTCTATCTTGAGCCAAGTCTTATGTAATACAGATGTATAATCGTCTACGTTAGTCCTACTCGAAACTAGAAACTTGAAACTCGAAAACAGAAAACAGAATAGTAGTACTCTCTCTTGTCTGCGTCAATGATAAGAAATAGGTGAAAACATCGTTTTGCTGGTGTAGTCTTTATAGAGTGTCATATTAGACAGTAAAGTTTTCACGTACGTACAAAGGGTGTTTACATGGCGTCAGTGGTAGTCGGGGACTGCATTGGAGTTACAGGTTTTGTTAAATGCTTTTCAATCTGATCAACTCCACTGTTATAGAAACACACAAAGTAGTTTATTCAATGAAATATTATTTGTCATATCCTAAACACAAGATACAAATTGACAAAACATGAAGTAATTGCTGTTGTGACGTCATCAGTGTTATCATTTTTCGTTCTTAGTCATCAATATCATTCACAAGATACCCGTTTTCCAACCAATGGATAACACAGTCCGTGTGACATTTGAAAAACAAAACAAAAATAAATACCTTAAAAAAAAATTGACATTTACATTGCAGCTGGCTATAGCTGTATGCCCTCCTAACAATCATATCGAAACATATTCCAATAACTTGCGGTCATAATCAGTGATGATATAATCGAAATATTTTTGTGGCCTAGTAGACTTTGACCTCTCTGAATTCCTCATGTTATGCGAATACCACGATATCCTTTCCAGTGCTACAGCTTTCTGTCAAAAGTCTACCTTGGAAGTGCGTTTAGATCATCACCAAGTATGCGATCAGCTCTTGAATACATGCAGTTCCTTTTCAATTGTGTGCCTTTAGCAATGAACTTCTTAATGAACCAATGTTATTGTCTATATCCACAACTTAGAAACGAGTTCGTTTCTACATTCCCTTGTAAAGAGAGAGAGAGAGAGAGAGAGAGGGAGAGAGAAGATGTATAATGTTTCAGATGTTTACTTTTAGTTTGAACTTGATTCCATCAATAAAGCTTTTACGTTGCATATAGCAATATCATCAATCTGTGAGTTCATTATTTTTTATTATGGTGTTACTACAACTACTACTTCCACCACCACCACCACTACTACTACTACTACTACTACCACTACTAATACTACTACTACTACTACTACTACTACTACTACTACTACTTCAATATACTACTAGAAGTAGCAGTAGTATAGTAGTATCATTATCGTCGTCACCATCGTTGTCATCGTCATCGTCATCATCACCACCATCATCATCATTACCGTGACTTCCAGCTGAACTGTGTTAATTGGGGTCTTCAAGTTGAATGCAGGATGAAAAAGTGACTAGCAGACCACCTGTGACGTCACAGCTCTCCTCGTTAGCAGGTTTGTGATGAGTGATACTACGCTATTGATGACTTCCTTCAATAAAATGTGTTGTTGACATGTCATGATCGCAATTATATCTGTCAGATTCTGCCGCTACCTGGTACTTTTGGTGTGCCCACATGGGGATAATCGACAATTTGAAACGATTTTGTGTTAGTTCCGCCCCATATTAGGATATACCATCCACCCAAACCATCTCCATTTTTTACAGAAGTCAATGATGAGATGGCGTCCTTGCTATCATTTGTGCCATAGATATTGTGGGGGGGGGGATCACACACACGATGACTACCTCTGTATGTACTAACAAGTAGGCTCTGCATACTAGTAACCTCTTTAAGGCAATCACCCAAATCAATGTGACCTTCGTACAATGATGCCATTTTACTTTTCTTCCCGTAGTTATGAGATACCATTCGTCCAATCTGCAGTACCGAAAAACAAATGCTTTTCTGAACTCTTTGCCTCTTGTGTTGATCAGCTATACCCAGTTTAACAAAGTATGTACACCATCAAAGTCTGTATACATGCATGCGTGTATTCATTATACAGTGTACATTGAAAGACGTAAATAATCATGTGCTTTTATGTATCATTATGTATTTATGTATAGGGCCTACATGACAGAGGTACATTGACACATGTTCCGTTTGTTTCATGTATTCGTTATGGAAATGAATAAACTATTGAATTGAATTGAAAGAGAGAGAAGAGAGTGTGAGTGTGAGTATGCATGCAGGTGTAATTATATATTTTTTTCATCATTTATTCAAGTGTTTACTTTCAGCTTCCTTGATGCTATAAAAATGATGTGAACACGTCAAACGTCAAACAGTGGCGGATTCAGGTGGGGGCACACAGGCAGTTTTTGTTAAAACAAAAGAAATAAAAAGAAAAATGAGGGCGCGCGCCCCTCCCTTTAGTTTTGTAAAGCCCCTCCCCCCGCCATAACGGAATTCCTGGATCCACCCCTGAAATAATATGCATTAATGGCTGCTGAAATGATTACTTTTGCGAATCAAACATAAATCTTCTGTTACTGCTAATAGTACTGGACTACTATTGGATTACTAGCTCCTTTAATGACAGAAAAGATTTTAAGACAAATGCAATGAATTTAACGAGCTGTGTACATTCAAAGAATATCTGATACTTTAGGCTTAGCATCGAACCATGTTATATAAACCCACGTTCTCATCCCTGATTATTATCTTTAAAATACCACATCCCGGATAAAAAAATCTGCCAATTAATATCTTACATAGTTTGTTTTTGTTTGTTTGTTTTTTTTTTATAGTGCCAACAACAGGACACCACAAAATATGCAATTTAGGAAATCATGTTAACCTTTTCAGTAACACTCCATTCATCGTTCTTCAGTCGTCTGTGTTGCTCTTAACCAATGAATGAATGGAATTGCAAATCATGGAATGTAATATGATATTATATACAATTGTTAATTTAATCAGCAGACGCATTAATACAACCAATAGCTGTTTGTTGGGAGATTAGAGTCCACAACATTAAATTCTGCTATTCTTCATTATAGAGTGTTTTATCGTCGTACTGTTTGTTGGAAAGGCAATATATTTTAGACAACTCAGAACATCTCAAGACAAGGAAATGATTGAATTTTAATAGGCCTTGTCAAAATTGCCACAATCAACCTTTTGTAGCTTCCTGTTTAAACGTTTGCTCTTGTAAGATTAATATGTATTGCTGCGCGTGTTTGTTTGCGGTCTTATTCTAATTATTCCAATTTATGTGAATGAATCCGCGGCGAACCTCAGAAGGCATGTTAAAGATAGTTTACTTAGAATGATAAGGGTCTATAACAGTAACTATGCTTCATATTATATCCCCCATATTTTTCCTACCCCTAAGCTCTGTTCGTCTGTTGGAAGATTACTCTAGCAAGTTTTATCATTGTGTTGATAGATTACATTCCTTTATGACAAGATACACGTGTCGCTATGGGAACTTGTTAATGTGGTAATATCCTAATGTAATCTTCTAATTTCCTTTAAAACCATTACGGTGGTCGTTGTGAAGCATGCAAGAACGTCCTCAAACGTGGGTGGTATCATGGGTTCAGCGTTCCCATATCGATCGAAATGAAGGACCTTAGGGGAAAAAATGGTAGAAATGACCACGATTTGATTATATCTGAACATACCCTTGTATCCTGGACATCATGTGCCAGATTGTTAGTCTTTTATAGAGCTAAGATTCACTGATGTGAAATCAATGGGTATAGCCTATATATGTAAACTAGTAGACAGAAGTCTGTAACTCTTTGGTCATACCATTGGCCATGATCATACTCGATGTAAGCTCAACATGTAACTGTGGTACTAGTATCCTAGACGTGTGTGGAGGAACTCCGCTGTTTTCCTATTTGCTATGGCGCCAGCTGCGTTCAAAACATTATAATGAGACCGTTCTAAGGTCACACCTATGAATAAAGTGGACCAGCCCCATATCAATCACGTTTTCTTAGCGAATATACCAAGATAAATCTTAAAAACAATGACAATAACAGCAGCAGCAACAACAACAACAACCACAAACACACACAAAAAAAAAGATAAAAAAAAAATAAGCCATAAAAACTAATTAGATGTAGATGATGAGAGTGAGTTCCTTCTTCAAAGTACACATTAAGATTAAAGATCTTATATTCTTATGATAATGGTCTCCTGCATTTCTCTTACATTTAGATATGCATAATTTGTGTTTTCAAAAGCAAGTATATACGTGATTTTTTTTTTAATGCGTAAAAGTCACCTGTCCGTATTTATTTATTTTAGTCAATTGTTCACCTGTTTTTATGCATTTCCTCTGTTCAAATATTACTCAATAACTTTGTTCAATTAATTTATGTTATATTCTTGTATTTAAAAAGAGATTACAAAATCCAAATCAAATTAAATGAAATGAATTACATACAGGTCGACGGAAAATTCTGAAACAGAAAAAAGTGAGAGTTTTAAGAGAGGTTTTTTTTTGAGTAGTCATATTTGAGAATTGGAATGAAATAAGTTGGTCTTCTCGGATATGAAACACAAAAGACATTGCATCTTTCGTGAACTATGTATCCTATTTGAAAGTTCATTACTATTTCTACGGCAAAAACAAAGTAAAACAAAGCAATCGTAATAAAAGGTAGGTCCCACCTTTCATGAGGGTTGCTTTGTTTTGGATATCTTAGCCATTTCAGAACACATTTCCATAAAAGAAACTTTGATTTCTTCTTTGAATTATATGTTCTTTTGTATTTCATAAGAAGTTTCTCATTACCTAAAACACACACACAAAAAAAAGATAAAATAAAAACCTGAAACCCCATCTCAACCAAAACTATATCATCTCTTTTAACAGTATTGTCATGAGACTACATGCGTGACATTTCGTTCATAACACACACACACACACACACACACACACACACACACACACACATATATATATATATATATATGAAGTTTGTTCGCAAAAACCGATGAGTCCATATTTGCCAAATGGAGATATTTGCGATTGAAGGTCAAGAAAATTAAAGAGAATAATAAGAAAATTTTTGCTTCTTTTGACTATAACTTCAAAAATGTACCTTTTTTATGTAGTGACCAATATATCATTTAAAAAGTATTATTTTGTACTTTATGACAGAGACCCTACTTCCAAATCTTCAAAAATGGAATTATCGGTATTTGCGAACAAACTCTTCATATATATATATATATCATGACGCAAATCTCTCGTTTGAAGAGGCTACACCCCAGTAAATAATGCCAGTGCATATCTTGGCAATCAATGACTTAAAGTCAAAGATATAAAACACCTGTTTCTTGACCCTGGCCTAATCTAAGCATCAGTCATCGCCACAGCGCCACAGGAGGGGGGGGGGGGACCCCGAGAGGAGGAGATTGTTTTGGTTTTGGCATGGGCCATGTAGCTCCATGGTGCGTGTGTGTGTGCGTGTGTGTGTGTGAGTGTAGACATTCACCCTTTCAGACAGAGCAGGGAGCACCTCCCTGGACAGAGCATGCCTGTACTGTAGTGACCGGAACTATTGTCATTCCATTTTGCTCTCCCCTTCTCCCTCCCCCATCTCTCCCCCCTCTCCCTCCCTCTCTCCCCCTCGCTCTCCCTCTCTCTCTCTCTCTCTCTCTGTCTCCCTCTCTCTCTCTTTCTCAATGATCCAGTCAGCAGGCTGATTGTAACCAGGGAGGTAGTCTCACCTCCCCGTTGTAACTCACTGCCAAATAGCACATTGTCAGCACCGGCAAACTGGCAATGCTCTCCTTCTTATTCCTGTATTTTCGTTATTTACGGGTCAATTTTTTTCGTTCGAAATGTAAAATGGATGACCATAGAATTTCTCAGTAGAATATAAAATTGAAAACTCTAGAAAGGATAGAGAAAATTGAGTTCACTTTGAATGGTCTGCCACAGGCAGATATCCTTATCATGCTCTTACGTAATACGACAGCTGCTTTCTCAGCGATCCAGTCAGCAGGCTGATTTAACCAGGGAGTAGTCTCACCTCCCCGTTGTAACTCACTGCCAAATAGCACCGGCAAACTGGCAATGCTCTCCTTCTTATTCCTGTATTTTCGTTATTTACGGGTCAATTTTTTTCGTTCGAAATGTAAAATGGATGACCATAGAATTTCTCAATAGAATATAAAATTGAAAACTTTAGAAAGGATAGAGAAAATTGAGTTCACTTTGAATGGTCTGCCACAGGCAGATATCCTTATCATGCTCTTACGTAATACGACAGCTGCTGGAGTCATCAAACCCTGGCTTGGCCTCCAGGTTTGTCACGCCGAGCAGAAAGTTTATTTGCAATGGACAAGTACTTCGACTCCCAACTCTCAAACGACAAATAAATGCACCCCACTTTGGAAAAAGTTCGGCTGGGGTTTCGCCTCAAACGAGAGATTGACGGCATGTATATATATATATATATATTATATGAAAGGGAAAACAAAGAAATACTGGACTTAACTTGAATTCAAAGGGGGAAGCAGAGAAACGAAAAGTAGAAGTGACGGAAAAAAACAAATCGTTTTATTTATAGTTCAGATACTAAAATAACATGTATGGCATGTAATTCCTACTTAATTACTTAGCTCTGGATTTTGATAGCCATGTCGTTGTTTCTGGGGTAATTTCCTTTCTTGAAAGCCGCGAAACGCACTGTTGTATAGCAGAGATGAAATTGAAAATCAGTCCATTGGTATAACGACGCATCGACATAGCAACCAATGGCAACAAAGGCACAGTTAATCACCTATCAACCGTTCGAAAAGGAGAAAGAGAGAGGGCAATCAGTCAAAGCAGGGATTCACCTCCCTGGTCAAAGCAGTGGTTATCATGTAAGGGATTGATAATTATTGTTTCAGTTGTGGTAATGGTGGTTGAAATGGTGCGATGAATGATGAAAGAATGGTTATTCCGCAGTGGATGCAAGGAAACTGGTCGCGTTAATGTACTCAGGATGGCAGTGATTAAACTGTTGGGGGTGTTGCTGGTACTTGTACTGGTAGACGTAGAAGAGTTGGTGGCGGGTGTTGTGGTGTCAGCTGTCGTGAAAAGGAAGTTGTTCTTTTTGAGGGACGTTACAATGGTAGTGGCTTTTTCGGTGGTGCGTGTGATGAGCAGTTGACTGCATGATTGAAAGGTAGGAGCGGTGCCGTGTTGATAATGGTAACGATGGCTAGGGATAAGTAAGAGATTATGAAGATGTGATGGTGCGACCATGTGTTGTTGCTGCAAGTAGTGATGGTAGCTGTGGTAGCTGTGGTAGCGATGGTGGTGGCAGGAGTTGTGACGAAGCTGGAGAGAAGTAGAATGAAGCTTGGCTGTGGTGGTAGCTGTTGCCATAAACATCATCACCAGATGCACTAACATGGGTAAGAGAAACTGGCAGTAAGTCGATTGATCTGCGCATCGATTTGCGCAGAAAGTGAGGGCTTCGTTACCTGTCAAATTCTACCTCGGTTTGGTTCATGTTTGCTGAGCAATATCGGTAAATGATGACTCCAACGACAGCAAACCAATCTAAACTACAACAACAACGCACACTATCTGCGGCAGGAAATTGGAAAATTTCCGTATCTTGGGGAGTGTCTCTTGCTAAGCATATAGGCATTTCATCTGAAATCGAACACGTTGGCACGAAAGTGATGCAGGTTGTTGAATCAGGAGAGCCGGTTTCTCTATTTACGAGTGTAATACATACTCCGGCATTGTCTGGTTTCAGTAATTGAACCATAATGCGTCAGAGTGTATGGGTTTCCACCAGCACAGTATGTCGCTATTATTTTCCACAACATGTCACTTGCATATCACTGATAACACAGGTGAGGTTCGACGATTTACCGAGAGTACACACTAGTACACAAGTCGAAATGCAGTGACGTGTACAAGTGGCCCTTTAGACCTGATGGTAGCAATAGGTTTTTACACAAACATCGTTGACATTTCCGTTCAATATTCAAGTCAATTTCATTGGTAGGGATATCCTTTTTGGGATGTATCGTTGTCCAAACTAGCATAATATCTATCATGGTATTACAGCCTCATACAACGCAGCACCGCATCTCCTATAGCGTATTGCGTTATGTTGTCCTGATTGTGAAGGACAAATTCATCGATGCAAATTGCACGACCAATCATCCAAATTGACTCTTGTCACTATGGCAACGTGATAGCGTCTAGCTGAGGACCGTTCTTATCCAACATCACAGAGCAAGGTTGTGCAGAAATAGTACATCGACACTGCATGTGAACATTAGACTCATCTTACAGAATGCTTCCGGTGACAAAAATTCACGGCCATTGATGTGTATCACTCAACATCCACGTGCGAGAGAGGGAGAGAGAGGCATGGATGAATGACTCGCGTGGGTTACGTCAACGGAGAACTCAGTATAATGGGGAAATGGTAGTGATGATCCAACGATTAATGAGTTATGATCCAACGATTAATGAGTTAGGCTATAAACAGGTGGAATATTGTCAAAGATTTGTATTTCATTTCTTCTGACAAGTTATTGCATTTGATTATTTTTCATTTCATTTTTCATTTCAATTTATTTTCATATTTCTCACATAATATATCACAATAAAGTATATAAATACGAAAATTATACAAAACATAATTCAGATGAGACTTCATCAGAATGTACAGAAGTTTGATTTGGTATAAACACGAGGTCTGTATGCATGCGAATTACACTGTGGTCATAATGCGAAAAAATATGATGGGGCCTGCGTAAAAGCATTAGCTTGTACAGCCGCAGGTCCCGTGAGTAATCAGATTACATTATTGTATGGCTGTACTATGTACTGGTCATGCTGGTTATGTAAGAGCGCCATGAGCATCACTCTTGATGGACTTCAGCGCATTATAAGAGGCCACTATTATTATCACTATTATTAAAATGTCATATCCACTGTAAAATCGATTACAGTAATGTTTTTATGTACTGTAATAATCTGTAGATTCGTTTAATCCGAAAACGAAATAAGGTTCGCAATTTCGAAGGTGTGCGTGTTAGTACACGCCACCTTACATTAATAATTTGTGAATGTAATCATTTGCTAATAATATAGTAGATTATACGGTATTCAAATTTTATCACTGACATCATAGCCTTATTCGACATTGTTTGATTGTCATGTTCTCTCCACGCTGTCTTAGTCAGGATACAAGGGGAATTAAGATTACTTTGGAGCTTCGAAACCTTATTCTCTTCTCTCTGTCTTTATCCCTCTGTCTGTCTCTTTCTGCCTGTCGGTTTGTCCCTCTCTGTCTGTCTCTGTCTCTCTTTCTCTGTCTCTCTCTCTTTCTATACATACTGTTGTCTGTTCCCCCCCCCCCCCTGCTTCTTCTTTTCACATCAAGGTATTCGAGACGTGACCAGGAGAGCTGTCAAGGAGGGAGGTAGTCCACATCAAAATCATCAATGACAGTTAAGAACACCAAACTGGGTAAATAAGCAAGCATTTGATGTACTTGCAAAGGGACAAATAGTTCAAATGCCAAAGACCAGTGACTTCAATGAAGTTTTCTCCCAGGCTTGGACGCCTCCGAATGTTCTTTGCAGACAAATGGCGCGACATTAATTCTGCTCCAGTAATCATCATCATCATCATCATCATCATCATCATCATCATCATCATTATCATCGTTATCATCGTCATCATCATCATATTCATTATCATCATCTTCATCATATTCAAAAAGTCTCTGTTTATTTTTTTTCATCTTTGTTTAAGTAATATTTATCGCAATATCGCTTTGAAATTTACATAAAAGAGAAGAACTTTGCTTCTTTACCAAACAAATCAATTTTCGTGAAATTTTGCGTATCTGTGCGAAATCACTTATACTCATATAGGTGTCTAAGACAACTTTCTTAAGTGCTAACATTATGAATTATGATGGCTCTTTCACTGATATGCTATATTTATGATTTATATCTCATTTAAATGTTTATATCTCCGGCAACTTTTTTTCTGCATCTCCCAAACGTCTCAATGATTTCGTTCCTAAGGAAGCAGTGTATGCACATCTTCAATATGCGAGCCGTCACTTTCAGTCCTGTTAACTGCATATAGATAAATTTCGAAATGGCGGGAATAGATAGTTCTGACAAATTGAACACTTCAGTAATTGGTGGAATGGTGGTAGTAAGAGAAGTAAAAGCAGGGGGAAGAGAAGTATAGAAGCCGGTATAAGTGATATCGAATTACACCATAAGTTACATTAGTGCACTGTGATGTTCTTTATCATTTTGGATGCGGATGTCTTCTCATTTTTGTTCGACGTCGTTATAGGAATCTCATTCCAAGACCGACCCGTCCAAGGTGACGATCCAAAAGGTGAAATGAAGAACTTTCGGTTGCCTTTGGACGCGACTGGGAGCTAAATCATTAGTGTTAACACCTAAAGATGTACTCCTCTACAGCTTACTTCCTTAAAACAGAAGTCCCCAATTATCCGCTTCATGTTTTAGATAACATGTATCAGCTAAAAAGCATGCCTACTTGTATTCGGGTTGAAAGTTGTTTTTTTTTTATCCTTGAAGGCTGAAAGCAAGGGAGGCTAACCTATTGAAATGATAATGTTGTTGTTTTTATTTCCGAAACAATAAAATCATATACAAAATAAACAGTGTTGAACATGACATAACTGAAACATGAATCAAGATTGAAGTATCAAAATACAATGAAAACAAATTGACATGTGACAATGATGATAACGTGTAACGGTGGATAGCCCATTTCAGATCTATAAACATGAAAGATCTGTTCTTCCATGGGGTCTAAGATTTATAAATCTATATATATACTAACATGTCTTTAATTCACACCAAACACAATATCTAAAATCATATCACAAAACAATCCCTCAAAACAACCCCTCCCCCCCCCCCCGACTCATCTTAGATCTCTGATGACATAGGGTAATATACAAATTCATGAAATTCTTCCGTCGAGATGTTTTCATTGCAACTGATTGACAAATTGCCCTACATCGACGTAAATAAGCACTGAATTGATCAGTGTTTTAGTAGTAGCCATGATAAAAAAATCATGGGCGTACATACTCGAGCAGGATTCGCATCTACGACCTCCTGATCACCGAACAGGCGTCATCTCCACTAGACCACCGAGCTTTCGCCCGACAGCAAGTGTTGGTTCTAATCCTTATAGCATGCAGCGGGTACTGCTTTGTTATTCAAATTCATGAAATTCTTCCGTCGAGATGTTTTCATTGCAACTGATTGACAAATTGCCCTACATCGACGTAAATATGCACTGAATTGATCAGTGTTTTAGTAGTAGCCATGATAAAAAATCATGGGCGTACATACTCGAGCAGGATTCGAACCTACGACCTCCTGATCACCGGTGACGGTGAACTGGAGTTTCCATTTCTATTCATACAATTTAGTGGGATATCTTGCGATTCGTTTTCCTCAAAAAGAATAGAGTAGGCAACATTTGAGAAGTGACTATTTAATTCGTCAGCTATATTTTTTCCGTCTCCAGTAATATGAACCATTTCTGAAGACTTAGTAGGCATGAACAATTTGAGGATGTTCCAAGATTGCCCACAACAATGATTGTCACATATTTTTTCAACATAATATTGCTTTTTTGCTTTTTTTTTTTATTTCCAACGTAACTTTATTTCGTATTTTCTTATATTCTCTCCAGTCTTCGACCCTGTTGTGCAAATTCGCATTCTTTTTCAGTTTATCCAGTTTCTTCATCAATTCAAAAATAAACTCATTAATCCATGGAGAGTGTTTCTTCTTTACTCTCTTGACTCTGATTGGCATAATATATGCTTTTTTTACAACTTCCATTACCATCTCTCACATTGAGACACTGCTTCATCTAAACAGCCACATTCTTCTACTTCAGACCAATTTTGTGACCGCATTTTCATCTTTAAATGCATCTATATATCAACACCAGTATAGTTTTTTTAATCGTGATCACATTTGCATAATTATTTGTATTGTTCATCTGCTTTACTTTCCATGAAAGATAGCTCAGAAAATGATCACTGAATCCCACGTCATATATACCCCAAGATATTACCTTTTCAGGTTGACTACACACCGTGAATCAGGAGATATACGCCTATATTCACATGTGTTAATTTGATGAAGATCATGAATTTCATTTATCTCAAAATACCTTCGGCAATCAGAACTTAATGATTGTTGCATAATCTTAAGATTGATGTCTCCCATCAAAATCACAGGTGTTCCGAACCCTTCGATAAAAACCAACATATCTTCGTACCAGTTCACAAAAAGTAGGAGTGTACATTTTGTAACATCAATCAATAACAGTATCGCCTCCAACTCATTAATGGAGGGATCTGATACTTCTTTATAATTCAAGTTTTCATGAATGTATACACAGGCGCGGTGGAGCACCCCAATTATCTCGCAGAAATCCATCGGCAGCCGAGCCTCATTTGCATAAAGTAAACAACATGTACTCGCGTAGTTAAGAAAAAGTAAACAACTTCTCAAGCTAATAACAATTTCAGGAAACCTATTTTCGGATTAAAATTGAGTTAGTTTGAATTTGAAAACATGTCCGAATATGCACATATAATATATTAAAGGATTTGACAATGATAAAATGTGAAATTTTAGCGAAAACCTGGCGAGCAAAATTACCAAAAATATGCCTCGAAAATCATCCTAAAATTCACGAAGTGTGATTGCGGAACAAAAGCGCCATTCAAACAAAGTACACCGAAATTTATTTATCTGCTTGCATTTTAAATTTCATACCATAATATTCCCGGCCATGGTTGTGTCGGAAAAAAACAGAAGGTGATGTCAAAAATGACACGAACGCAAAGCGTACAGGTCGGTCCCATGTATAATTAATCGCGTCACTGTGGCGTTGCATGTCACAGCACACACAACGCATTGCTGCATGCAGCGTGCGCGGCAGCAGCTCAGCAATCACCGCCGTGCGACACTCAGCAAAATTGACTGCGTCACATGCAAACCAACAATGAGCACGAAATCCTGAATTTCACGTACCACGCATGCCCAATATTACGGGAAAAGAAATGACGTCATTTTCAATTGTTTCGCCGACTACAATTTTCTATTCCAAACCCTGTAGAAACAAGTTGATTTCTCAAAAAGTACAGGTGGTACAAAGCGAAAACTTTCACCATATATGGATTGAGGCCTGATGAACTTATGTTGCCAGTTTCGGACACATTGGAGCCCGGCCATAGTCCAGTCGGAAAAAAACAGAAAGCATGTTTTGCGAGAGGTAATTTTCAAAACGCTTTAATATCTCAAGTTCTAGTGCAGCAAATTTCATAATTTTTTCATCAAAAGGAAGGTTTTTAAAAACTTAGATGGTGTGGGAAGTTTGAGTTTACTAGCGGCACGCATAGCGGCACAAGGAGAAGGTAAAGATTTGACTTTTTCATGCACACAGTTTCGGGCAGCCGTGGATGCCCGTTGGAAATTCAAATAGAACGGGGCGATAATGAGATGCAAATTGGGGTGCTCCACCGCGCCTGTACAGCAACACCACCGCCTTGCCTATTACGATCTTTCCGAATCAATCTATAATGGTCAACTTTAATTTCCGAAGAACAAATACTTTCATCAAGCCTACTTTCATTTATAGCAAATATATGAATATTATTACTGAAAAGTATAGCTTTAATCTCATCAAAATTCTTCATTAAACTTACATTTAAATGTGCATAATTTAATCCATTCTGACTCATATGCGAAATTTTCAAACTTTCATTCTTTACACTTTCTGAATTATCCCTTTTCCGATTACATGCACTTGTAGTTTTCTTTTCATATTCATGATATTGTTTACCGTAAAACGGCATACGCCTCAAAATACATTTACGACATTCCCAGCCTACAAACTGCTCTGTTACATCATTGTACAGCTTCTCTGCGATACCATTACATGAGATACGAACCCATTTCTTACACTGAGTACATTTCAAACCTTTTTGATTTACCCTTACTGACTTACTACATAAACCATATAAAAATCTTTACCCATAAATTCAGCTAAATTACAACACACTTAGATTATGACTTCAAAAAAAAAAATCAATCAATTTACAAGTTAAACAACAGAAAAGTGCCGCCAGTGGGAAGAATTATAATGGCAACGTGCACCCTCATTGTTCATCGGCTCTGACGTGATTTTTAAACATGTTTTACAACTTTTGCGCGTCCTGGAGAGAGGTCACGTGCTTCCTTTCACTTTTCCCAACAATGGTAACATAGACTCTGCCGTCTTGAGACCACGCAGCGGAGACGTTTTTGGATTGTCTGGCTGTTTTGAGAATTCTGTAGTTTGATGCCGTGAGATCCTCTGCAATAGAGATTCCCGATTGTTTGAGTTTGCGCCTAGCTTTCATGACGACTTGTCGTGCACGGTACGTGGCGAATTTGACAATGATAGGCCGATGGTACAGCTTGCTGTCCGCCTTGGAAGAAGACAAGGCTTCACTCACGCGTGATGACGATGACGATGACGAAGTCGATGTGGCTGGATCTTGCGAGTGCGCTCGTTGACGCTCTGCTTTTTTTGTGGGCATGCGATCGCTCCGAGGTTCGATGGGGTCCTGTTCTATGACTTCTGTCGATGTCATTGATGTCGATTTCGATACCGACCTTTTCTTTGGCGAGCTTGAGGACAATATCGTCAGTATTCTCACCCCTGACATCCGGGATTCCAAATACCTTCAAACAGTTTCTTCTCGAATATTGCTCCGATTCTTTCGCTTTGTTTTCCAGTGATTGTATTTGCTCTCTTTGTTCAAGTTGTTTCCTCTCCAATTCATCTATTTTCTTTGACTTTTGGTCATCTATTTTCTTTGACTTTTGGTCATTACAAACTTCTAGAGAAAGTATTCTTGATTCGTTGAGCTCAATCTGTGTCGTCATCATGGAGAGTTCCTGCCTGATTTCCTTCATTTCTTCGCGCACTGCTTGATTGACTGCGTCTTTTAGGCAGCGAGAAATTCATCATTTTGAGAGAAATCAGTCATGGCGGCATTCATCGGCTTGTCGTTTGACACTTGGCTTTGACTTTGCGACTGCCTTGTCTGTCTGGTGGACATTTGAACAGGTTTCGACATTTTGATTCCTATGCAGATACACGTAAGGTGCTAGATTTTTGTTAATAGCAAGTTTCGAGACGAGCTTTTGTACAAGATAATGAGTCTTGAGGAGCGTATAGCGGAGGCACAATATGGTATATTGTCATGTAAAGAAGTTCAAGACCAGTAATCCGCTTACCCTTGGATATCCGTGCAGTAAGAACAGGCTGTTCTCATGTCCACTGAGGTTTCCGTGGCAAACGTATACCCCTCAGGAATAGACGTGATTACGGGAAAACTTCGGGGAATGGTCCAGAAGGTTGTTGGAAGGTAGGCCTCAGAACGTGTTAAACATGGCAAGATAATTATCATTATCGTTATGTAACAAACTACACACCAAACACACTCTCATCATACAGCCATATTCCAACGTCTCGAGTTATGATTCCACTCGATTTACTAATTGTAATAACGGGCGTTGACAACAGAATATTTAAGTTTCAATAGTATACACGCTTTATTGTCGTGTATACATCATTATATCACACGCAGGTGATAATTATAGGGTATTTCCCCCAGAATATGAATTAATCAGTGTATTGGTTATATACGACTCTCCATGAGCAATTACACCAAATTATATGTGGTCAAAACGTTTAAAAGGAGGTCTTAAAATTGAGGGGACATACATGTGGTTATAATTATTAGGAGCGGTCATACAAATAAAAGGGTGCATAAGTTACGAACCACCGCGACAGTCCGAACAGAGTCCCAAGTCGCTTCCAGGGTGAAATAGCGGCCACGTCACTCTCCAAAGGGGACCTCAATCGCGATCGCGAACTGCAGTGCGCACTGCCACGATGAGCTCCGGGTCGAGATGCTGACGTGTACACGCATTGTCTGGAACGGGACCGGTGTTCGCCGCCTCGTCGTCGCCCGGCACTCACATCAATAGCGTTGACATCGATTGTTCAGGATGCGATCCCAACTTGGAGATTCACAATAAATTTACCCTAATTCGTCGTGAGCTGGACATGGATGAAGTTCATCCTTAGTCATTGACGACGGGGTTGACGATGAGAGGAGATGCGAGATGATGAGCTCTGATGCAAGCCTCATGCAGCGTCCGCAAATATGACAGGAAGGCAACTCCTCTTCCGTAATTGTTCCACAACTATTTAGAGTTAATGTTGCTTGAAACATGCACCTCACCGATGTGGTGTAAAATAGGCATGCATGAACTCCAAGAATTATAGTACAATGTAAAACCGCCTCAATAAGGGATGGACTTGACTCTGGAAAGTATAATATTACATCTCCCTTTTGTATCGTACGCAGGAGAGCGATGGTCTATGTCCATCTCCTTTGTAGGTTGAGGAGCCATGAGTGAGAGCAAAAGCTATGTCCACGGCTAATGTTAGGGAAAGGGGGCTACGTGGCAAGTATTATGGGATAAGCCTACGTGTACCTTTTTACATAACCGTGGTCAAAGGACTGGTCAGCAAAAATTAGTTCTTTTGTTTCTTTTGCCATAGGGGGGCGTCCTGAGAGAGTAGAATGATTATACCGATTAAAATAGCTCCCTCTCTCGGCCGGTGACTTATTGTCAAACTAACGGGGTACGTGCTGCTACAAGGTGCTCGTTGAAGTTTTGCCCAACGATCTCGTCAGGCATCGGGAGAGAGAATGGCTTTTCCAGACACACATTGCTGTTTGAGACATGATTTTGATCCCATGGCGTCACTGAGTAAAAACAGTAATTTCTTTACATATTTATGATGATGACGTAAATCCAAAACCAGAAAATTTCACCCAAATTTCAGGAAAATTGTAGCGGAATCTACTTGACACGTCATATGCTGACTGGCGCCCTCTTGACTGCTTTAAATATAATGTTCATATATTATTGTTATAATAAGAGCCTTAAAAAGTAATAATGTGAATGAACTTCCTGAGCTTCTTCTTCTCCTTTTTTTAACACCCGATGAGCTGAACATGTACGTCAGGTGATCTAAACTTTCGCTCCAAGCACCTTGATGACTGCGTCACGTAACGCGTAGAATTCCTCCTTAAAGTTGTAGACTTGAGCGCTGAGGCGCAGATATTTTTCCTTCTCGTCCCTCGTGACGGCAACGACCACGCCCTCTTTGGCTATCTCGCGACAGATTTCCCTCAGTCCGGTGGGATGCCAGAACTGCGCAAGACGCGGCGTCTTCGGCAGAGTGACGAGACACATAAATGGCGCCCTCACCCTCTCCTCCAGTTTGATATAATTCGTCTGCCAGGCGTCGGCCAGCATCTCAGCGGCCCAAATCGTCAGCTCCGAGTTGTAGGCCGTGATTCGTTCCTGTGTCAGACCAAAAAACCCATGTTAGTGAAAGAATTTACTATTGTTGAATCTTTATAATCATAAAAAAGTCGATGTAACATCATATCACATCCATGACAATATTAAGTGTTTCGCCGTCCTTTGCATTGCAGCATTTATGACAAAAGAATCTGGAAGGTTAATGAACTGGAACATTATTGTGACCTGGCACGACCTTGATGAAAAAAAGGTCACCAGTGGTGAACGATTACAAAGCTGATTTGTCGCATTTTAAGAGTGTCATTCTGTCGCCTTTAAATGAATAATAAACAAAAAACAAGAAGTCAAACAAGCAGCAATTATGATGGCAATAACGATAAACATTTTATGGAAGTAACCATTCAAGTATCCTCAAAACAGTGTAACTCACCAAGCCGCCCAAGTAGTGGAGGTAATCTATCGCATGCCCGGCCATATAAAAAGGGTTGTAATCTTTGGTGCCCGTGTAGTGAAAACGCTTGTGGAGGTCCTCGGAGAAGGTGTACCGGGACGACACGGCGGTGCGCAGCCAGTGATGGTGCTCTGGACGTGCGTAGAAGAGCGAGCAACCACGGGGGCAGAACAGCCACTTGTGTAAATTACCTAGTATAGCCACATAGATTCGAAAAGACACACACACACACCCATGAACACAAACACACAGAGACAAAAATAGTATAGGCGAATATAATATATATATCATATCATATGGATTATAATATAAGCTCGCTGTCACAACCTTTCCGTTTGCCATCTTGAAATATTTCCCAGCTCACGATTCTACTGTTTGAGTGTATGATTTTGTTTGTTTTGTTGCTGTTGTTTTTAGCAAACAGCATTCAATAATGTGGTTTTCGCTTCCCACAGTGATTTTTTACAAAGTGTAAACACTGTGATCCAAGAGTTCTATATGCCATCAGCATTGCCAGATGCCTATCTGTATATAGGCCTATCATACATCTGCCGATTAACAAATTTCCCTACATCGACGTAAATAAGAAGTAGCCATAACAAAAGAAATCATGGGCATACATATTCGGGTAGGATTCGAACCTACATAGTACAACCTCCTGATCTCTGTACAGCATCTTCTTCATTAGACCACCGAGCTTCCGCCCGACAGCCAGTGCTGGTTCTAATCCTATAGTTTGCAGCGGGTGAAACCGCGTATAATTATTCAAATTCATGCTACCATCTAGTTGTTTTTATTGCAGCTGATTAACAAATTGTCCAACATCGACGTAAAGAGGCACTGTTCAAAAGGGACAGCAGATGATTATTATAGACGTAACGTTATTCTGTGGATAATTAATCTGTTTGATTATTTTTCTTTTAGTGATGCTGATGTGAAATTGTTTGCTGATGACAGTCATTGTGAAGATTAATCACTTGCTAGTGTTATTGTGCTTTATCTCAGGACATTGATGAAAAACAGCTCAAACTGAGCAAGTCATCCTAAATAAATATATTTTAGTAAATGAATGAATAAATGAATACGTTTACAATGGTGTATGTAAATCCGGTATGAGTCATTTCGACTGTTATAAATGCACGTGACACATATGCCAGATACACCCTTGTTTTGTTCATGGACTAAATTTACATCGTAGACGAGATTTAAATAACGTTTGTCAATCTAAGGCAACGTCTCTATAAGTTAGGCCTACAAGTGAACAGCATATCAATAATCTATATAATGCTCATGTGATACAATTGCAGTGGACCTACAAATTTGTCTAGTGGTTACAATGGTAGGCCTAATTAAATTTTACTTCTTGATTTTAATTTGAATGGACGATATGTGGATGCTCTTTGCAATTTTCATAAATTAATGATCCTTTCCTTGGAAGCAGATGTCATTGAATTGTCTGTATTCTATACGTGTATCTTCTTTCAAGTTTTGTTATCTTATGACCTTCGTTAGTGACTTCCACACAGCTGTTACGATGTCGTTCTGTGTGTTTGTTACACGTCGTGTCTGTTAGATTTCATCGAGATGTGTGGTAGGACTTACCACCATTCACTAGGCCTACATCGCTCATTTGCCTACCGTAATAAAAGTCAGCGCCAAGGTCTTCCAGTCTCAACGAAATCTGGCCCGGCCCGTGCGCCCCGTCTACCGCGCTGATCACTCCCCGTTCGCGGCACATGCTCACAAGCTCTCTGATTGGAAACAAGACGGCGGATGTGCAGGGTATGTGGTCGATCAGGGCGAGCCGGATTCGCGGGTTTTCGTTGAGGGCTGTCACGTGACGCTCGAGTATTTCTTCCGTCGTCGTCTTGAAAGGTATGTGAATTTGTACCACGTCGATATCTTGTGTAAAATAAAATGAAACTGGAGTTGTGACTACATAATGCTCCCCGCAAAATAAGAAACTCTTGTAAAGTTGTGTGGTTTTAAGCATATACAAAGCTTGAAATGGCGCTATGGCGACTGGTATGCCTCCACGGCACCGCCATATATCGTATTTGATTCTTACGTGGGTCTGTTGTAGGAAATCTCACATGATTAGTAAAAAAAAACAAAAACATGATAAAAAACAAAATGACATGTTTGAAAGTGTGATGGCACAACACCAAAATATGTTTAGTGTTCAGTGTTCAGTGTTTAGTGTTCAGAGGGCAAGTATTCGGAAATTTGGGCATCTTCACTTAGGGCCTACTATTTGGAACCTGACTTTTGATCTCTTGACCCACATTTTTCTTCAAATAATCGCTAACTCGTAATATCTTATTCCCATGACAATACCTTGAGATATTTTCTAAAGGACGGGGACGGGCAAAACAGTGACATTTCAACATTATCAACTCAACCTTTGACCCATGGCCGAAATCTTTCCTTACAGAATAATGTGCATTATTGTGTATATAACAAGATTAATTGTGAATGCACCGACTAACTTTCAAGGTATAGAGAAAATGTTACTTCATCATAGCAGATTTGTGGATTTTCACTAGCCTTTATTTGCAAAGGCAGCTCGCTATAATTTGAGGACATGTACACACAGAGAGCAGTGGACTCGCACACACAGCACGCGCTTGCGGCGAGCTGCGAGCGTAGCGACCTCCGACCCAGCTGTGTGCGAGTCCACCGCTCGCTGTGTGCGAGTCCATTGCGAGCTGCATTTGCAAAAGGCTAGATTTTCACCTGACCTTTGACCCTTGACATTTGACCCCATTACCCTAGAATTCTCAAGAGAGATGTCAGGCAGTACATGTATAACATGAGCCACTTCCAAGATATGGAGAAAAACAATGATATTCTAGCATTATCACTTGACCTTTGGCCTTTGCACTTTGACCCATGGCCCAAATAAAACTTTCCTTAGAAAAAATCTTTACCGGCATGTATACACTATAAGTAGTACACTATTAGTATACACTTTCATGAAAATACCTCCAGGCATTGCAGTGATATGGGGAAAACAGTAAAATGTTAATAATTTGACCATGACCTTTGACCTTTGACCTTTGATCCTGAGCGTATGCGTCAAAAACTTGATAGGCGCAGCTTCGCCCACTTATAGTGTCCACATATGCTAAGTTTCATTCGGATACCTCAAATTGTTAAGTTACGCTGTCCACAAAATTGAGTATAGCCTACGGACGGAAGGACGGACGAACGGACAACCCGAAAACATAATGCCTCCAGTGACACTTCGGGAAAAGGGAACAACTTAAGATAACACAACATTGTTACGGTATATATATATATATATATATATATATATGTTCATATTATCAGTTGCACATGATATAAGTGATCAGGGAAAACTCTTTGGGAATCTAGAAAAAAAATGAAGAAAAGTTAGTGACATTTCATATTTTGAATTCTGGCGTCTAATAAACCTCTCTGCTGTATACACTCTATATATTTACAATGCATGTCTACGCATGTATATTGTGTCCACATGGATTAAAGAGAGAGAGGGAGGGGGTTGAGTAGGGAGTTATCTGAGTGAAGTATTGCTGTATGACTTAACTTGCATATTGAATTCCTCTAACCAAAAATTATTACAGATAAAAATTCCAGTTGTCGCGCCATCTCCAAACTAACATCGAGTTCTCGTTCATTCTGTTCTACACAATACCACCTTGTCGTTGATGTTGTCGTTCGTCCTCCTTTACATAAAAACATAAAGCCATTCGATGGTGGAACTTTGACACAAAAAGGCACGTTCATTTTTGTTTGCTGTTTGGTTGCTTGTTCGGTTGCGTTATGTTACAGTGCAGAGGAATTCAAAAGCACACAAGCAAGAGACCACCACAAACAACAATTGAACTCTAAGCTAAGGGACGCTATGCTTCATGACTTTTACAGAAACACGAGAATGTGTTCAAACGTTCATAACGGTGTGGTCTTTGTTCGACCGTGTTCGAGGTTTCTCGCAGCCTCCACGTGCATGCTTTTCCAATGAATCAACGGCGCAAATTCTCTGGACTCGGGTGCTCTGAAAGAAGGTTTGTCGTCACGGCGGTGGTGATCTATAAAAGGATTTTTGTATAACTATTCGATGAAAAACGAGAAGCCAACAATCATGGCAACTGCAAAAGAGCTCGGAGAGCATGACCCCAGCCAAGACCACATGCAGAGAGTCACATATCGCTATATAGACCAAAATATAACACTAATGTTTGTCCTTTTTCTCAATATTACCAGTATTTCTCTTATGTTCACTTATGTCACTCTCTATGGCATAAACATTCGTAATGTCAGAGTTCGGAATTATTTCAGTATTACACGTTGATAGCGTAAACAAGCACACCGAAAAAAAAAAATAGCTCCTTTTCCAAGAAATAGCCGTTTCTACTCATTCCTGAAAAAAAAAAACCCCGGACAACAGCTCAATTTTTTATTCAAGTTTGATAACTAAGTTCCATCAATGTTCAACAGAATGATAATTAATAAGAAAAAAAAAATGTCACAATAATGAAGGTCAAAGGTAGATATTCAAGTATGTGTAGAGAACATTGACTTCCGAATATCAACATAATAGAATAATGAAAAACCCTTTTTCTTCACACATTGCATTGTACATGACTTCTACTTCTGGATCGCCAAATCCTAAATACTATACTGCGATATGAATTAGATTTTGATTTAGAATTAGATTGTAACAGACCTTATGGAGATGTTGTTCGTTCATTTAATCTTTCGGATGATTTTGTCTTGTTTCGCGCAAAAAAAAAAAAAAAAAAAAGTGCAATGTACTGTCCTCTATTCCGGAAGGCGAATAATCCTAAGTGAAAGTCGTGACTCCGGCTCATGATCTTATTATTTTGTGTCTCTTGCCACAAAGATTGTAGTCTGAAATATCCATCAAATTTCATTTCAAAGCTTTTTAAGCGATATTGCAGAAATAGACAATTCCGGCAAATACATCCTTCCTGGCTGAGCTAGTAACAACCTATACCATTTTCGGACTCCATAACAAGGTTTGTTAATCCGAAAACGACTCCGAACGTTCGTTGGGCAAAAGCATGCACGTTTTTCCCATTTTCAGATGAACAAAGTTTTGGAGCATGAACCTTCGCAACAAGCTACAAATGTTCGTATTAATGAACCCTATTTAAATTTTGGAATGACGAATATGTAGGTAAACTGAATTTGTATGTTTCGATAACACGAACCATTGGAATAACGAATACTGTTTTCATTTTTGAATAAACAAACCTTTGGAATAACCCTGGAGGAATAACGAACGTCATCCTATTTGTCATGTGCACCCTCACTGTGTGCGTCCATGGAGGTTCAAGAGATGGAGTAACAACAGTGTTATTCCCTTTGATCCGATGTTTGATGCCGCCTTTATGAAATATTTGAAGTATGTGCTAAACTGGAGCTGTCTTACAGATAGGGCGACAGTTGATTAATGTGACATTGCATCATGACTCGTCACTCTCAATGGAAGATATGTCTTTATGATGATACTTTTCGCTGTCCCTTCTTATGAAACATGAACGGTACATAAACGTACAGACACTGGGATCTGCGAATAAAATCCCACAAAAATTGATGAAATAAGAATTAGAATTACTCGACTTAACATGTTTTTTCACTAATCTAACATATAAATTGATAAATAACTACACTTGAAGATTATACCATATCAGTTTCGTTTGTAGGAAGTGATCGAAAAGATGATAAAAGTGACTTTCCAGTAAGAGCGCAGTTCAAATATTTTCACAACGTAAGGCTTAGATTTACAATTTTTGACATAATCCTGGACAGGAGTTACTTTCTTTTTCATATGCCTTATCATTAGCTGAAATTCAATTTCCTTTAATACAAAAACAAACAAAATATAGCCGACATTATGTCAGCGTTTTAAATCCATCTCTTTGCTCGGAAAGACGGCGGCATCGAACCCCAATCATCAAAGTCACAAATGCACCTGTGGAATTCTTTTGTACATCAAAAGAAAACTGACAGCTGTTTGAATGTTTACAGCCAGTTGGAGCTCCATTTCTAAAACCTCCTTGGTGCGTCCGCATCATTATCTACACGTATTTCATGTATAATCTTGTTATTCTCCTTCTTATTCTTCTTCTTCTTCTTTGCTTTCTTCTTCTTCTTCTTCTCCTTCCCTCTGCTTCTTCTTTCATGTGATCTGCATGTTCTATACAATGTTGCAGGGCTGCGAATCTCACATGTCTATGCAGCTCTATTCCAGCGGGTAGACCGAGGCGGAGGGCCGAGGTCGCCGCTCTCGGACAAGACATGGGGCGCCGTCTGTTCTGGGTAACACGGACAGGATGCTGACGGGCAGACAATGACAACCCCAATAAAGTGGCCAACTCCTGTTCGCATATGGTTGAGTACTGCCCTGTCTCTATAGGTATGGGTTCTAGGTTTGGGTTTGGTAATATGAGTGATGGTGACCGTGTCCAGATGTTGCCATTCGCTACTGTCTGATTGCATGTTTGGGTTGGAGCTGTAGCAAAGGGCTCAAGGGTTCCTGCATGCCAACTGAGAGGACGAGGAGGGCGAAAGTCAAGGGTCCAAGGGATACGCATTTTCTTGATTCAAATGTAAAGAATGTTTGAAGGGTCTTGGGTGGCCTTCTGTTATACTAGCTTACAAGTGTGATTTTCTCTACGAAGAGATGGAGGGATGATGCCTGACAGTTCAGGCAAGCGCCATGATCACCGATGTATACTAGGACTGGGAGGCAACGATGATCCTCATGGTGTCAATGAACCATCTATGAGGCTATAGAGTTGCCTAACCTCGAATCCTGTTGAGCCTCGGAAACGGCAATATTGCAGGTGAATGACAACACCTGATATGCTATACTGCTACTGCTAATATTAATGCCTGACAGAAGTTATCAAATCCTTTTTGATTCGTTCAAATCTGTTCTTTTCAATAATGCGTGTACTACGTCTTTTCGTCTTACCCGGTCTCCGACTCGTGAGAATCTGTGCCGTCTGCTCGACCGACGTGTACGTGTGATTCGTCATCAATATCTGATCGCCAGCCTCGAAGTGGAAAGATTGCAGGATACTGTTGGTTGCTGCAGGTTGAGACATTCAAGAGAGTTGTGATAACGATGTGAAAGTTGGGGATTTCGGAAATGATCATGAAATGCTTCATTTCTATTGTTTGTCTCCAAAAAGTCGAAGTGTTACATCTACGACAGCGTGTTGAGGATGGACTTATTAGACAGCCCCCTACCCAACACAAGTAACACGCACACATTCACCCGCTCCCAGATCAAGAGAGAGAGAGAGAGAGAGAGACGGACTCAGTTTTTATGTATACATTTTATATGTGTATGTATAATGCATCATACTGTCTGTAAGTTTTTATGATCAAATGCTTGGAAAAATATGTGAAAAGAGAAAACTTTAATTTGACTCTTTATAATAAATAGAGTGAAATAGTATAAACATATAGTTATAGAAGTTTAATGAAATCCATGGTATGAAAATAAGGAAGTTGTCAAATTGCACAATTTCACAAGTTTTCACGCCATATTACGGTCGCAAAATAGTGGAGCTAATGGCGTCATCACCTCACCATATTCTCAGATATTGAGCTTGTATCATATATCATCACATCCATTTTTTGTTTTGAACGTGTGCACAATTAAAAAAAAAATGACTCCACCGTATCTCTGCGAATTTCTACAAACAGCTAATGAATACATGTATATAGGAGGCAAATCATACCACGAGCTATTCTAGCTTCAGCAACGGATGCGAGCCTACCGTATATCTAAATAATTTCCCAATGCGATGGGCACCCGTTTGCTAGATACGCTCTTGTGGCAACCCCGAGTGCATCGCTTTGCCTTCGTGTGTCAATGGTGAAGTAAAAAACAAACAAACAATGCACGTGCATAATTATGACGGTACAAGTTACACTATTTTTATAGGTGGTTTTGCAACGGCGGTGTGGGTATTGATAGAGATCTTTAACTCCGAGAACACCAGTTCTCATCGAATAAAAAAAAAAAAAAATCTGTTTGGTCACATTAGTGCATGAATAATCCCCGTTGAACAATCTGTTATCACACTTTACAACACAAGACATGACATGCTGTTACCCACCAGTTGTTGCATTTTCGATGAGCAGCAAGTTTTCAGACTTTGCTGCCACGAAATCGGCTACTTGCTTTGCAGCATTCTTGTACAAATCCAGCGCTTTATATCTATACCACAGCTCTGGATTGGATTCCATTTCTTCAAGCATCCTGCACGTGGACAAAGTGCATCAAAAGAGGTTACAACAGGCTGTCGATAATGTTTCCGGTGACATAGCCTAATACATTAAAAAAAATAAAAGAAAGGTTCTATGCCTACATGTTTTCGATGCTTTTGCTGTTATGTAGACCTATATAGAAATCATTAGTGAAAACGAAAACCACAAAAGTGATTTGACGGAGTTAAAACCACAAGTGAGCCGACTTACCAAATTACTGTCTCTCAAACAGAAAGTTTCATTGAACTAATGAGATATACTACGATGTGAGCCTATATTGCCTCCTTGTGTGAACTATTTCACACCTGTTTGACAGCATGGCCTTAACAACATTAAAGGTATGGTTTAGTATTGGGGGAGATGGGAATTTGGCTTTTAACTTATTTCGAGATACCAGAAAACCACTCATGAAATAGTACAGAGGATACCATTCTAGGAGGAATTCAAAGTTTATTTGATGGAAATCGGTTTTGGTATTTATGACTGAGGCACCCAAAACGATCATAATAAAAGCTGGGTCCCACCGTTTAGTAGGATCGCTCTTTTTTGGATATCTCAGCCATTTCAAAACCAATTTTTCATCAAATAAAATCTCTTAAAATCTCTTAGAATTACATGCTCTTTCATATTTCATAAAAAAGTTTCTCATTATCTCAACAAAAAATGTTAGAAATCGGAAGTTAGGTCTCAACCGAAACTGTACAGTCCCTTTAATATACAAGTTTTAAGCTTAAACCGTTCCGGTTTTCATCCATTTAACATCATTATGACAACTGTAATGTATAGCTCATTCTGAAAAAATAAAAAGCAGTGTTAGATAATGTGATAACTATGTAAATCATACATCAGAAGTTTGAGTTTATTATACTTCTAAAGCCGGTCACAGCACCCATATAAGACTATAGTGTACAGAAATGGATTTGGTTTCCAAAGAGAAGTCGCTTTATTCGAGTTTCGGCCCCCTTTTGGCATTATGTTGTCAAAGGGTCGATATTGTGATCATGAACATTTGTGGTTAAAACTAATTATACGATCTGAGCTGTGTACGTTATGTATTTACTACAAACATGATCTCCGCATTTCTGGGCCCCATTTCATAAAACTTGTTATCAGTGACAAGTTGTGATAGTTAGTTATAAGCTACTGAAATCCTTGCATCTGATTGGCTGATAGCAAGTTTGTCATTAAATGTGGCAGTTGTCACTGATAACAAGTTTTATGAAATGGGACCCAGGTTAAAATGACATTATCTAATTATGCCTAAAAAAACAAAACAAAAAATATCGATGAACGGAGGAAGAATATCAAATACACGCTCTAACATTACACAATATACACATCTACGATTTAACTAAACCCACGTTTACAAATGCTAATTGAGAGAATGTCGCAATATCGTGTAGCTTAACACACAAGCGAAGTTTGAGGAAAGTCGGAATCCGTTAAAACTTATGAATTTTCAAAGTTTTGGTGCGCTGGATGAGATGAAAAGACTACAACACTTAACGACGTATCACGTATGGGAAACGATATGAATAAAACACAAGAAAAATGCAACATATTTTCACTTTCTAGCCCAGTCAGTCCGCAGCACGTATGCTAATGAGCCGATCCGGCAAGATTTATTCAGCACTCTCGTTGACGATCTTTGCGTTCGAAAGGTGTCTCGTCGTGCAAGATTTTGCGAGACTTTGATAGGGCTATGGTTTTCACAGTGTAGCGACTTGTACATACATTCGTCATGGCTACAAGTCACGGTAAATTGTTTTCCAGACTTTGATCTTTATTTTGATACTAAATTTGCCTATAACATCGGATCTTATCATGACTATATAATCAGTTGAATTTGCGTAAATTTTACCTGCTTTTCACGGAAGATTTTGTCGTCTAAAGTTCTTTTTTGGTTCCTGACCGGATTAAGAAACTGTTGTTTCTGATTGTGGCTTTTTCGTAGAGAGGAAACTTAGATGCTCATCATATATTGGAGTCAAGGAGACGCAAGCATGATTTATACTAGTTTTTCCGTTTTGAAATGTCTGTAAAATTCACTCCTAAGCCGGAAGTATGCTCCGCACAAAGTGTACAGTGGCGCGAAAGAGCTCTCTCATCAGACAGTGCGTGCGTTCAGCGCTTGAACTACACGCGTGCCAAGAAACCGCAAGTGGCATGAAACCGTTATGTAGCAGCGTAATGACGTAATGCAAGCGCTGAGTGCAGGCGCTGTCCAATGAGAGAGCTTACTCTTGAGATTGCACGGTTTCAAGCTGATCAGCACTGACATCAATGTATATTTTACTGGTTCCTGACCGGATCAAGCAACAAATTGTCAAGATATTTACATGGATACAAAGATTAGGAGATGGACTACCAAATAAAGCATTTTCATTGAGACGCAAGGTGAATTTGGTATTTTTTTGACGTCTTGAAAGTGTACTGCACGAATTACTTTTTTCATCATTTTTCAAGCTCAAATTACGCTATGATATTTTTCATTTACAATAATTTGAGTAACATGTGACGATAGTTTACATATTTTCCTTGAATTTGATACCAAATTTGTGAACATAAGGTGTATTTTTGTTGCCGAAAGCCCGAGGACAAAATCTCCTTACGCAGCTCATTACAAAATGCAAGCCTAAAGCGGGCTTGCATACGAGTTGAATAAATACGAGCGAATTATCGGGTGCTGCGGACTGACTGAGCCTAAGAGCTCTTGACTATCCTCGTTTAGAAAGCAAGGGGCATGAAGTACAGTAACAAGAATGTGTACTCAATATAAAACATAATTTGTTTTGGGAATTCTCTTCACACATGCATATTCTTTATATCGTTGTACATAGGTCGTACGTGACATCACAAACTGTAGTTTTCAGTTTTCTCATCCAGCGAGGCTGCACCGAAACTTTAAAAATTCACAACTTTTAACGGATTTTCTCAAACTTCGCAGATGTGTTCCATAAGCATTGCTGCATTCCCTCATTCCACATGTCATACTATACATTGGGGTTTCGTTTCCTTTCGAAGTTTCGAAGGATGGTGATAGGTCTACAGACAAAGGGGAGAGGGGAATACAATGAACAAACCTCTGCTGAATTTTCAACAAGCTCTTCGGCACACTTCCGTAAGACCCGTGGTTAACATAGGCCAGGTCTACCGGGATGAAGAACTCTCGCTCCCGGAGACTTCTCCCGAATTCCGGAGGTTCACGGTGCTTGGTGAGCGAGTGTGTGGACATGCTCCTGGCAACGGTTACCCCATGTCCTAGGTGGTGGGCAGATGTTGCTCCACGACACACCGGTACGAACTGCCGTAGGGTTCGGGCTGATATTAGAGAGACGGAAAATAGCCGAGAAAGTTATAAAGACGGAATTCGCCCACTGTTTTGGTCTGTTACCATTCTTCTCGTCTTTTCACAAGCAAGAATTGATGAACATAATATGCTTGCATCCCAACAGTGCAAATAACTCATCATGGGTATGTGGGTTGTGGGTAGTTAAGGTCTTCCCATATGCAACACCACATAAATTCATTTTGCTCATGTCATAAGTACAAACATTGTCGCATACAAAAAGAGAGGAAAAATGGTGTCTCGCGACTACCTTTTTTTCTTTGTTCTAGAGCAAAGTGCCGTTATGTGAGACGCACAAATTCTTGCATAAAAAAAACTGTATACTAGTAGTTTTAATTCTTTGGCCGCTGTACCATGAACTATTAATAGCAAAATGTTATACGGGCGATCAGTCAAACAGCGCATGCAATTAAAATTATGGATGCTAAAAACAGATGACGACCAAGTAAGATTTAACATTTCAACAAACTTGATTTACAGAGAAAAGAGAACTGTGTACATGATAATAGGCTATTATGCCTGTGTGTTTTGGGTTTTTGTTCTTTTTGTATTTTTACATTTTTACTTATTGAATTTATACATTATACATCTGTGCCGGTTTCAGGGGAACTGGTTAGTTTATTATTAGTGTTTGTTTGTTTGTTTGTTTGTTTGTTTGTTTGTTTGGGGGGTGGTTATCGTTTACTTGTTTTAAGTTTGATGGGACCACATACTTTACTTGTCTGCACCTCAGACAAAGAATCTCAGTTCTTATAGACCTATCTGGTTTAAAACATTGTAACACGGCGGCGGTATACAGGGGGCTTCAAAAATATAGGAAGATGATTCAATGAGGGTACGCAAGGAGCCAGGCGCATTGCTGTATGCCAGTGTATAAATCAACTATTTTTAGGCATACTGACCCCCCCCCCCGCCAAGTTATGACTGATATTAAACATTAAAGGGATGATAAAGTATTGGGTGAGATGAGGATTCAGCTTTCGACTTTTTTGTGAGAAACTTAGAAACTACTTTATGAAATTGTAAAGAGCGCACAAACAATTCTACGAAGAATTCAAAGTTTATTCGATGAAAATCGGTTTTGAAATGGCTGAAATATCAAAAACAAAGTAAAACAGAGAAATCCTATTAAAAGATGGGTCCCTTCTTTAATGGGGATCGCTTTGTTTTGGACAACTTAGCCATTTCAAAACCAATGTTCATCGAATAAACTTTGAATTCCTCTTTAGTAGAATTATATGCTCTTTATTATTCCATAAAAGATCTCATCACCGAAAAACTTTTGAAACCTGAAGCCCCATCTCAACCGAAACTTATCTATCCCTTTAACATAAAAGAGCCCTCACCCAACCAAAGAAGTCTATACAGAGAAAACTGCTGCAGCAAAGAGAGGTATATAATGTGCTTACCTGTTACAGAAATGTTGCTTGGAGCCATGGTTGATATCATCACCACTGTTTGCAGGAGGCTCTGATAATTCATGAACGAAATCATGTAGTCTTTATGACCCAATTACTTATTTTTTCGTGCGCTTGTCCCATTCTTCCTCCCCCTGATCTCTATCCATCTGTTTATCTATTCCATCTGCAGTATCTATCTATTCACTATAGGTCTACCTGTACTTTCCTGGCAGCGGCAATATACACCACGCTATCCTTGGTTACCGGCAGTGACACGATGAACTTAAAACAAGCACCAAGGCCCCGAAATGGCAACGTTGTTAAGTAAACAGTCCAAGGCTGACAAGGCTTGTTCCGTAAAAGGCAGAGATTATTAACCCTTTCCTTGCCAATGAGTCAATGCACGAATCACACACACACACACACACACACACACAGACACACATACACAGACACACACACACACACACACACACACACACATACACACACACACACACACACACACACACACACACATTCATGGACAGGAAATAACTGGCACACGGATGATGAATGCCAGGGGTGAACATGCACTATATAATAATTATGACTTTTTTTTTTACAGTCTCATGATGAATGAAAGAGACTACAGTGAATTGGACTTCGGACTCGGGAAAGTGGGCCAAAGCGTAGGCGCCAAAGAGAAGTCGACAGCGTAGGTCTCTGCAGGGGGTCTAGGGCAATTACCCCCCTGGGCAATTACCCCGCACCCTTCCCCTGGCCCTAATCCTAATCCTAATCCTGAACCTAACCCTAACCCTAACCCAAACTCCTAACCCTAAACCTAACCCTAACCCTAATCTTTACTCTTACCTTACCACTAACCAGTATTTGGCCGGGGGTAATTGCCCTCCGGGGGTAACTGCCCGGATACGCTCTATAGGAAACTTGCGCCGTGCGCGCCCGCGTACGCATTTGACTAAAACACGGGGACAAAGCAAGTAACACGCAAATGCTCTCATTATACTGTTATGTATACACGTACACATGTATGGCGCCGTAACAAGCAGGAAACCAGAGTTCTGTGACTCACGCCCACACCGCTGAAAGTGTATAATAGCTTTAGTTACTGACCACTTGGTATAAGAGGAACATGTACAGCCCCTACTGAAGTTAAGGAACTGTTCACGAATTCCTTTCTAGAACAAGAAATGATAGAGCTAATACAGTGCTGTTAATAAATCCATTGATGAATACAGTTTAAAGTTTACGTGCGTAATCTTCTGGCTCTGTTGAAGGTGAAGGGGAGGGGAGGATAAAGTGTTTGATATCATTCGAATTTAGTCCTGTTCTATTCTATTCTATTTCAGTTGCATTACATGAACCAAATAAATATTCGAAGACCAAACAGTATTCGGTTCACACCAATATGTTGACATCAAAGTAAACATTACTGCAAAGAGACACGGATAAAGAAATTACACGAAGCTACAGCTAAAAGGAACGCATCCTACAAACATAAACTCTTAACCAGATTATGCGATAGCCATTCGTCCATAAAGTCAAAATTGCATGTTAACCAAATACCTCTCACTCTAAGAAAAAAAGGTTCGACTTGTACTTATACGGTTGCAATTTTGCAACTATCAGACCACTGGGAACACCGTTAGGGGTGCAATTTTTCACCTTTCCGACCAGAGAGGTGCAAAATTGCACCCCCAAAATTACACCCCTGCAGGGTTGAACCGTATGTTAACTAAACGCCCAAGGCATTTGCTTCCCCAACCCCACAACGTTTTCTTCAAAATTCTTATTAAAAGTTTATTTTAGACATAAACTCACTGTTATCTTGTCTCATTCACCACATGGGGTTTCAAACTCACTTTTATTTTCTAACTTGTAATGTTTTCAAACATTCCCATACATGTCTATAGTACGCTATAAATGTTTTTTTCTCTATTTTTTTTGAGGGGGGGGGCGGTAAACATAGAACATTTTCAGGTTATGTACGCTCTAAGAAAAAAAGGTTCAACCCTGCAGGGGTGCAATTTTGGGGGTGCAATTTTGTACCTTTCTGGTCGGAAAGGTGAAAATTGCACCCCTAACGGTGTTCCCAGTGGTCTGATAGTTGCAAAATTGTAACCGTATAATTACAAGTCGAACCTTTTTTTCTTAGAGTGAGAGGTATTTGGTTAACATACAATTTTGACTTTATGGATGAATGGCTATCGCATAATCTGGTTAAGAGTTTATGTTTGTAGGATGCGTTCCTTTTAGCTGTAGCTTCGTGTAATTTCTTTATCCGTGTCTCTTTGTAGTAAATATGAAATGTTTACTTTGATGTCAACATATTGGTGTGAACCGAATACTGTTTGGTCTTCGAATATTTATTTGGTTCACGTAATGCAACTGAAATAGAATAGAATAGAATAGGACTAAATTTTAATGATTACTCGAATGATATCAAACACTTGCCTCCCCTCCCCTTCACCTTCAACAGAGCCAGAAGATTACGCACGTAAACTTTAAACTGTATTCATCAATGGATTTATTAACAGCACTGTATTAGCTCTATCACTTCTTGTTCTAGAAAGGAATTTGTGAACAGTTCCTTAACTTCAGTAGGGGCTGTACATGTTCCTCTTATACCAAGTGGTCAGTAACTAAAGCTATTATACACTTTCAGCGGTGTGGGCGTGAGTCACAGAACTCTGGTTTCCTGCTTGTTACGGCGCCATACATGTGTACGTGTATACCAAAGAGATTTTTCTCCTCCCCACCACTAGAGGGCGGACTCTACAATGGAGTCAGTGATTTCATGGGGGCCGCCATAGCTCTGGACTTTGCGTACTATGTATACATTTCTACAGCGCGTATTACGCGAACTTCTGAACTTTTACGCGAGTACGCACTTGATTTTGGCTGCTCCTCGGTTGCTCCTTTGCTAGCGTGTTAGCACGAGGGGTGAGCTTACCGTTGTACCGCCTCGTTGTCATCCAATGCTCCCCTTGCGCTCACAAAACAATAGTACAGGGCGTATGAAGACTCCGCACTCTAGCAGTCACTGGGGAAAATCTCTTTGGTGTATACATAACAGTATAATGAGAGCATTTTGCGTGTTACTAGCTTTGTCCCCGTGTTTTAGTCAAATGCGTACGCGGGCGCACGGCGCAAGTTTCCTATAGAGACCTACGCTGTCGACTTCTCTTTGGCGCTTACGCTTTGGCCCACTTTCCTGAGTCCGAAGAAGTCCGATTCACTGTAGTCAGTGGTCCGATCACAGTTCGGCTCATGATTCGGCTGAGTGGGATGACAGCTTTAGCAAACTTCTTTTGTGATGTCATAATAACAAGCACATATGCACGCACCCTGGCATTACTACAGACTGCGCGATGCGCAGAGAAGACAACAAAGGCGACGTTAAGGCCACCGCACACTACACGATCCGACTGGTCTTAAAGTCTTAAGCCAAGCTGGGTCTTAAGACCAGTCGTACGACCGGACACCGCACACTATACGACTCGACTGTAAAGTGCGCGCAGTGCGCCATGCGTGCGCTTGCCTTTTATTGCATTGTGAATGGCTGAAAGCCTACGACCAGTCGTAGAAATTCAACATGTCAAATCTCTACGACTGGCGCTAAGACCCAGTCGTACGACTGGAAACTGGCAAGACTGTGACGTCACACTTCTAGTCTTAAGGTCTTAAGACCGGTGAATCGGGGCATAATCGTGTAGTGTGCGGTGGGCTTTACTCAGCAACACCAACGCACTTTCCTCTTGATGACAGCTCTACTTCGGTAATCTTCGTATCAAGGCTAACGGTGATCGGCAGTATCATCAACAGCGCCATCTACCCTACCGGGACGCGTGTTTTTTTTTTTTTTAGACGGCACAGATTGGGGACCCTATCCCTAAACCTAACCCTAACCCTAACCCTAACCATTAACCCTAACCCAACGTTTTTCCCATAGGTTTAACACGCGCCATGCCCCAATCTGTGCTGTCTTAAAAAAAAAAAAAAAAAAAAAAAAAAAAAACGCTACCGGGACTACGCCCCTTTAAGGCCGTGTCACACCTTTCCGGGCAGGCTACGCGGGCTTGTGGCGAGGAGGTAGTTTCCAGCACGTAGAAGATTTTCAGCGGGCGAACAAGAATGTTTCCAATTTTCATTCATGCCTTGTCATACCGTATCTGGGGAAGTTTTGCGGCTTGACTTGCGGGGAAACAAGTTTGCTACCCGGAGCTCTCCGCAGTTGGTCCGCACCTGATAGTACATAGCGCGTATCTCGCCTGTAGTTGCCCGGAGGTGCTCACGCAAGTCCGATTTAACCGCAGCCAAGTTTTGAGCATGACCAAAACTTTTTCCGGGTGAGTCGCGGGGATGCCCGGAGAGGTCCACGCAGAACGTCAGTAGGAGACCCTTAGCGGCAGCACTTCGCAGGCAACTCCCACTCAGGTACTTCGCAGTCCCCGTATGCAGCCAAGATAATGACATTCCGTGGGACTTTGCCATTCCATGAGAGGAATTCCTTCACTGAGTTGTCAGCCCCCACGCGACTGGTTCAAAGGTCACAGAGTATACCCGCAAGTAGAATTTAAGTAGAACGCGTCCAGCAAGTAAGACACATGCACTGACTCGCCCAAATCCTTGTTCGCCCTCAGAAATTTCCGGTATGCTGGAAAATTCCTACACGCAACAAGCCTGCATAGCTTGCCCGGAAATGTGTGACAGGGCCTAAACATGATTGCGGGTAAAAAGATTTGCGTGCACACCTCCGGGTGACTACGGGTGAAATACGTGCTAGGTACTGTCATGTGCGGCTCATTCCGGGGATCTCCGGGTAGTACAAATTGTTCTTCATAAGTCGCACGCAAGGCTTGCCCGGAAAGGTGTGACACGGCCTTAACATAGACATGCCGGATCACACCGGATCTGATCCGGGGTGACCCGGGGAGAGATCCTCGTTTACGCCTTGGTCATCCCTGGACATCCGGGAGGCCAACACGCAACTTTTGGAGGTCAAAATCATCCGGCGTCATCCGGGGACTGCCGTGTTGGCCGAGCAATCCGGGATGGCCCGTGTGGCTGCCGTGTAGCTGCCGTGTTGATCCGTGTAGACGCCGCGCTCTTCCGGTATGGACTGTGTACTTCTAGTAGTTGCCTCATTATGGGTAACATAATAATAGTGAAAAAATTAGACTTGAGGCAGACGTTGCTCTCGATCTTGTGCTACATTTTAATCGAGCTGTCGGCCTGTCATCAGGCCTTCAGGATCTACCATCAGAACGATTCACCTAATGGCATAATGTGCCATGATATAATTATAACGCAGTGTCATATCAATCTTCTGAAGTATTACCATTATATGCACAAATTAATCATTTGATTCAACGCAAAATACAATCTAACATCATCTTATCAACAAAAATATATGATGTATCAAAAAATGGAAAAATGATAATAAAAAACTCTTATTTCAATTCTTATTTCAAACTTCTGAAATATAATAATCATGCTTTGCCATCATTTTAAGCATGAAGATTACAAACAAAATGGTAATATATTATGTTTAGACATAATTATATTCATAAGCATTATGTATATTCATTAATGCATAGGTCATATGCCTATGCGTATATGTCTTCTTTTCACTATCAACGATATAGATACAAGATATATGAGATATAAGTCATCCGTCTCCCAGCTAAGTCAGTGAGGGTCAACCTTGAGGAGTCAGAAATGGGGTTTTCCTGGTAGAAGTTTTCTAGATTTCAGCTTGATTCCAATCAATGTCGGCTTTTGTCTGTTTGTTTTGTTTCATCATAATTGCCGCAATAATGATGTGCAAAACTTGATAATTGTATTAGAGACCTATCTGCGAGCAATCTATAAGACGACACAGCATCCTGGGATGGAGAATGGAAACAACTGTCTCGCGCGTGTGCAGAACACAATTTTTCCTAATTAACGTTGTCTTTTGCGTTCGTGTCGCAGATATAATTTTTGCCGAAACAAAATAGTTGTGTTTTGCAACTGATTGACAAATTGCCCTTCATCGACGTAAATTTCATCAATTTGAATAAAATAATTGAGTTGCCCGAAATTTAAAAGACAGCGTATGCACACTTCAAAGGAAATGAATCTTTCATACTGGTTCACCCTCATCAACCACACCTCTGCTATATCGTTATATTTCAACAGGCTTGTATGACTTTTCCCCCATATTCATTTTATGTAGTCTCTTTAAAAAAGACAGTTGTGGTTCGGGCTCGTCCACTTCATTTACAGGAAAGAGACCTCTTCGAGCGGACGAAACCATGAACCGAGAGGAAAGTGCAGTTTGAAGGCGTGACGGATCAAGGTAAATAGATCGGAATCCAGACAAGTGTAGGAAGGTGGCATATAGTTCACTGTAATGTTGAGGGTGAAGCGGTGTGATGGGGAGCACTTTCCAAGATGAGGAGGTGAACAATAGCGAGGTATTACACTTTCCCTGGATGTCATCTCTCTTTGAAAAAAAATGTAGGTATCTGTATCCCTGCTCCAGTGACGAGCTGTGACGCGATCGACTTCGTCACGCCCGCGGCCCGCGGCGGTTTAGTCCTTTCGCGCCATCTCCGTGGCGCGTCCGCAGCCCAGTAGTGCAGAATACATCATTCCCTTGCAAATCAATAGCAGCCCGAATGGGTAAGTTCATCTGCTAACCCATCTTCTGGAATTAATTATTATTCTAGTACTATAACCAGCAACAGATTCGGTTCAAATGTCACATTGACACTGATGCTGAATGTATTTCTTCAAGAACAGATTCTCATACACAGTGACATTGCCAATACGGTCTGTTTTATCAGCGTGGGATATATGATTTCCAACTTTGACTTCTCAAAGTGTGTTTAGAGCTGCAGCAATGTCACTGTTCAAAGTTCTCCGTGACCTACCGCTCACAGGACATTGTGCTCAAATTAATGGGTTCTGCAAAATCAGTGAAAGTTGAAAGTGAAGTCATGATGGTCGCACCCGGAATGACCTGTTGCTGTGACGGGAAGGTAATTATACCATTTTCTCCATAACATAACCAATCTAGTTTTATGGTACACGTGTGTTCAAATGAAATTAAAAGACGTCACGAGACATAGGCGCCGGAAGTGGGTGTGTGTGTGTGTGGGGGGGGGGGGGGGGGGGAAGAGGGGGGAGGGGGGTGCAAAAAGCATTTTGCCCCCCCCCCCCACCCCCCCCCCAAAAAAAAATATATATGTATATAATAATAGTAATAATAAATAAATAGATAAAAATAAATAAAATAAAATGAAAAATATACGTATAAATAAAATACAAATAGGGAAATTTATTAGCTAAGACTAGTAATTCTAACTCTCATAAGCCACAAATGTTTAGACATTCATTTTTTTCGTAGCGTGTGAGCAGATTATCTCAACCGCATCAACGGTAACCGTTGCAGTTTTTAGACGCCTTTGGCTATGGAAAATCGTGTAAATATCAAAATGTTAGCTTTAAGCACTGGCGGATATAGAGGCGGGCACAACTGGCCCATGCCAACCCTCCTTTTGAAGCAACTTTTTGAAAATTCTTCTCTGTTTTGTAATTTTTATACGTGTGCCTCCCCCCCCCCCCTTGAGGAAAAAAAAAATCTTCCATACGTCCCGCTTCCACCGCTAGTTGTTTCCTCTCACCTCCCTGTTGTTACTAATGTGACACCTGACGTAGGTAGCGCTCCCGGAAAATAGTTTTAACCCCCCATCCCCGCTCCCCGCTCATCTGTTTTTTCGACGAGTTTCGACTTGGGGTAAATCCAGAGGCTGGGAAAGTAAAAAAAAATTGCGCCACCACACCCCCCCCCCCTTCTAAAATCCATATCACTACACTCGTCAGTCACTCTCATTCTCCAGCTTATAAGACACAAAACAAATGGGTTGCCTCCTCCCTTTACGCAAAAGGTAGGGTCAAAATGCAACCCCCCCCCCCCAAAAAAAAAAAATGAAGAAAAAAAAGAAAAAAAAAGAAAAAAAAAGAAGAGAATGAGTGAATGAAAGAAAAAGAGAACGAAAAAAGAGAGAAAGAAAAGATAGAAAGAAAGAAAGAAAAAAAAGAAAGAAAGGAAGGAAGGAAGGATAATTGTACCTTAACCTATGAAACAGAAGCTACAAAATTAATATAAGTCAGACACTCATGATGAAACTACAAGTCTACTAGTATTTGTCAGATGTTGCAGACAGGGATCCCGTGGGTGTCCACTGAATTCAATTGAATTTCTTGTAATCAGGAAAAATCGACATGAACCTCGGCTACAAGTCACGTAGAGAATTATCAAGTTTTGTCATGTTCAATGTTACTCGAACTTGTAAGAAAAAAGCAGCAAGATTGGTGTGAGTTACACTACAGTAATACATTTGTTGTTAACATAATATTTAGTGTATTAAATGTTATAAACAAATATTTCACTGTATTTCTTTCGTAGGTACAGAATTGTAGTATTTTACTGACTTACTGTCATACGAAACGAAAGCTAACTCTAAAGTTTTGTGTGGTGACTTGTGAAATAACACAATCCTACATGTCAAGTTGACTTGAACATTGATGTCTATAGTGCAGTAGTGCACTTTATATTTATCTTTTAAACTCTTCATTATTTTTGTGATATATTTTGTCAAGACTTATTTCGTTGTTACAACTTATCCTTCTTGTCAACATTTTTCTTCTCTATAAACAGCTTAAGACAGGAATATGTAATACACAACAAAAATGTTATTTTGTTTTACTGACAGGTGTCCGTCACAAAGACTGGTCGTCTTCATGTTTGGTTTCATCTTTGTTCATGATTTATTGTTTCGCTGCGCTCGCTCGCCAGAATTTATCACAAAAAAGATAAGAACAAAATGTGATGACGACGCGGATATACAATACGAATTTCGGCTCATTCGCGCGTACTAATTTAGAGAATTCTTTCAAATCCTCACAGTGGATCCTCATGTGGATTTTTAAAAGTCCCTACCGGGATGGGGTTGGGGTTGAACAGTTTTTCAGAAATTAGGGGCGCAATTTTCGCGCTTGCCCCGGGCGCCGTTTTCCCTAGATACGCCACTGACTAATTTAGAGTATTTTTTCAAGTCCTCAGTTTGTTGGTATAAATCGTTATCTATAAGGCCGTCACTATATCTTGATTAGAATTATAAGATAATAAGCAAAAAAATGACAAGAATTCCAGGTTTTGTGAGCGAAACACAAAAAAATTCCGCTCGCTCGCTGCGCTCGTTCGCCAAAATTTATCACAAAAAAAAGAAAAAAGAAAAAAAAAAGATAAGAACAAAACGTAATGATGATGCGGACAAAATTACAATGTCTATTGTGTTCACGCATATTTTTATATTTAGCGGGCAAAATTTAACACGGAGCAGCGGCTGCAATTTCTTCCGTTCTGAAGCGATCGCCGATTGGATCAAAAGAGGGTGCCAACGGTTTCGAACATACGGGGGGCGCAAAAAAACAAACAAAAAAACACCAAAACAACAAATCAAACAAGATAAGAACAAAACGTATTGATGACGCGGAAATATACAAATTTCGGCTCACTCGCTCGTACTAATTTAGAGTATTTTCCCAAGTCTTCAGTTTGTTGGTGTAAATCATTATTTATAAGGCAGTCACTACATCTTGAATTGAATTGTAAGATTTAATAAGCAAAAAAAAAAAAAAAAAATTACAAGAATTCCATGTTCTGTAAGTTGAAATTCAAACATTTTCGGCTCGCTCGCTACGCTCGGTCGCCAAAATTAATTTAAAAAAAAAGACAAGAACAAAACGTGATGATGACGCGGAAATATACAATTTTCGGCTCACTCGCGCGTACTACCAGTAATTTAGAGTATTTTTTCAAGTCTTCAGTTTGTTGGTATAAATCGTTATCTATAGGGCTGTCAGTATATCTTGATTAGAATTATAAGATTTAATAAGCAAAAAAATGACAAGAATTCCATGTTTTGTAAGCTGAAATACAAAAATGTTCGGCTCGCTCGCTGCGCTCGCTCGCCAAAATTTATCAAAATTTATTACATTTAAATTACCCTCAAAAGTGTTATTTCCTTCATCTGATAACTCATCTGATAAACAAACATAGTGTGTATATTGCAACTGATTGACAAATTGCCCTACATCGACGTAAATAAGCACTGAATTGAGAACCAACACTTGCTTTCGGGCGAAAGCTCGGTGGTCTAGTGGAGATGACGCCTGTCCGGTTGATCAGGAGGTCGTGGGTTCAAATCCTGCTCGAGTATGTACGCCCATGATTTTTTATCATGGCTACTACTAAAACACTGATCAATTCAGTGCTTATTTACGTCGATGTAGGGCAATTTGTCAATCAGTTGCAATGAAAACATCTCGACGAAAGAAAATCATGAATTTGAATAGTGTGTATAATTTTAATAAATATATAGATATTATATATACATACACACACACACACACATATGTGTGTGCGTGAGTGTGTGTGTGTGTATGTGTGTGTATGTGTATATTGTGTAAGATATATATGGTCTATCGTGAGCCCCCTCCAATATTTGCTCCCCCAATCCAAAACTGCTTCCGGCGCGCCTGTCACGAGATCTGTAGCTCGAAAGACGATTGGCTTACGGTAGTGATCTGGATAACCTGTAAGATTCGTTTTTTGCATGTTGTTATTCTTACGCGTAGTTCAGACTGGAGTGTCGGTAGAAATGTCAACATGTGCAGGGCTTTAAAATGAAGTCACTTCTATAATTAGCTTTCCTTCCGAAATGCATTTCATGGAAAATTGTAGATTCTTTTCAGTAATGGGCATTCACACTGTCAGATAAAAACAAAAAACAAAAACAAAAACAAAAACAAAAAATAATAAAGCATGAATATACAATTCTGTTTCACAACAAATGCTACGGACTGAATTGTTTCTGTCATAAGTGTACGCCTCATTGGACGAAAATTCGTTAAGTATTATCGTCACAGGATTCATTCTGATCTAGTTTCTTACTCCCAAACTCTGTGCAGAAAACCATAGGAAATACTGATGTATAATATTATATATATATATATAATAATTATAATATATATATATATATATATATATATATATATATATATATTAAACACACCTAAGGTACAATTATCAAGATACGATAAACGCCAGGGCTGTACCAGACAGGAAGAAGAAGAAGAAGAAGAAGAAGAAGAAGAAGAGGAAAAAGAAGAAGAAGAAGATATGTAAATATTATATTGGAAGGGAAGGAGAAAGAGAGAGGACTGTGCCCCCCCCCCCCATTGTAATCAGGCGTCCACTTTACCAAAATGTACAAAAGAAAAGCAAAACACAACAAAAACAGAAACAACATTTAATTTTTTTTTTTCATACCGTGGTGAGTGTAGCACGTAGGTAGCAACCTCTTTCATCTCCTTTCTGTCTTTTCGCTACCTCTGTAAAACGAACCTCACAATAATTTTATTGTTAAGTTCACTCCCCCTCCCATTACGAAAGTACGTACTGTCAGTTTTGGCAAGTTTGAATAATTAGCGCGGAATGAGAACGATTGTTTGAGTCAAATTACGTTGAATCGTTGTGTATGAAGACACTGACTTGCCCATTTAATGAGATCCAAGACAGAGTGACTCAATTTGAAAAGGTCACCTTAAAGCCAATATTTGCAGACACTTTAAAGGGGGACGGACAGGAAAAGTTTCCCATGCTTTGTCTCCGAAATTTACTGCAAACATAAACCTAAAGTGATGACTGAAAACAGTCCCGCTTGAATATAGTCCCCACGTCTATCCCAGAAAAAATAGACTGATACTCTCATACACACACAAAATAAACCAACAACAACAGAGAACAGAAAATGTTGATAATGCGGTTGACACTAGCCTATAGGTATATTAGATAGCATGATGACATCAGTTATGAGGTAAAGTCATTCATTTTTCGTGATCGATCTGCATCGCAAAAAGAAAGAAAGAAAGAAAGAAAGAAGGGGTGATCTGCACGTATAGCAAGCACTGACAAGGCGAGGTGTTATATAACCTGATTATCTCTGGCTGGGTTGTCTTGCCTTCTGAACTCTTAACCCTATAAAGCCCAAGCTATTTTGACCCCTTCCATAGGCCCAAGGGGGGGGGGGGGGGGTGGGGCACATTGTGTCCCCCAATATAACTTCTTTATTATATGATGTATAATGATCGTCATATTTGGCACATGGGTAGAGCAACTCATACTCTATAATGACCCAACATTTGAAAATTCTCAAGGTCATCCACTGAGGGCGCTATTAACCAAAATATAAAGAAATACATAGGAAATATGCAAAAATCATGTTTTTTCTTTTTATTTCTTTATCCCCAGTATATATGTTTCTATTTCATATCGATCATTTTCATATTACCACAAAGGAAAAGTAAGTCAGCCTTCACTATTTGTTATGGTTGAAATTTTTCAAGGTCAACGGATGGGGGCGCTATTCATTACAATATAAAGAAATATATAAAACCTATGATGTATTGCTTGGAATGGATACATATATTGGTATCGCACTTCATATTTTCAAAATATTGAAATTTTGAGTTTGCAGATTGACAATATGATAAACAAAATATAGGCAGAGCTTGTGAAGATAACACAAAATAAAAGGGTAGTCTTTGGAAAATGCTGTATTTTCGATTATTTCTATTTCATCTATTGTTTGATGTCTATTTCATATAGAAAATAAAGGAAATAATAAGAAGACTATTTCAGGGTAATTCACAACCATAATTACTTCACCTTTGGTCCTTCAGCAAATTACATCCAAGAAAACCCCCATTTCATCCATTATCATATTATTAACTGAAATTGGAACAGAAAATCATGCAAAATCTGACGAACATGGTTGTCAGTTTACGGTTTCCATGGCAACCAGCAATAAGGAACAAAGATAAATTATACATCAAAATGTGCGCAACAAGATTCTAGGAAAAGTCTCAAAATTTGGTTGAAATCGGGTAAAGGGTGTAGGAGTGGCAAACGAAAACATGGTGGGGGCACAATGCGCCCCCCCCCCCCCCCCTTGGGATTTATAGGGTTAAAGCATTTCTCCAAACGGTTGCCTGTTAAGAGTAAACTCTTGTTTGTTTTCAGAGAAGGAATTAGCTTTAGTTACTCAGCCTATGTTTGCTAGTGTGTGAACATTCTTTTCCAGTGAAAATAAAGTAATTATGCATACAAAACTAATGAAATTTTTCCATAATTGCACATTTTCCTCCATTTGCTCCCATTATTGTTGAGTTTTAGAAATTCTCCTTGAGAATTTTGAAGACTTGTATTGTTTTATCCCTTAATCCTGAAGGAGTGTCGGTGATTCTTCAAAGTATTTTTCTCGTCCTTGGTAAAGGATCATCTGCGGAATGCTATTTGGTAGCCGTGATCGAGGTATCGCCCGTGCACCAATCCTGTTCAAGTGTTCACCATTATGGTCGGGTTTCAATTCGCCTTCCGTAACGGACAAGATTAATCCAGCCATGCCAGTTAGTTATGACATCCCGCACGGTGGTGAGAAAACTGTACATTGGAAAGTGGGAACTTGCCAGAGCCAAGTGCACCAACCACACATAAAAGATACATAGACATGATAGACACACAAAAGATACAGCAATACAATTTCAATGTCATTATGAAAAATACATAATATCAAAGAAATATTAATCTGTATGAGTCAACATTGTACGTGTTGGATGTGGTTTGCACATAACATATATGGGTGTGTATGTATAAAATTAATCATAACTATATAAGAGTTTTTAACAATACAAATGAATGCATGCTTATGTCTAAACAAATGATTGTATAAAAATCTTGAAGGTTATATACGTGTGTCTGCGTGTCTGTGTGTGTGTGTGTGTGTATGTTTGTGACCGTACAAAAATGTGTGTCTATGTGTTTTTGACAAAAAAGTGTATCACACCACGGTCGTAATTATTCTACTCCTGAATTAATATTTTCACTTGATTTAAACCTTTGGTCTTTGACCCAATAGCCCAGAACTTGCCCTGTGAAATCTTTGCCTACTGATAATATATATATATATATATATATATATATATATATATATATATATATATATATATACATATAATCTTGTTCCAAACATTGTATTTGCTCCGAGTACTGGCAGTATTAAAATAGTAATAATAATGTCACAATAGAGGAATGCATTAACTGCCAATTTCCTTGATTTCAATTCAAAATCCGAATCTTCGGGGCCTCCCCCTTCGTCAGGGATGAAACTGCTTTAAAAAAAAAAAAAAGCATTTTCATCCCTGACGAATGGGGAGGCCCCCGAAAATTCGGATTTTTAATTAAAATCAAGGCAATTGGCATTTAATGCATTACTCTATTGTGACATTATTATTACCATATATTCATTATATTACTTGCACCGCAAGAGATGAATTCAAGCGGGAACTCAGACGCCAGTGTGAACGAAATTTTTCGCATGTCTTCCCTGCTTGATTTCCCGTTTGATTAATCCCCGTTGAATCTCCCAGGTGATCACCCCAGTAGCTAGCGTGAAAGGGGTATCAATTGGGTTCGCACGTCAAAGCGAACAGCGCCATCTGCTCACACGCGTGTGCCAGCTAGGAGCGCCATCTTGGCAAGATGAGAAGAAAAAAACAATTTAAACTTTGGAAATTGAGATAGAATGAACAATGTCACTCTTTAAATGCAGTCTAAAGTGCCTTATTTGTATTGACCCGATTGTAACACTTTGTTGCAAGATGATATATTCTATATATTATATGAGTCAAGTTAACAACGTTATTTGCAAAATAAAAGTTTGTGGGCGCTCGACGAGGCGATCATTAATTTGTTTGGTGTGATGACAGGGGTAAATGGAAAGATATAATCAGATTGTACATCTTATACTTTACGTAACAAAAGGTAAAATAGTCGCACGTTGTACATTCAATGTTGTCCACGCTGATGGAGCTCGAAATATTGGTATCAAAGTTTCCAAATGTTTTTCTCTAAACGTCTTCGTTTGTATGGTGTAATCTTAGGTTCCTGTTTCAGTCAGTCGCAGAATATTATAGACAAATTATGATGCTCAGTCTTTTTTTTTTTTACTTTTTTTTTCTCTAGTTATGCCTTCTAGCATGTGATGCATGCCGTGGTTGACTAGAGGACTGCTGTTAATTTATGTTTGCTTTTTGGGTTTATAAAGTCTGAACAAAATTTTCTCTCTGGAGATTCGTCTGGTACCACACACAGCGGTCACGAGAACCTTTACGCAGCACATGATGTCGAAGGTTGGAAAACATGAAAATTATCTTGTATAGAGAAGTAACTTCAGGAATTTGTGTTATCTATCTCCCAGTCATTTAGTAAGTCCTTCCCAGGCCAGAATCTCAAGATTTCAGTGATATTTTGTACAACATGCACGACAGTGGTTATGAGAGTGATTAAATAAGCAATAAAAACGTTGGCATTTGCAACTGTGGGCGTTCAGTGGTTGATGTGCTTGAAAGTGAAGTAACTGTATATGGATATTAGTACCTCTTTATTTTCAGACGGAGTAATTCGCCGTCGGTTACGTAACTAGTGCATGTCACTTTATGCAATGATTGCGTGATGGGACTGGATTTAAATTTCAGGAATATTGATTTAGAAAATCTTCGGTCCCAGACCGGATAAATAGATCCATCAAGGAAAGGCTTCTGTGAGGCAGCTTGGTTGGTTACACTTCTCTGACTTTGCATAAACTTTCCAAAAGTGTTGTGTACACTCCGGTCCTTAACCAGTGAAGTTGAGCAAAGACCCTTGAAGACCATGTTGGGTGAGTACCTACTTATCCGCATGCCGCATAGTCTATCCCAACCGATCGAAGACCAAAGAAAGGCCGTGGCCGGCAGGCCATGATCTTCTCTCTTGGGGGAATGCAAATTTGGAGCTAAGCAACAATGACGTTCCAGTCCATTCTTACTGGTTGACAAAGCGAAAAGCTACACCTAGCTATTCCCGGCCCACACTATCGCGCCATTCTAAAGCTACTGAACTGTATCCAACCACAAGGAGTCGCTCTTTTTCAAAGGACAGGTTTATTGTCCTATACCCAATGTGGCGCTCCGTGTATTTGTGCGCATGTATACAATCGCCTTAACAACGAAAGGGAAAGATTAGGCTTCCCTGACAGCGTTGGAAGATATGTAGGCCCACGCCGCATTCGTGAGTAATTCTATGTTTGTCGACTTCTTTCGTGAGTAATTCTACGTGCGTCGACTTCTCACGTCATAATGTGTCAAGGATGACTATGTCGATACGGAATCTAGATCCGCGTTTGCATAGATGAAATGAAAACTATTCATTAATAACCAGAGATTCAAGAATAGTTTGGAGTCTAAACTTTGAGACTTGTTCGACCAAGAAGACCTCTTCAAGAAGCATTATTTCTTTACCTTGTTGTGAACTTCATGCACTCATTCGGAATTTTCACTTAATTGGACGCCATTAATTTGCCAGTTCCTAGGGAGACGTGTACATTTGCGGGAAACATCATCGACAAGGAAGCAGTTTAATCGTAGATATTGGCATACCACGGATTTTTATCAGCTTATGGTATTAATGAGTACTGTCAAACTTTTGCGAATGCATGGGCCTACCTGCTGAGCTGATGTAACGCGCGCCAATAATCGGCAAAAAACTTCGCTGTTTGCACCGATCCCTGCAGCGCTTCTGTGTTCATCATCATGACATGGTTCTATGCCTAATTATCTTATCACAACTCGGGATATAAACTGTCTCTCTTTTGGAGATCATCAAAGATACTGTCATAAACTCTTTATTACACCTGCATTAGTGCAAAAGCAATGGGATCCGGTGCGTCTAAGAAGAAACCCGACAAAACCATACAGACGAAATTAGCGTGAGTAAATTTATTTCAAGATAACTGTTTTCATAAATCACTATTCGTGATTACTGCTCTTTCTGTGACAGTAGTCAACAGGCTTATCATCCTCCATAAAGCTAGCAAAACAGGAATTTTTTCCCCCAACTGCCCATAGTGTTTTTGTACATAATTTAATGGCACTGTCTGATTATTGCAAATGTAAAACAAGGATGTTCCTTACAATAACCAGAAAGTTTGCAAGAACTGGCCTGACATATAGCAGCAAGGAATGGGGATCATCCCACGAGACTGACACCCACGAGTCATACATGTACAATCCACGAGTTCGACGTTGAAAAAAAAAAGGTCCAATAGTGTCCATGCATGCAATACAATATCTGCACAGCGCCTAACAAAAAGTTATTAATGTCATGTAATGACGACACCGAGGGGCAAATAAGTTGTGTTTAACTTTACACCCACTTCCAAGGTATGTTATCCAACGTATGTAATAGTCATACAGCCCATCAGTTTGACACTTTAAGCAAATAAGTCCCATGAGTTCGACACTAGCTGAAACAGACCTCGAGTTCGACATCACGGGGCTTTACTATGTCGGACTTGTAGGCCTTGTTTGCTTACACAGTAGTGTCGAACTTATTGGGCTGTTTAATTCGTGGGCTGTATGACTCACGGGCTGTATGGCTCATGGGCTGTATGATTTGGGTGATGTGCACCCATTGATGGAATAGCTTCTGAGTATAGGTTCTCCAGGGAAATGTTTTTTGTATCCATAAATTTGACACCTACTGAAATGTCTGTCCTCTTCAAAGTTTCATACCTGTTTCTGTGTAATCAAACCTAACCGCATAAAGGTACTTGTAACTGATGGAGCCACACGTATCATATAGATATCTAATTGAATTCATAGAGCGGCTGTATTCGTTTTTTTTTTCTTTAATGCAGCCCTTTACAATGGTGTATTGTAGCTCTTCTCCAAAGGATCGATAATCTTATTATTATGAAAATCATTCCCTGGGTTATTTTATTTATTTATTTTTTTTTTTTAATGGATACCTATGGATGATACTGAACGCAGGCTTCAGGTGTTCAGTTTCAGATGATACCTGTATTCAAGTCCAGATTTTGCCGATACTTTGTACATGTAAGTTGGCTGGTCATGACCTGGTGGATGGGGTCAAATCCAAACTTGATGGGTTCATTCTTCGAAAGATTGTCCAGACCGATTTCAAAATGACTAAGCAGTGACGAAATATGCAGGAAATTATAAGCATTCGCGAAGGTCGTCATGAAGGACCTAACAGTTTTACGCGCCTCAATGTTAATGGTAGGACAAAGTAATAATGATGCCATGTGTGTACAAAAAAAGGGTGTCATAAAAAGTAATGTGTATTCGTATTTTTATTAACTCGCACCAGGAATGTACAACTAGTCTACAAGGGAGCTGATGTTTTAACACACTGCACTGAGTCGTCATCAGTACCTTCCCTTGTAGACACACGGATCTATGATCTACATGTACATGATGTATGTACTTTTCCATACCTCATTTCAAAGACCCACAAAATGGAGATCGTTCTCTTTCGTACATCGCCCCGAAACGTTAAAATTCATTACCCCCCCCCCAATTGGCAAATTTATAATTCATAAATACAAATAATAATAAATAATTCAAAAATACACTTGCGCTCCCCTCCCCTCTCTTCTTTACTTACATTCAGCAGAAGCAAAATTCAGCTAAATCTTCAGCAAAAGGAGTCCCTTTTTCAGCTTTCAAATCATCTATCCTCTTCCAATGCCATCAGTGCTTTGAAGGAATATTCCCCCATGGTGTTACCGCAGAACTCGATTACATTGAATATACCTTCTGTATTTACTCATCTCAATGTTCAGAATCGAGCTCAGTCACTGTACAAAATGAAGCAAAATTCTACCCAAACTAAACATTCAGCTTAGGGCAGGCAGATGAGGGCAAGAAAATGAATCTGATCTCGATCGGTCGAAGGAGGTTCTAGAGAACGGAGACACAACTGTCTTATTTCCTTTGAAGCCAAACGAAATATATCCAACATAATGATATTGTTCAAAATTACATTTCAGATTGCCGGGCAGGACGGCAGCGTCAACTCCCAATTATCAAAGGCACAAATGCACCTTCGGAATTCTTGTGTACATCAATAAAAAATTTACAACTGTTTGAATAATACAGCCAGTTGAAACTCCATCTCTCAAACATCCTTGATTAGTCCCTGTGGTATAGCCTCTTCTCTAAGCCACTGGTACCTACTGACTTCTTCCAGGGTAGTGAATTTACATATTCAAATCATTACATACACAAACCAATCAAGACCAAGGAAAAGAGTTTGACCTGAGGTCAAAGAAAGAACCAACGGAAAGTTAAAAGAAGATGAGCATGAGCTGGACTTGAACATGAATGGGGCAGAACAAAGGGAACATGAGGTGTGGGAGTGAGTGGAAGGTGAAGAGGGTATTTGGAAGTATAGACACATGGAAGAGGAAAGTGGTTGTATAAATGAAAAATAAGCAAAATGTGGAGAATTAAATCAGGAGCACGTGTGGAAAGTAAACTATAATTATGAAAAGCTAAAGAGAACCGAGTTAAATCTAATATATTTCTCAGACAAATTATTAACGCTCTCACACTATATTTCAATCTCTATACAGAGCCGCGCAAGCTTTCAATGAAGCAGGGGAGAGAGCGAAAAAGAGGAGAGAAGCCGAAAATGTCACCGAAAATGAATCAGGTAAGTTTTTTTCTTTTAATTATTAGTTTGATTGACTGGAGAGGGGTTTGTGCGTGCGTGTGTGTGTGTTTGCGTGCGTGCGTGTTAGACTCTGCATATATGTGTGATACTTTGACACAATGTCATGCAGTTTTGACAAACAACAGACTTTGGAGATGGATATTATAGATCGCATGATGAGAGAAAAAAAAAAAGGGAGTTTGGCAACGAACTGCACATGGAGGTACCGAGATTCCATCGGGCCAGTGCGTCACAGCTTGAAAAGATGGCTTGTTACAAACCGATTTGTTGTCGCATTGTACGTCAGTAGAATGGCTGATATATTCCAAATAACGCACTCGTATAAACCTTCGTGGGAAAATCATTTTTATCGCCTATGCTCTATCAATTTTGAATCATACATAAACGAGATCGCGTCGCTAGATGGTAATAATCGTACAGAAAGGGAGAAAAATCTAGTTACAATGCACCTAATATATGTACTTTATTTCAAGTCTGTATAATGCATCGATTAGCGGCGCGAAAGTTTCCAGATGCAGATAGGACGTGGGAAGATAGACGGTTTGTGAAGATGACTAAAATCATTCCAAACCTGCAAGAGCTGGCTTCTGTTTTGTCCACTACCTCAATTCTTGAGAGAGGCAGTACACTTACCTTGGATTTAAATCTATATTTTCTTTGTGAGAACAAAGAATGAAACAGCCTCCAGACGCCAGGAGAGCCGATTTGAGCGCTTCACTGATTTCTTCCTTCAGCAAATAGTTAAAGGCGTTGGAATCATCACAAAATCTAAGCGTCCTTCTACCTTTGGTAGCATACGGGTCCTGTATACGGCCAGGATTACTGTGTTGAGTTGGCTCGAGTGTGGGAGGAACCGCGAAGCTCCTTGGAGGAACGAAAAGCCATAGCGCATAGTCCGCCAAAACGACTTCCAACTTTAATTTCAACGGTACCAAGTGACTTGCCACATGTTGATCTGAATATGACTCAGAAGCCGTGACTGATTTCATCATTTTCCCAAAGATTAATCATATATAAATCATGATTAATATTAATCATAATAATATTAATTGCGAAGGTTATTGATTCTGCTTGTTTTTGAAATTTATTCTGCACATTGAAAAAAGCAGCTAAAACCAACAAAATAATATAAACGACACATGAAATGGTAACATCATGTGAAGATTATTATATATTACTATTTCGAAAAAAAAAATGCGTGAGACATTCAGTTCTACTTATTTTGACCAATAAGTTAGAAAACGGTCTTTCGACGCACTTCCCGACGTTCCATATTGGGCAAATCGCGTGTCATCTATAGATGTCACGTAACCAAATAGGCTGAGGTATCTATCAGATAGAGCGCGCGCTTTATGAGACATTCAATCTCGTTACGTTGTAACGAGACAGTCAGTCTCGTTACGATCATTGATTATCTGACATCACCAAATTTCTAGCTAGTTCATAATGCTCTTATAGGACGTCACTTTTTATCAATCGTAGAGACGGACTGGAAAGAATGAAAATTAGCATGCTTTCAGATCTATCCCTTGACAAAGTCTTTTTGCTGACCTAAGTTCATTGACCTTTTCTGACACTATAGCGTACTAATCGAAAAACAATGAGACTACCAGGGCGTTTTAGACGGTTTCTCGTATACGCAAACTAATTATACGATTATTGAAGAATCGATCGGTTACCTGTCCACGAGTCCATGCTTGTACTATAAAGGTACATTTTACCGTTTCGAGAATTTGCGTTAAAGTCCACAATGCCAATGCGTTCTTTGATACATAGAAAGCGTATGATAAAGTTACGTAATAAAGCTGTGTAGAAGGCCCGAATGGTTTCTTTCGGTTTGAGGAGCAGGCGCCAAAACATTGATTTCTCTTCCATATCAATAGTACCAATACGTGCTTACAAGCATACTACTTGAGCACCGTAAACCTATATGGTGACATCACATACATGTTTAATGTTGAAGTGATTTTGATTACAATATTCAGAAATTCAAATGCACCAAATAGAACTTTGCTCCAGCTGAGCCAGTTTGATGTTTTCAGTTCCTTTGCAGTGCATAAAGGCGTGACACCAAATTTTACACTTTATAAAGAAACTTAAATAACGAAATTGTTACATATTTCTATTACACATTATTCATCTTAAAAGTGACTTGGCAATTACATCATAATTGTCAAGGTCGCAAAACGAGCATTAATTTTGAGGGGCTAATGTTATCGATTGATGTATTTTTCCAATTAATTGCACGAAATAATGATTTTCTTGACACTTACAATGCAAAACTTTCTCTTTCGATAAACTGCTATTCATAAGGTTAGAGAATACGTTGACGTTTGCTATACATGGTTGGTTGTTTACTGTTTTGAATGTCCGAGGTCCAATAAACACGACCGTCCTCTAACTTACGCAGGAAATATGTCTAGTGCTTGAAACTGATAGATCTTTTCGGTTTAGGTGAAGAGCTGTGGTATATACATACATGTACCTAACAGTAGTTGATTTATATAAGGCAGACCAATGTACTTGAATCATTGCATAACCTACTGAATCATCTTTTCTTCTTACTCTGGAAGTCCCCCATCCCTCAGTTATCGCCGACATTAAAACCGGATGTCTACGCTGTTTTAGAAGACATACAACTTCCTCCTTTTTTTTTTTCCTGAGTCACATTTTCTCTGCTTGCTTCGTGCAAATGTTTGCAAAGGGAGATGAAAAAGTTTTCGAGCCCACAGCAAACAACAATAACAATACCGGAACACATCCAAGAACCTCTAAACGCTATGCATTCATGACTGTCACGAAGGTACTTGCTTTGTGCAATTGGTTGTTTACAATGATCATTATGCAACAATTGTGAGCCGCTATTGTAAAAAAAAAAAAAAAAAAAAACCAGATGGTAGATGTATCTTGAAGATTCCATTTCAAAGAACAAAAGAGAAGACACATTCCTGAACGTGACGAATAAAGACTTCAACGAATTTAACGTCTGTATCGATTTTTGAATGAACCCTTCAGGCTTGTAAATACCAATTGATATGGGCACACTAAGACATTGTGGAACATGAAAATTGTCTTTTGAATCGTAAAGCTTGCACGCATGATTCGAGAGTAACAGGTGCAAGTCCTTGCCAGACATTTATTATAAGAAACTATGCCTGTTAACATGAATGCTTTTTATTGTGTGTAATACTCGATGTTAATTCAGAGTTTTCGTTGTGCAAATGGTCATGTCAAACATTGTTTATCTTTATCATTTCACCATGATCTGCATATTATGTTTACGCAGCGAGTTCAAAATGCAAAAGAAAACTTAACAGTAGAAGTGTAGTTCAGCTTTATAGGAACAGGCCGAGATTAAAGCCACACTTACCAAATATAACGCTAAAAAGTTTCGGAATAAGACATACATGTAGTTTAGACACCAAATTAAACATCAATACCTGAAATTTGGATGTGTGCATAATTCAGCAGTATTGTATTCATGTTGTCCGGATTTTTATTTTTTGTATGTGCACCGTGGGTATGTGTATTTGCACGTGCAGACTCGCGTATTTGGCGTTGTTCGCTTCGATGTGCTCCCTCCCAGTCGAGAGGGAGAGTCAACCCAAGAGGTATCATGAATATTATTTTATCATTACATTGTAATTCATGTGAATGTCCTTACAAAGATGTGTCGCACAATTGGCTGCTTACATGAATTGATTGTGAATAAGATAAATTGTCACTGAAATACAATGGATGTATGTGCTTTGAATTGGGGCATCGAATGAAAGTTAACTGTTAAAAATTTAACACATTTATAACAAAAATAAGAAAACACGCTGGAGCACCCTTTTCATTAAGTGGAGTTCTTTATTTTGAACATCAATTATGCCAGATTAAAAGATAGAAAGCTAACGTGGGCGCACTATGGCGAAATATGATCGTTTGAGATGACCTAATTTGTATTCATTCAATTTCATTAATTTCGATTTGCGCGTTACAATACCGAAGAAGAATGTTTGACATCCCATTGTAATGTTGTAGAACCCAAATTTGTGTTTGTACGGGTTACTACTGCATCTATAATACCCCCTGTTGTATCTTCTATTTTACCCTAGACGCCAATGGCAATGCAGCTCAGCCGGTATTCATCACAGAAGGCAATTCAAACGACACGGGAGTGACGTCCGAGAAACAGAACGAGAAACCGGCCGTTCTGGCGAACGGTACAGGCGAGCAAAATGGCGTTTTACCCGAGGAACATTCGGAGGAGCGGGATGAGATCGCTGATAGAGTCACAAAGATTCAAAGGTTAGGAAACTTTGCTAATAATTGCACATGGATTATGTCAGTCACTGCGTCACGTGGCAAGTACTCATCACAACTAAAACATATCGGCACCCTAACATCAACATAATAAAACCTGCCTTAACGGCTACCTGTCTTTTACGGCTACGAAAATCTCCCTACATTGTCTTAACCGGCCACTTTTTTCGTTTCCCTTGGGTGTTCACAATAGACAGGTTAACTGTTCATATATATACATTCTTAATGATAGTGATCATTATTTCAGGAATCGATTTCTAAAACCGCGCTCTTTTTGTTGAATTTCGAATGATGGATTGCCTTGTAATTATTTCTGCAGATTATTACACGACACACAAACACTACACTATATCGATTTTTACAATGGAGTATGACAACCTTGACAATAGATTTCCCTCTGTCTGTTGCCTAACTCATTAACCGTTATGGATCATCACTGCAAGTTCCTGATTAAATATACTGCGTTCTCCGTCGATGTAACACACGCGAGTAATTAATCTACATTGTATTTGCCTCTCTCTCTCTACACAATGTTGGGTGATATATGAAAATGGCCATGAATTCTTGTCACCAGCAACATCTATAACATGATTCTATTGTTGAAAATGCCCATGTTCTATTTTACATAGCATTGCTTTGTGATGTTGGATAAGAGCGCTCCTCAGCTAGACGCTATCACGTTGCCATAGTGACAAGACTCAATTTAGATGATTGGATGTGCATCAATGAATTTGTCCCTCACAGAACAGACTGCATAAAAAGTAATGCGCAAGCTATGATAATATAGGAGATGCAATGCTAAGTTATTTTCTGGCTATGGCACGATGGTATGCCAGTTTGACGATGATACATTCCTGAATAGGATGCCTTTCAGGGAAATGACTTTGGATATTTTATGGAGAGGAAATGTCAACGGTATTTGTGTAAAAACTAATCGTCACCAGCTCTAAAGAGGTACCTGTACATGTTACTGAAAGAATTACTGTGTATTCTGGGTTAATTGCCAAACGTCATCCATGTTATCAGTGACGAATGACTTGTTGTGGAAACGGCGACATGAAGTGTCATAGGAAACTGGTACACTAATGCATTCACATGGTTCAATAACTGACACCGGACGCCAGTAATGTATTACACTCGCATAATATAGCTATAAAGAAAAAACTGTTTGTCTTGTTTCAACAAACCTGCATCACATTTGTGCCAACGTTTCGACTTCAGATGCAGCGCATGTGCTTTGCGCGAGACATTCTCCAAGACACTGATGTTGTCCAATTTCAGGATGTGTTTGTTTTTGGTTTGGTTGAGAGAGTTTGGCTGTCGTCTGGGTCTTCAATTACCGAAATTGCTCAGCAAGCAAGCGAGAACCGGGCTGAACTAAAACTTGATAGATGTCGCAGCCTTGACTTTCTGCGCGAATCGATGCGCAGATCAATCAACGTCTTATTGACAATTTCTCGTCCCTCTGTGAACACTTGGTGATGATGTTTATGGCAACAGATACCGCCATCGCTAAACTTCATCCTACTTCTCGTCAGCTTCGCCACAGCTCTTGCCACTGCCATTACTACCATAGCTACCATATTTACCATTACTTGCAGCAACAACAAATGGTCGCACCATCACATCTTCATAATCTCTTACTTATCCCTAGCCATCGTTACCATTACCAACACGGCACCGCTCCTCCCTTCCAGATCATCCAGCCAACTGTTCATCACACGCACCACCGAAAAAGCCACAACCATTGTAACGTCCCTCAACTAGAACAACTTCCTTCCCACAACAGCTGCCACCACAACACTCGCCACCAACTCTTCTATTTCTGCTACCAGTTGTAGGCCTACCAGCAACAACCCAAACAGTTTACTCACTGTCATCCTAAGTTCATTAACGCGACCAGTTTCCTTGCATCCACTGCGGAATAACCACTTTTTCATCATTCATCGCACCATTTCAACCACCATCACCACCACTGAAACATTCATCCTCAATCCCTGACATACATATATCCAACCATTGCTTTGACCAGGGAGGCGAATCCCTGCTTTGGCTGATAGTACACTGTTTTTGCTCCTTTTTGAACGGTTGATAGGTGATTGTGCCTCTGTTGCTATGACGCGTCGTTCACAGTGGACTGATTTTGAATTTTATCTCTACAGTGTGTTTCGCGGCTTCCAAGACAGGAAATTACTCCAGAAACAAAATGACATGGCCATCAAGATCCAGAGGTAAGTCAAATAATAATTCGTGTTATATATTTTTAAATACCTGAATTATAGACGACATGAATACAATATTTCGTTTCATTTTGCTTTTCTCTCTTTGTTTTTTTTTTCTTTGAAATCCTATAAAATGCACTATTCTTATTTTCCCCATGCACTTTTGTCTTTTAAACTGTTGAAAAGTCTTTCCAAGTGCAAAGCATTTCTGGGAAGTTGCTGTGATACACAAGTTAATGTTTCCTTCTTCTCTATCTGTTGGCAAAAAAGAAGAAGCTTATACGCGCATTCTTACGATTTCATAACAATACAATTCATATTAATGACAAAAAAAAAGTATGGAATCATTTACCTATTCCTTTCCCACTGAGTATTAAATAGATGAAATTGGTTATGTAAAAAAAAAAAAATCTGTTCTTCATCAGTGGTATATGTTTGTTTGTTGTTTGTTATTCTCTTCCTTGTTATCATGTTGTACATGTAAATATTTTCATTTTCCACTTTTTTTTTGGAAGCGCAATGAGCACCAAGAGGTGGACCTGTGTGGTGTACAGATATGGCCACTATTATTGTTATTGTAATTATTCTGTTATTATCATTATTATTATTATTATTATTATTATTATTATTATTATTATTATTATTTTATTATTATTGTTGTTGTTATTGTTATTTTAATAGTTATCGTTATCATTTGTATTACCATCATCATTGTTATCTAATAAGGTATTCATCACTATACTAAACTTTTCACATTTGTTTGTTTGTTTGTTTGTTTGTTTGTTTTTAATCAGGCAATTTCGCCGTCATCGGTCCTCAATCAGTACCGAGGGTGATATATCAAGGACCGTGACACCAGCTCCCACCAAACTACCTCCCATCGCTCCCTCGGTACCAGACTTCGATCACAAACCAGTTAAGAAATTGACCAAAGAGGAACAAATGAAATGTAAGTGATATTTCAAATATTGATTGCCCAATAACCTATGTCTGTTATTTCGACAAATGAGTAAAAAACAAAAACCGTTTGGACATAAAGAAATATATCATGAAATAATCATTAATAATCTTGGAGCGAGGAATAAATATCTTTTCTCCTACAAATACTATTGATTTATACTCGTCACAGTTATTTGTGTGATTTATGTAGAATGTACAGAAGAATATCTCTCTCCTCAGCCATCTGTATAGTATAATATCATTGCGTATTCATTTATGTATATATCAGATATATAACGTTTGATGATGGCCTACATGTGTATTTTTACATTGCTTGTACAACTTTCCAAACGTCAACTTTGGTGGGAGAGATTTATAATCATTAAACCAAAACGAATTATTTAATTTACCGTATACAATATAAAGATGTAGTTGGCATCATCCTGCTTGTATATGTTAGCATTTTGTTGTTGTTGTTGTTGGTAGTGGGTTTTTAAGGGAGGTTAGGTAAAGTGAACTGCAGAGAAATATTGTTCCTCCATTATGTAACATTAAATGTGATGTGACTTTTTGGTGTACTATTTCCTCACTGCAGTATTAGCGGAGAGAAAGGAACAGAGAAGGACACGAGCAAGGGCGTGGCGTGACAAGGCGGGTTTGGAGGCAGACAAGAAGGAATTCAAAATTGAAATCGGTATGTTTGCTAAGGTCAGAACTTAATACTATTATGTAGGCCTACATGGATAAATTCATAACAAGAACATTATATTGAGAACACAGGGGTTCCAGCAATGAAACCTCTGATACGATTTTGATTGATTTGTTTGGGCTATTCAGGACTTTTGGTGTCATGGGCACAAACATTTATTTGTTTATTTTTTCGTAAGAGGTGGCTCCTGCTTCCTCTTTCTAAACACACGCTGATGAAAACTACGGAGATTTGCAGTCGAAAGAGTGACCGTGCGATCTTTATGGACAGATATGAAAGGTCAGGTAATGCATGTACAACGTAATGAGGTTTGCCAGGAACAATTTGACTTGCGGTAGGATGACTAAATACGATCTTTCATCGTGAAACACGTTTGAAAAGGCATCATGTTTTCTCCTTGTTGATATCATCAAAAATGAAACAGCATGATTGTTTAAGTGTTCAACATACATATTGTATTTCTGTATAGCAGTATTTAAAGATGAAGTTTCTGGAAATATAATACACGTGCATGTGAATTGAGTAAATGAAGCAATATTAGTTAAACACAATGGAGAAAATCTGTCATCCGATGAAAAGTTATCAATTCTTAAAGGTTTGATGCCGCCAATTCGGCTGGACGAGAAGATTATAATAGTTCTTGATGCAACTGTAGAATAACGACATGCAGTAAATGTAAGGAGAATTTAGAAAAAAAAAATCGAATTTTAAATGAAAAGCACACACTGTTTTGACTTGTTACTGACACTTATTTCCCTGCATTCTTAAGAGGTACGCCACTTTATAATCTTTCATTATGCTAGAAAAATGACATTTTAAAAATTCTCTTTATATTCTCTTTATATCTTTTATCACTTGTGACATCACAGCGGACTGTTGTAGTCTTCTCATCCAGCGTTAATTGGTGGCAACAAAACTTTAAAAATTCACAACTTTTCAACGGATTGTTTAATTCTCCTCAAACTTTCTTTGACGTGTTTCACTAGTTAATATTACTGTATTCACCCTAACCACATCGAGGAACTTCCTTTGCGAATCGTGTTAAAAAAAGAAACAACTCTGGCCACTTTGTATTAATAACTATATAGAAGCACTGTCATTTGCAACGTTAAACTTAATCAAAAGATATTCCATTATTTATAATGCCCATAAACACAAAATACATGCCAACTCCACCTCATAAATGTTTAGTGGCCCATCATAGCACATATCAAATTGTGAAGATTGATTCAAAATTAATGTCTGAGCATGCCATGCTGCTCCCGTATCTCAAAATGTTAATTGCATGCTAAAAGTCAGTTCCTTTGTGGAAATTGACCAGCGGATAGTGTTGACGCTTTGTTTGTCGATTCCATGGCAACTAAAAAACAGACCCCATGTTTCTTTATCACTCTTTGAATGTGGCACAATGTTGCATGGAAAAGAGCAGCTTTGTGTCGATGCCATAGCGCATTTCATTTTGCTAGAGATACGTGCGATGATGAATGCGAGCGTGTATTAATAATATTGTGAAGAACAAACAAAGCACATCGACCGCCAGACATAATGATTGAAATCTATCAATGATAAATACCACTGCGTAAGAGAGAGAGAGAGAAGGTTGGAGACAATTAGAAAGTTGCATAGAGGAAGAGCTGGAAAACTTGTGAAATGAAAATATTCTAAAATAATGTAATTATAGACAAATAGGCGAAAGTTAATAGCGGATGATGGCGATGATGATGATGAATATGATACAAAAGAAAAATAAAGGCAATTGTGACGATGGAACGAACGACTAAGGGAAAGGAATGTAGATAACTGGTGAATATTTATTGCACGGATTAGCACGTGGTAGGATAAATAGAAAAAAAAATGTCCATATTCTTTTTATTTTATATTTTTCACAGTCATCAGTATCAATTTATTCAATCATGTTCCATGGCACCTGCTTATTATTATGCAGACCTGATGTGGAATTGTGGTGCAAAAGTAGATCTGCGTTGTGATGTGTCTGTACACATAAACACACACTATAAGTCCAACATGTACATAGAACAGATACTAGTAGTACCGTACTGGATTTGCGGGCGATTTTCTACCTGTGTGGTTGATGTATATTTCTATACATTAGTTGGCGTTTGTGCATTTGGGTTCAACTAGGGTAATTTTCTCACTATGTAGTACAATAGTGCATTCCCGAGTATGGATCCCGATGTGGGCAGCGAATGAGAAACGAAGAACCAGGATAGCTGCCGATCGGTTTTTCACTCAGTGTTCCGCATTGATCATGCCATGCTTTATGTCACTTTTTTCCCGTTTCAGGCACGAAAACGAAACAGGAGTTTGGTGTTTTTCAGTCCGAAATCACCGAGTTGCAGTGGTACGCAGAACAGCAGCTAGAGATCACAGAGTGTGGTGGACCGGACTACCAGCCTCCCAGGGTACTGGTACGTACAGAACATTGGGTCTGTTCGCCCTTCCCTGGTATCTCATGCCTGTACCAGCTATTGGGCCTATGATTATATAAAAGCATGTACGCACACAGAGATCATTCATATACAAGTAATATAAGTTACAAGCATACACAGGAAAGGGAGAGGGAGACACCCGAAATAAAAATATACGTATACCATTAATGTTCAAGACCTACATTTCTTTTTCATTTAAAAAAAATAATAATCGGAAAGAGTTATAATAATGATAATGTGCCCTTCGTTTCTGAAAATCATAAAATTGTTTGAAGACTGATTATTTGATTATTGCTTACACACATTCGTATATTAATTTTTCATTCCAGCTCATTTCATCCAATGTTCCAAAAGCTGACATGCTACAAGCGACCGCGCATGAAAAGGGTGTTCTAGTCTTCAACTACGTAAGTAGAAAAGTGGATTTCCTCCAATTAAATATTATATTATAGATATGCATTCTTGTTTAACGAGTGGTAATCGCGATCACTGTTGTTTTTTTACTCCACAGGATAAGTAGACAGCTGTTATGGAAATGTTTATTGATAGTTTTCGTGATGTACTTGTTTTGAGTGGTTTCATGCTTCGACCAACAGAAACACTACAGGATAGTTCAGTTTCGTCATATTGTTTGCATTGCTTTGAATACAGCAGCGCACATGCTGTTTGGTACTTTTTTGATGTAGGGCCTACCGTGCAAAATCACATGCTGAGTGTAATAAATGCAATTTAGATTTAATATTCAGTGGATGGATGTGTCATATTATCTGCGAAGGGCTGGTACCTTTATTCATTCAATAAATCAACTTTGCATATGCCAGAGGCTGAACTGCAAATGATTTGTCAAAATATGATGTGGCTATAGTATTCGAAAACAATACTGTACATAAATAAATCAAACAAAATAAAGTACAATTCATTATCAAATCGATACACCATATTGTAACTAGTCTAGACGGGAAAAGAAATTGTAAAAGTATGAATGCGATGAGTACTACGTACACTAAACCACTTCTTTGTGTGTGTCATTTGTTTTCTTTTCAGGATTTCAATAACGATACATTCGACACATTATTAGGTGAGTTGCAGTACAATCAAGTGATTCAAAGGGTTGTATCATCATACCATATAATTATCATGGTAATCAAAATAGAAATGATTGTAGTTGACAATGAAATAACAGAAAACAGGGAAACAACCAAGAAGCTGATAACGCAAAAGTCTTTGATGAGCTAGCAAATTTATTTATGAAATGGGCCCCAGGTAAGGCTATCCCGGAGTTGATCTTTATTCATTATCCCAAAGATTGATGTACATGTATCCTAACTATGCCTGTCCCGTTTCTATTCCCGGAACTTGAGCGATCTGGAAATTGTATATGCACCGGTATTTCAATACATGATATTTATTTTTATATCTTCCTTTCTGTTAGATACCGATCTCTATTTCTGGAAGAGATCGGTGAAAATCACAATAGAATGAACTAGCTCTATTCAGGACGATTCGATTAAAGTGATAGCACCGTCACAAATATATACTTTGATAATCAATTATAATGTAATTTTGGATTCTCTTATGGCAACCCACACATATTTCGAAAAGATGTAATGCTGTAAACTATAGACTGTCATGTTTGTATCTCTTCCCAGATGCCATCAGGGTAAACCTACAAGCTTACCGACAAGGTTGCAAAGCAAGATCATTGTGCATATATGCTTCGGTGAGATCTCGATGTCAGGATTAAAGAAGCTTTGATTTCAGTCTAGGCATATTCATTTTTTTTTTTTCAAGAAAACATTTGAGATTATTTATAGTGCATTCAGTTTCTCCAAAGCCTCAATTTACAACGAGTGTTCTTCATAATCATAAGAGTAAAGACAAAGCATTGATTTGATAAAGAATACTAGTACATTGACGTTCATAAAAAGAGCCGTCGGAATAGGTAAACTAACAGTTTTTCTCTGTTAATTAGGCCTATTCGTTATCTTAAAGTTTATTTCCAATAATATAAAAAGCAAATCAACTTATGATTTCATTCAGTTCACTGAAAGAGCATATCAAAGTGATACATGCATCTCCAATGCAGATTACGCAATATATAAGTAACAGAAGGCCATTGATTGTTAATTCTTCATCCCCGTATTTTTCCTATGATTAGGGTGGGCCGGGATATCTGTATATACTAAAGAAGAAAGTTCTGACCACGGCAAAACTGAAGAAGGAAAGCGAAGCCGACCAAGTGAGGTAAGAAATGTAGCGAAAACACACAAGCAAACAAACAAACAAACACACGGACATTGTTGTGCCTTTTATATTTCGATATTGTAAAATGTTACTATGTGGTTTATTTGTATGCAAAGTACTTTATATTTTCTGCCACAAATAAAACGAAGAGTCATTAGATTTTCGCCAATTTTGTCCTTTTTTTAAAGCAAGCGAAGAAAGTAGATGAACATGTATGTCTGAAAAACTAAAGAGGTTTTGTATCTAATATCAACTGGAATCGTGTTCATACTATTTAGACTGTTTGTAGCTACCTGTCAAATTGTATTATTTGTCTTTACGTATCATAATATGTGACATTTTTATTTGTATCTGAATGTTGATAAGTGAAAAAAAATCTTTGTGAAATCAAAAAATATATTTCGACTTTACTTTTTAATGTAGGCCCTACACGTAGTTTATTTTTTGGAGAAATACTGATGCTGATACTTAGTGTGGCTTCGGCCATAATACTACATTTTTTTTTTAATTCTAAAAATATACATGATTACTTTTAGAAGATATCGCCGTGTGGAGTAAATTTTATCCTGTATGTATGAAACCTCATGCTGAATTTGTAGGTTTTGGAAGGAGGTGGGTAAGATGATGAGTCGAATCAACCCGGAGGACACGGTGATTCATATCATGGGATGCAACATCCTTGGCAGTGAGAGTGGCTTGCAGGTAAGCACCGTGATAATGTTTGTCAACCCTCCAAATTACTCCCACCCCCCCCCCCCGACCTGCGCGTAATATTGTCGGTCTATGTTCACTTGCCGAGGTGATTGATTCCACTGACTTCATTAAGTATAGTTCAGTGACACAATCTGTATATCCATTTTGAAATGCAAATGACAGCAGTAAATGCATGACGCATTATTAGCACGACATTTGTCACCTGGTTCTGCAAGCTAAAAAGTCTAAGAAGATCATATTTCTTGTGTCCATACGGTACTCTTTATTGCAAGTATTTACGTATTGACGTAAGTGTTGTTAACCAACGACACAAGTCATGTGGTACCTGAGCATAATAAATTATATCGCTCATGATTGCACGACACACAATCATGACCGGAAATTAAGGTATGAAGCAATGTCCATCAGTCTCATTGTAACACCCCTCCTCGATATTCATACAAATCCGACTCAGAGTAAGTGAATTATGTCAATCATGAAGACAACTGAATAGCTATGCCTTGTACTGTAAATCACGCAGTTTCCAAGTGAAGAGATAATCTGATCTTGTGCTCGATTCACATCGCTATCTCTTGCAGATTAAACAGAGACCGAGATAAATCTATTGCCAGTCTTACTCGTCAGCTGGTACAGTGCACTCCCGTTATAACAAACATGGCTATGACGAAACACTCAGTATAACGAAGTAAAAATTGTCTGCATATCTTTGTATACTTTATTGTTCGGCCCCATCGAAATTTTGATATGAAGAAAGAACACTGTCTGTGCTGAGGATTTCGTTATAACAGGAATCCCCTGCTAGCATATTATGAAAACTTACTGTATCTCGAATGATTTGGGGTTTTTTTAAAGCTAATTTTATACACGAAGAACGTGATACTGGTTTACCGTTCTTCACACTGAGGTACCGAGCTACCTTCAGGAACTATTCTATAAGTACAAAGCAACTAGATTTCTTCGTTCATCCACTGCTCATACCCTTCGAGTTCCCCGGACCCATCATTCATGGGGCAACACAGCTTTCACTCAGTCTGGCTCTTCTGTCTGGAACTCATTGCCTTTGAAACTATATTAAGAATGAAGACCTCTTTCCCTCTGTTCAAAAAAGAGCTCAAATCTTTTTTGTTCCAGTAACGTTGTACTTTCTTTCAATTGTGGTCTGTTCGTGAATGAAGCAATGTGAGAGGAGGCCTTACCTTTCTGCACCAGGAGTGCCACTGTGTGATAGACATGGTGCATTAAAGACTCGATTATTATTATTATTATTATTATTATTATTATTATTATTATTATTATTATTATTATTATTATTATCATTATTGTCCCCGCCGAACGAGTTCGAGCAGGGGACTATGAAACGGGCTCCGTACGTGTGTGTCCGTGTGTCCGTGTGTCCGTCCGTGCGTCCGTGCGTCCGTGTGTCCGTCCGTCCGTGCGTCCGTGTGTGATCAAAATGTTCAAAATGCTACTCCTTCGCCATTTCTAACCCGATTTTGATTCTGTTTGCTTTATATGATAGCACTACATGAGAGCTTTGAAACTTCTATACAGAATTTCAGTTGTGACCTTTGACCTTGACCTTTGACCTATATTGTACATTTTGCTTCAAAATGCTACTCCTTCGCCATTTCTAACCCGATTTTGATTCTGTTTGCTTTATATGATGGCACTAGGTGAGGGCTTCAAAACTTCTACACAGAATTTTGACCTTTGACTTCTTTGACCTTTGACCTTGATTTTTGACCTATATTGTACATTTTGCTACAAAATGCTACTCCTTCGCCATTTCTAACCCGATTTCAATTCCGTTTGCTTTAAGTGATGGCACTAGGTGAGGGCTTCAAAACTTCTACACAGAATTTTGACCTTTGACTTCTTTGACCTTTGACCTTGATTTTTGACCTGTATTGTACATTTTGCTACCAAATGCTACTCCTTCGCCATTTCTAACCCGATTTCGATTCTGTTTCCTTTATGTGATGGCACTAGGTGAGGGCTTCAAAACTGCTACACAGAATTTTGACCTTTGACTTCTTTGACCTTTGACCTTGATTTTTTTACCTATATTGTACATTGGCTACAAAATGCTACTCCTTTGCCATTTCTAACCCGATTTCGATTCCGTTTGCTTTATGTGATGGCACTAGGTGAGGGCTTCAAAACTTCTACATAGAATTTTGACCTTTGACTTCTTTGACCTTTGACCTTGATCTTTTTACCTATATTGTACATTTTGCTACTAAATGCTACTTCCGGCGGGGACATATATTACGCACCGCGTGATTTCTACTTTTCCTTGTTATTGTTATTATCATTATCATTATTATCATCATTATTTATCAAAATTTGACTTTCTACAGATGTTTGACTACTTGGAGGACATCATGCGGCCAAATATCGTGCGGTTCGAGTCCCCATTGGAACTCACCGGTGAAGGTATAATTTTCTCTCTTTAGTCACTCGACAAGACATACACAATGTATAACAATTTTTGACCTCGAAGTAAAGACGGTTACAGCTCGTTATTCCGAAGGTTCGTTATTCCGAAGGCTCTTTATTCCTAAGATTCGTTATTCCGAAGGTTCCTTGTTCCGAATTTCATTTTCGGATTACCCAATCTTCGGAATAACGAACCTTCAGAATAACGCCACAAATTTTCGGATTAACGAACCCTTTTTCGTTTTCGGATTAACGAAACTCTAGGTATAGGGAATTGCGTGTTTCGGATTAACGACCCTTCGGCATAACGACCCTTCGGAATAGCAAACCTTCGGAACAACGAACAGCACCCGTAAAGACTGATACCTCGGGAGAAAGTTAACATGATAAGGTAAAGGCAAATAAAAGAGATTATTAACATGCAGAATAAAAGTGAAATCTTTCAAAATTCTTTCGTTCCGCGGTATGTACGTCACTAATAAAGCGCTATGTAGAAGCTAAATTCAAGAATTTCCCAGTCAGATTTCAGGGCATGACCAACAAGGAGTAGAACATTCTTATTTACTTAAGAGAAGCCTAACATCTCAATTTAGGCCTACTTAGGAGAAGCCTACGTCTCAAGAGTATACATTACAAACTGACACTTATACAAACCCAAGAACATTGCTGTCTTGGATGAGCATGAACAATATTCCGAAAGAAAACTGCATTTGCATCACTTGCTTTATGGTACAGGTGCCGAAATGATCAGCTCGTACTTCAGTCCTGTCAAGTACCGCCTGTGGAAGTCGACCAAGTACTCGAAGTCTGAGATGAAGCTTCCACCGTCAATGAGGTGATGCTTGGATGGACATCAAAGAGCCAAGAATAACACAATCTCCGATCCTGCCATGAGTTTGATCAAACGATATGCCTTACAAGTCTAGACATAGAAACTATATACTAGCAGTCTCGAAATAGTGAGAGATATTGAAAGAAAATTGATGTATATAATGCATACTTTCTGTGTTACAGAGTACAGTGTGGAGGGGGGGGGGGGGGAGTATTGGAAAATTTTCTAGTTTTCCCGCCAATAGTCCATTAACCTTATGGAAGGTTGAATGGCTTAGGTGGCAGCGGCTGTGCGCCGCCTTTTGTCTCGAGATCCAGGAACATTCTGTTCGCAAAAGATGAACTGATGAATTAAAATCGAGGAGATGTCTGGTAATTTATAGCCAGAACTCTTCGAGCACAATCTATAAGAGTGGAATGAGATTCCGACTATTTATTATGCAAGAAACGTACAATGATCTCGATAGTATACAAAACATAACTTAGTTAAGGTTTCTTGGATAACACGATAGAGTCTACTTACATGACGTATTCTCCTTAGTACAGACCGTCCTCCTCCTCCTCGTCTTCGCAGGGTTGGGTATCCATTGCCATTATAGATACCATGTTGGTATTAAAATCTCCCCGTGCTTGTTACAGGGAAATTGCTCGAGGTCCGGTATGTGAGCCCCAATGATCACGATGACACCAGAAAAGGCTATTTTACTTCCTTCGGTTATCTTGTCCAATTCACTGTTGGGGGAGGGAGTCCTCTCGGGTGGCGCTGAGGGAGGGGATTTTTCTGGTAGCGATGACAGTGTGCTTCTCTTAGGTGGGGATTACGGTATGATTTTCTTGGGTGGCGTTGACGGTTTAGGGGGTGCGGATGCTCCCTTCCCCGAGGATCCACTAGGTAAGTTAGACACTTCCACGATTAAGGAGTTCTCGCAAACTATCAAGATGGTTTGTAATGGTTAATGGTCTCGGCTGTTTTCCTTAATTACATAGCCGATGACACCCTTTGTTTTGCACTCCAGGGGAGAAAACGAGTATTGGAAAACTTTACCCCCAATAATCCATTGACCTTCTGTGGTGTTGAATGGCGTAGGTGGCAGCGGCTGTGCGCCGCCTTTTGTCTCGAGATCCAGGAACATTCTGTTCGCAAAAGATGAACTGATGAATTAAAATCGAGGAGATGTCTGGTAATTTATAGCCAGAACTCTTCGAGCACAATCTATAAGAGTGGAATGAGATTCCGACAATTTATTATGCAAGAAACGTACAATGATCACGATAGTATACAAAACATAACTTAGCTAAGGTTTCTTGGATAACACGATAGAGTCTACTTACATGACGTATTCTCCTTAGTACAGATCGTCCTCCTCCTCGTCTTCGCAGGGTTGGGTATCCATTGCCATTAGATACCATGTTGGTATTAAAATCTCCCCGTGCTTGTTACAGGGAAATTGCTCGAGGTCCTGTATGTGGGCCCCGATGACACCAGAAAACGCTATATACCCTTCGGTTATCTCGTCCAATTTACTGCTGGGGGAGGGAGTCCTCTCGGTTGGCGCTGAGGGAGGGGACTTTTCTGGTAGCGATGACAGTGTGCTTCTCGTAGGTGGCGATGACGGCATGGTTTTCTTAAGTGGCGTTGACGGTTTATGGGGTGCGGATGCTCCCTTCCCCGAGGATCCACTAGATAAGTTAGACGCTTCCACGATGGAGGAGTTCTCGCAATCTAACAAGATGGTTTGTAATGGTTCGGCTGTTTTCCTTAATTACATAGCCGGTGACATCCTTTGTTTTGCACTCCAGGGGAGAAAACGAGTATTGGAAAACTTTCTACTTTTCCGCCAATAATCCATTAATCTTATCATGCTTATGGGGTGTTGAATGGCGTAGGTGGCGGAGGTTGTACGCCGCCCTCTGTCCCGAGATCCAGGAACATTCTGTTCGCAAAAGATGAACTGATGAATTAAAATCGAGGAGATGTCTGGTAATGTATAGCCAAAGCTCTTAGAGCAGATACGCGACTCGGCGTGGTGTGTCGCATGTTCGAGAAGTATATAACTGACCTTAACTGCGTCAAGTTCAATCTTCGAACAATTCCGTGAAGATGAAGGTTCAGATCTCGTCTTTCGACTTGTTCAGAACGATCTTATCCCCATCCCTCTATTGGGCTGTCCTTTCTGTAAATAAAGGAGGAAGGGCAGTAGAAATGCAATTTTGTCGGTCCTGCAGGGTAGCTTCATGTTCTGTAGTAGTGATGTGCGTTCTGACATCTGGTCAACATCACTCTTTCAGACCATGAATGGTTGGATAGAATTTGTTGGATCGCCCCCAACAAAGGCTTGAGTAATTTTGTGCCCATCTTCTATTAAATCGAAATTCAGTTCCCGAACACAGTTTGGTGTTTGACGTTCTAACACCGCTGTCTTGTAGATCGTCGTACAAGCAGGGATGTGAGACGTTCTCTCACCTCTCTGCTCCAACAGAATTCGACACCTCCTGCACCCTCTTCTTCCCCGACCTTGTTCTCCTACATCACTACCTATCTTCCCTATATCCCTTATTACGGGTATATGAGGTATCTTTGGGTTGTTTGAGGTTTGAACAGAGCATCGCAATCTAACTCCCGAACAGCTAAGAGTAAAGGATGAATATATTCTTCTTCGTTTGCTTTCATCCTGGTGACATGGTGTGATGAATCGAGGCGATTTGTATTTCTTGCACCCTCTTTTACCTCTTCTCCGTGTTCTCCTCCTCCTCGTGAAGAAGGAAAGAAGGGGCTGGCTCTAACAAGTCGAACTGAAGCTCTTCCCCTCCCTCTCCTTGCCCCAATCACCATTTCCCCTACATCCCTTTTACCACAGGTATGGAGCATGAGAGGGAAAGGGCTGGCTCAAAGAAATCATCAAAGTTGGACTCCCTCACGCAGCTTGGTGTAAACTCTACACCGCTCTCGAGCTCCAGCTTGTTCGTTTATTATGGGTTAATAATTATAATGAAAGCCACATCATTGATATAATGCTGAATCTGACCGGCGAGATGCTCGTGATGAGCTCTGCGTTTGTCACCAGCAAGAGCTCTTACCAACTTCTTGTTTAAAAGAACTAGCGGGAGAATCTCGTCCTTTATGGTAAATATGGAATGGCCGGCCGTTCTCCCAGTTGAGATAACCAGCTGCCTCCAAATCCAGGCTTGACAGAAGGCAGAAAATCAAGGAACTCCCGTTCACCGTAGTATAGTGCCATGATAATACACGGAAAGTACCGATTTAATTCTGCTTTCGTTAAGTCCGCTAGAAGGACTATTCCACTCAGCGCGTCTGGATCTGTTACAGCAAAGACAAAGCACCGAAATATAAACGGGTAAACTAATTTAAATAAGACGTATTCCTGTTCGGCATTTTGATCCCGAATTCTTTTTATTTCCTTTTTTTTTTCGTGGGATGGGCAGAGGGTGCAGAAAACGTATACCATCGTGATTTGCTTCCCTATATATATATATATATATATATATATATATATATATATATATATATATATATATATATATAATATATATATAGGCGTACCTGTGCTTTGACGTTTTGTCCGCTACCGGCGGTTTCACGCTGCGCCGATTTTCAGGCAGACTTGACTTTCCAAGTGATGTGCTTCTGTGTTTATATGGCACGGTGGATCGGCTTAACGCATATTCCGGTGTCTACATTTTCAAGTTCGGGCCTTTTGTTGGTAGATTTCTGAAGCTCATCAGCAAACACTCCCCCAGAGGGCACAAACTGAACCCAATATTTAATAAGAACCCGATAAAAGTGAGCTACAGCTGCATGATAAACATAGATGCAGTCATAAAATCCCACAACCAAAAGAGTTATCAGTCATTTCAAGTCACGTGACACGGAACTCAAACCCAAATGCAACTGTCGCCAAAAAGATCAATGCCCGCTGAGGGGAAGATGCATGGAAACGGCTCTTCAGCTTTAAGGCAACCGTAAGACATGACAAGGTGGAAAAATGTTGCTACGGACTGGCGGGGAGTACATTCAAAGATAGATACAGGCACCATGTTAAGTAGAGCAAGCATGAAAAAATACAAAAATGAGACCCAAATCTCAAAGAACATCAAAACATGCAAATTTCACACCAACGTGGAGCACCTTTTCCCTTTTCCCCTCCCCCCCCCCCCACACACAAACTGGATTATTCAAGTTGTTCGTCTCGAGCTGTTCAAGACGATTTGTGGCCATAGTTCTATTGTACATCTTGAGTGATTTCGTAAGTACAATTTGTCCATTTCATCGTAATGAACTTACATTGTACTTCAAGATTTGTCAATAAGATTCTTCTGTTCGTCTTATTTTTTCCTTGTAACCTCTTGGTCTTTTTTATGATAGTGCTTACACACACACGTACCTACTCAGGATCATTTTAGAGTGTGTGAATGCATGTTGGCAAAATATGTCAGGTTTCTTCGGATAGTGTGTGAAAATAACACACCAAACATTTCTCAGTGTACAACTGCTAATTGGTTTTTCATTTGTTTTATACACAGCGCACATTGCCTGTGCCATAGATTGGGACCTTGTTCCCAATTGCCACAATATCTACGATATGCAAGATACGTTTCAGCAGGGTTTAACATTTATGGTGGCCCAGTTGCCCGAGACCACTAAACATTGGTGTCGGGCAACCAAATTTATCTTTGGGTGATCCGGGGGCCCCGTTTTATCAAAAGATAAAATCAATTTTAAAATTTCCGTACCACACAGGCTGTCATACACTTACAGTTGAAATCAACTATATAATCAATTTTAACTCTTCATAAAACAGGGCCCCGATCGCGCAACCAAGATTTAAGAAAGGATTGCTACTTTTGCTACTCATATTGCTACTTATATTGGGGCACCAAATTTTCTGGATTTTAGTGGCAGATGATCACATGTGTAACATGTTTATCTATGCAACAGCAGCAGATATATTTAAAAAAAAAGATTGCAAATTATTGCATTTTCGTAACCATCGATCAACCTCTGGCGAAAACTAAAATTCGGATGAAGATGTTTGAATGGAGTGAAAACTGTGATATTCGTAGCTTAGAACCTTCTATATCCCTTGCCAGTAAATATTGCGGGTCATGTGAAAGATATGACTTTTTTAAATACAAATGATGTCATATCAGATCATTATGATCACACCATGACCTTGTTTACATTGTTGTATTTGTATGTTGTGTATATAATATCTGTTTGTCAAAATACTTCTATCAAAATGTCAGAGCTGATAATAAAATGAATATTTTCAGTACCTCAGCTGTCTCTGTTGTGTCACATTTTGTTTAATACCCTAAAGGATTAGTGAGGAGTATCAATGTAGCCTACACTCTACATTCCAGTCATGGACTCGGATGGTGTGACGGGTCTTTTTACACGTACATAGCATGAACTCAACACATATGAAGCTCGGTACACATTAAGTTGGGTTGAGACTTAACTTTAGATTTCTAACATTTTTTTTGTCTTTTTGTGAGATAATGATAAATCTCTTATGAAATATGAAAGAGCATGTAATTCCTAGAGGGATTCAACATTTATTTGATCAAAATTGGTTTTGAAATGGCCAAGACCAAAGCAGAGCAAATCTAATAAAAGGTGGGACCCACCATTTTATTAGGATCGCTTTGTTTCACTTTGCTTTTTGATGTTCCGGCCATTCCAAAACCGATTTTCATCTAATAAACTTTAAATTCCACTTCGAATGATATTATATTATATGTCATACGAGAGTTCTTGGTATCTTGCAAAAAGTTAAAAGCCCAATCCTCATCTCCACCAAATGTACTATACTTAATATACCTATGCCGCACACTTGGGTGTTTGATACGGAAAGCACATTATTTACTACAGGAAAATGTGTTGCACAATCCCTCCCTCTCTCCCTCTCACTCACACACACACACACACACACACACACACACACACACACACACACACACACACTGGACAGCAGGGGTAAGACCCCATATTATTGATAGTGCATTTTGTGAGTGCATTTTGTGACCACAAGACGCATTTACTGTGCATGACAGATTCTTACAATGTGGTACAGTGGATGATCAAGAGGTATACTGTGGGGGTTTTATCTTCTGTTTCACTTTCTCGAGTCAGACACTATGAGGTAAAAATCACATTATGGGACTATTTGCTTATGGGAGAAAACAACGGGGTACTCCCATATTAAATGTACCTATTGCTGGTATGTGTGGACTCCCGTTATAACAAAGTCCTCACTTGATACATGTATCGTTATATCGAAATTTCGTTATAACCAAACAATAAAAAGAAATGGAGCGGATGATGTCGCGGCGTGGATTCGTTATAACCGTGTTCATTCTGACGGGAGTGCACTGTACAACAAAATGTCTAGGACTGAGGTTCTCATCAGAGGGCCCACACCTATCAGTGGATTCCCATTAAAACAAACTCCTTTTCTGGAATCCAAATTACATGTTAGCAGTTGCTATGTCAGGAAAGTCTTTTTTGTACACATGGTTATAAGAAACCAATTACAGTGCATGCGCAGTGCAACTTGTCTGTGGTTTAGACGTGGCTGCAGGTTTCCAACTGTGTGTGCGTGTGTGTGTGTGTGTGTGTGTGTGTGCACGCGCATGTGCATGCATTACCTCTTAAATATAATGTAAATATAATGAAAGAAAATGTAATTCTTAGAGGAATCTATTTGATAAAAATGTATTAATTGATATGAATTTACTAATTTGATGAAAATTGGTCTTGAAATGGCCGAGATATCCAAAGAAGCAATCCTAGTAAAATGTGACAGCCATGACTTTATTAGGATCTCTTTGGTTTTCTCTCGTTTTTGGATATCTCAGTCATTTCAAATCCTATTTTCATCTAATAAACTTTCAATTCTCCATAAGAATTGTACGCTCTTCCTTCAATATTTCAGAATGGTCTCTAAATATCTCACAAAAAGCTGGATCCTCACCTAAACCAATACTATACCATCCCTTTATTGTGTACCATGCAGAAACAATACATGTAAATGAAATGAAATGTTCTAACAGATACACACTTTAGACGAAACATAAACTACGTGTGACATGACACATGAAGGGTATTTTATGTGTTTGGTAGTGTGCTATGTGTGAGTGTGTGTGTGTGTGTGTCATGTAGAAATGAAATCTCTCACCACAGCCATATATCATGTTACACAACATCATCACTGACAATAACCACCATGTCATGACTCTCTACAACCATCTTTTGCTATAATGATGCAAGACTTTGTTTTATTGAGAGCCTATTCCACCTTAACTCACACTGGCAACTATGGAGACACAGAGATTAAACGGAAAGAGCCTATGGATTGAGTGAGTGAAAACTGGCTGATACATAAAGCCAAGCAATTACCAGCAAACCTGTGACCTTGATTAGCTAAGAGTCATTGTACAGTGTATCTTTCCAACAAATGAAAAAAAAATCAGCATCCACAGCGTACACCTGCCAGGTATAGATCATCACACACACACACAGACACAAACAAACAATATCAGAGTTCATAAATCTGGGGTTTAAGTACAAATTTGTGTCAATAGTACGAGTCAATGTAAAGTGCGCTGAAATGCAGTACCGAAATGCCTGTTAACCATATGTGTAAGTGATTTATCATATTCAGCACAAGAGCAAGTTACTTTTGTGGTGACCATTATATTGTGAATAGTATTAAATAATAAGAAAACACTATTTCAGCTTCTTTTTTTTTTTTAACTTTTAGATAACAAGGAATAGGACCATGCAGTTGAACTTCTTGAGCCCCATGTGATATCCAGAGTGCATACACTATGTAAATTACATACAACTGAACCATGAAAATCAGGGTTAAGTTTTTCTTGCTACTTTTGGTTATTATACAAGGTGCTCAAATAAGGTTTTTTCTTCTTCGTTTTTTTTTTTGTCTTCATGATGCATGCACATTATACATACTGCCACCTATGCTAACTTTCACAAGACAACTACAGCACTCTCTCCTAGACTAGCTTATGTAGTTCTTATCTCATTCCACAAGGTTAAGTTTAGTATTAGTACTCATCAAGAATACACAATGTTCCACCACAACCTGATCCCAGTTCACTCTGAGATCTCTACAAATAACATACATGGGCACGCCAATGAGTCCACTATGCAACAGATTTCATAGAAATAACTTCCAACAGACTGTAAAATCGGATAAAATTAAAGGGCCATACACGGCCCAAATTCCATGTGAATTCTTCTCTGGTCAGGTGTGTACATCCCTGCCAAAGAAAACTAAACCTAAAATACAGTTCATCAATACATATGAAGAATACACATCAACCTGAATACACACAATGGCTCTGTAGCATATTACACGGATAATTTTCCTGAAGTGCATGGCTGACATACATAGAGCAGCACAAAACAAGGAATACATAAACATGGTCTGAATGAACTTAATGAATACATTTGATAACTGCTAATGACTTCTTTCAATGAGTCCTGATTTGCATGAATTTTAATTCGCTCTGATATTTTGCTCAGTTTACTTTCAATTGATAACATTTTTATATCAAAAAGCAGTGACGACTTGCATCATTTTGCCTGAAATTCTTCTACACAGCATATCATAGAAGCTATCCATATCACAACTCGACATTATTGACATGGTTGGTGTCAGGCCAGAGTGCTTGAATCTAGGGTCCCACTCTAGTTTTTATGACATCATTACAAACCACACCCACATAGTCTCATCACCACAGCAACCACATCCACTGCTTGGTATAATTTTTTAGCTGTATAAACAGTATCATAAAAGACACTATAACATGAGGCTCTTATATTCAGCAAAACCTAAGACACAGAGATTTTGATTTACTGGTTTTCACACAACACTTCAGAAGAGTTGAGGAAATCTGGAAATCTACCTAGGCATAGCCAGTGTGGTCTACATAGAAAAGGTGGAATTCTGACAGGAAAAAACAAAACAAAGCAAGACATTCCAGGAAACTACTGAAGCACAGAAAGGAAGATAGACGACAAGCCGTTCAATGTTGTGTGCTGCCATTTTCATCTTCGATACATATTTTGGGATTTCTGGTCTTTTTTTTAATGCTTTCACATAAGGATGATTTCATGATTTTTTTGCCTTTGAAGGTAATTCCATTGAAATGGAGTTTGTTAAAGTTCTCAAACATCATGTAGACAAATGCTTATCTAATTTGACAGGGTTAGTGTTTTGTCTCGTACATCTTTTGCAATTGTTTACAATTCCGAAGGTGAATGAGTAGACTGGATAGATATGATGCTAGAATGGTTTTTAATCTATAGATATCAGCACAAGATTTGGTGGCCAGTATAATCCCGGTTTTCCTACACTAAACTTATGAACACAATTCATAATATTTTTAGTCAGCTTCTCGGAGATGAAAATGGCAGTGCTGGAAACGCTCCCACAACAACAGACCAATCAAGAGTTTTTGGCCACAACTGGTGTGTGCTGGTCTGAACTTATTGTCTCTTACACAACTACACCATGATCTTGGAAAAGATAACAACCCCACCCTGGCCATCACTGCTACCCTCGGGAAGGTGCAGGGATTGGGAGGGTGGGGTACTAGTTCTGGAACATGTTGTTGGTGAATTTGACGTAGTCCAATGCCCCCGGGACCTCTCTCCCCTTGCTGTCCTTGTATGGTTCCATTCGTAAGATACAGTACTCTGCCAAGTCGGTTTGAAGATTCTGTGATGTACATAGAAACCATAAAAAGTCTTGACTTATAACCAACCTTCAATGAATTGCTTTGATCACTGCAAATGCAAGCAAGCAATTATCAGAAACAGAAACTTGACATCACAGTCATTTTAGTTTAAAAGATATGTCACCAATACAAGCGTACAGTGGAATAACAGTTTTTTCTTGCAAAAGTGTAATTTACAGGAAGACGATAACACTTTCAACTCATGACAATCATCACTAACATATGATTTTACATCTGTAATATATCATAAATATCAATATCAACAGTAACATACTCAAATGTGACAGTCTACATGAGTAACAGAAGAAATTACGACACTGACTTTTCTTTTCTTACTATGAGTTCACCTGGGTATGACAAATACAGCTGTGACCAACATCCCCGTTCAGTGATAACATTTGTGACTGTGACATTCCATGATTTTTCTCGCCTGTCTATGGGGGAATCATCACGAACTGCGACTATTGTGTGATTTTACTCTTTCTGGTATCTGTTGAATTCAAGTTTGACTATACGGTGGGGTTTCTTGGTTTAAGGCCAATCAAAAAAAAAAAAAAAATGGTCTGCACAAATAAAAAATCTTTAATCTGCATAAAGGGGGATATACATTGTATATACATATTCCAAGTTAGTTCATTGCCCCAACAGTTGTGACATTATCAACTTATTCTACGAAAACAGGTGAATATATACACAAACAAGATGAATTTATGCAACGTAAAGAAATACAACTATGAATTATAGTGCAGACAAATGAAGCTAAATAGAGGTGATTTGACAAATGGACATGGTCCAGTAAGCATCTTTATTAGGGAAATAAACAGAGCACACTTCTTAATGTTGAGGAGAGCGATAAAATGTGGCAGCCACAGCACTATAACAAATGTGATTGCTTTTCCTTTGACATACCATGGAGGCTACATGTTTGCGGTAAGACAGCTAGGACTTGAATTACCCGATTATGTCACAATTAATCCCCCAAAAAAGTGATTTTAATCAAAATTTGAGACACAAGATTTTGTCACTTAGTGATGATATGGAGTGTTATGAAATGAGAAATGTAGAGATTACCCTCTGCGTACCACATTAACAATTACCTTTTATTATACCTAGTAATAATATGTGTGAAATATGTGCACATTCACAACTCAATGGCAAAGAAAGGGTTAACAGACTCACAGCATAGAGCTCTTGCTTGGTGACATAGGGCTTGCCCTCGGCACTGAGAGCCCTGAAAGCATTCTCAATCTCATCCTTGGATTGGACGTTCTCCGTCTCTCGGCTGATCATGAATGACATGTACTCCTGGAGACTCACAAAGCCATCCCTGAAAGAGGACAAAACAGATTCAAAGTTTCATGGAAAAAAAAAGTTGACATAGGAAAGCTCTCTTCATATGGCTATAATACATGGCAGCATACTGAACCTGTTGAGGACGGTTTGATTTTGCTACAACACGCATTTCCCATAGACGCTTGCCCGAGTATACTCGGGATTTGTCCTCGAAGGGTTACTATACACCCGTTTTAAGCAACATCCGATACCAATCAATAAAATCTGAACCACTACGTGCATGAATTTCTTGGCAAAGAAAAAGAAAAAGAAAAAAGGAGCTAATATTGTGTGGTCAGGACGCACACGTCTTGTAGCTCACATCATATCCCAAACATAGCTTGGCTTGCTTTTTATTTTGATATGACACACAATGTGATTAGAATGTGGCTTTGGGACTATTAACCCGTTGAGGACGGGGTGATTTTGCTCCAACACACATTTCCCATAGACACCTGTCCGAGTATACTCAGGAAGAACGGTACTCATCAATCATCCACATTCACACAAAACTGAACTATGAACCACAGGTCTAAGGAAATACTGCCGTTGACGCAGCTGAGACATAAATGGAGGGAGAGGGCGCCCTCACCTGTTGGGATCGACGATGTCGAGGATGGAGAGGAAGACGGGTTCCTCTTGACCCTCTTCCACCATGGGCAGGTCATAGCCCAGTGACCGCAGGCAGGACTTGAACTCTGTGTGGTCAAGCTTGCCAGATTTGTCCTTGTCGAAATGCCTAGGTAGGAAAAGAGAAATGGGTGGATATTAGGGTAAATCGGCAAGTTGGGCACAGAAGATATCTAGAAACAAGACATAAGTAAACAGCTTCGCAAATATATACCTGCTTAAATTGTCAACCAGGGTTGCATTCTTACTGGCTTACAGGATTGTGTCTTGTCAAAGAGGTTCAAACATTTAAAGTTACTTATGAACTGTGTTCCAATTCTTGAAGCTAATAAGGTTTAAGAGTTTCCTAATCTCACAATGAATTTAGACAGTCATATTTCTTTCTATCTTTCTTTCATAGAATGGCAAAAAGATTGGAACGCTCTGACAAGTAATATTACACAGATTAAAAATTCTGATACATTGAAGTCGCGCTCCAGCGTCATCTCCATTGTGATTAGCTGCACATCACACCACAGTGCTGAGTGATACTCTACCCAGGGTTTTTCATGCATATTCAATCCAGATCCAGATCCGGAAAAGGAACATGTTTTACAATCAATTCGTAACAGATTGGCACACCATGGACCATTGAATGTTTTGACAGACTACAGAGAACAAAAACGAAAGAGGGACATGGCTTTAAACTAATTCATTGATAAGATTGTGCTAAGTTTACATTTCAACATTGAAATCACATACAGAATCCTGACTGTCCACTTCAACATCCACTACATTAACAGTCATCCATAAAATTTAAAGAGCAGGTTGGAAGCCTGGTAGGGGAATCTTACTTGAACATCATGCTGAACTCCTTGAGGGACTCCTCACTGACTCCTGTGGTGTTCCTACAAGGAAGAGACAACAAGGTTGACAGTGTTACCACTTGTTGTTACACATTGCTTGTTACAGTCCGATGTTACTCATTCCCCACCGTCCACTTTGGTTACTTAGTAAAATTGCACTGAGGGTAATAGAAATGATGATGCTAGTTGATAGGACACATAAATTCTTCACAGTGCAGAATCACCCCACCATTGACCTTGTCTCAAGAAAAAAAAAAAAAAAAAACATTGCTCATACAAATTAGGTATGGCAGCAAACATAGAAATATACAGGTCAGTTGAAAAATATACAAGGCATATTATATGAATATATTTATGTTCATAATAGAAAAAAACAAAGACTTCTCTTTCCTGTAACTATATATAACCCATATATAAATGAGAATAACAAGACTGCTGAAAGGATTACCAAAGACTTACGCTAGTCCATTTCCCACTTACCTGGCTTGGATCTGTTGTTCCAAGTTGTGAGTCATACGCATACCAAGCTGGTCTAGCTGGTCCCACTGTTGGGCCAGTCCCACTGTGGAGTGTTCCGTGTACCTGTGGATGTCCATCAACACACAACATTACTACCATGTCATGACATGGATGACATCATATTGTGATTTCATCCCACTTGACTGATAAATCTGACACTACATGTAAATAATCAAATGCAGATAAAGCTAGAATGACCATTTAAAAGATGCCAACCTATGGATAGCTTTTTACATTACCCAGCATCATCTAGAATGAATACAGGTAAGTGGCATGCATGAGTACTATGTGATACTACCTGTATATACACTACATAACACACTACTACCTGCATACTTGTACTGGGGGCTGTTTCAGATGATATAGGGAGCTCTATGATCTTGACATTTCTATATCACATACTGCAATTTGTCGCAAAAAGGAAAAGTTTGGGGCTGGACTGTTTCTAAAATCTATGCTGATGCAACATAAATACACTTGCTCCTAAAAAAAGGCCTAATTACTTGGCATGTGATTTATTGTACAATAACATGAAGAGCTCCCTTTAAAGATCTGCATTCCCTCATTTTTAAAAAACAAGTCTTTAAGTCATTAAGCTGAAAAAGGAAAAAAACAAACAAACAAAACTAAACAAAACAATCCAGGCACTCACAGGGGGAAAAAAAAAATCTTGTGAGGTATTCACTAATTTTGACGACAAATTGTAACAGGAGTAGCACTTCACAATCTTAATTTCATCTATTTTTGCCACACTACTAACCGGTTGTCTAGAATGAGGCGTTCCTCCATCTTGGCTCCAAGGTCTTCAATCTTCTTCAGGGTGCTCTTTTGTGCTCTCACTTCATTGATCTTAGCCTGAGAGAGAGGTAAAAAACAATTTTCATGATTAAATCATATGTACAGTTCTGGTTGAGGTGAGGATTTAGCTTTTAATGTTTTGCGAGACATTCAGAAACCACTCTATGAGATGTCAAAGAGCATGCAGTTCTAAGGGGTATCAAAAGTTTATTCGATGAAAATCGGTTTTGAAATGGCTGAGATATCCAAATAAAGGTGAAACAAAGAGATCCTAATAAAGTTGTGGCATGTCGCCTTTTATTATTAGCACTTTTTTGGATATCTCAGCCATCTGAAAACCAATTTTCATCAAATAAACATTGAATCCTTCTTAGAATTACATGCTCTTTCATATTTCATAAGAGGCTTTTCATTATCTCACTTAGGAATGTTCAAAACATGAATCCCCACCTCAACCAGTACTGTACAGTCCCTTTAAATCATACGATCACTGATACAAAACATAGGAGAAACAAACAAACACCTTACACTACCAAGTATCGTTTGCTATTTCCAATGTTGATAATTGAAATGCTGATTATGTCAACATACATATATATGCAAAAATACAAAACAACAAACAAACAAACAAACACTGAGATGGTGTACAAGCCCAATGATCACTGATGTATGACCACTATTTGGATCCTCTTTTCTTCTCCCAATATAGGGAATCCTCATTTTAACGAGGTGCTCTGTACAACTTAAATTTCCTCATTATATCAGGTAACTCATAGTGTCAGGGATAAAAACAAACAAATATAAAAGGAGAGGGACCTGCTAAATGACCTCATTGTATCAGGTATCTCACTACAACTATATATCCAATCTCGCTTTAATGAGGTTTTGCTGTATTGGCTACACAGAAGACCTGTGACCTCACTACATGCTAGTTTTACTATAGATTCATTATGCACTCCAGGACACTCTCATTGAAGGTCATGATGCATACTCTGTAACAAGTGGGGTTCTCACCTTGAGAGCTTCCAGCTGGGACTCCAAGTTTCCAGACTCCTCCACCATAGCCACCCTGTACAACGAGAGAAGAGGAAACAATGAAAATGGGATCGTGCACCACTCTCACCTCACAGTGCTCATTCCAAGGACCACATGCTCTTGTGTTGCATTCACAATCCACAATGCATGCTTGTCAGTGTTACAACAGCCATGTGTGGTTTGCAGTTTAATCTCAGTCCATGGTGTAAATGTAGGACCACCCTTTAACACTGTTTGGATCAGTGAAGTTAATATCAATACAGGCATTCATGGATCAATAGGAAGACCATGGTACATGTTTGGCTTACATGACTGCTGATTGAAAGTCAGAACCAAAAACTAAAGGCTATTTCAACAGTTAGTACTATGTTAGTCAGATGGAAAATAAAACCTTTACTGTTAAAATTTTGTGATATAGCTACCATCTAATTTATGATCTTATCAGTCAGTATCAAATTTCATGTGAATTTGATATACTTCAATCACAACACTGTGAAAACGTGAAAAGGATACAAAATTCTGTGTACACTGTCTTGTAAGCATGTACTGACAAAGACAACTGATGTAATCAGAATCACAACAAGGTATTTATTCTGAAGTGTATCCAGTATCTACTTACACAATCTCACAAGGCGACATCAAGTCAGACATAGCTGAATACATAGATACTATGATCTAACATTATGAGCAATTAGTATAATCAGCACAAGAATGTGACTAGCAGGACAAATTAAGTGGTTGGTTGACGTCCAGCTGTACTCAGCGTGAAAACAAACACCTATATACATCCATAACAATCAATTCATTTGTAACATGATTGAATTTTAAAGGGACATAATGGTGTAATCCAAGGCACCTGCTGACACTGTCAAAATCAAAACTGAAGACAAGGTTAGTGGTGTTAAGACTTGCAGGCAAGTGGTGATTGTTGCAGTCTCCTGTTGATGTTAACAAAGTTGCAAAGTGAATGACATATGACAAGTTGTTGGTCTCCCTTCAAGGCAAAGGTAAAGAAGCAAGCACACCAAGGTCACTGTCCATGCTTTAGAAGCAAATCTCTGTGAAGCTGATTAGAATGCATAGGAATCCAAGAAACAATGCCAGATGAACAGAGGAAGAATTAAGGGGATGACTAGTGATAGAGTCTGTTACCAGGCAGGTACAGAGGGAGTGAATAGGCAGGCTGGAGGGAAGAAACCCCAGAAGAACAGAGGAAGAATACAGGGCAGGATTTATGATAAGAGTTTTTTTACCAGGCAGGTAGGGAGGGAGTGACAGGAAGGCTGGGGGAGGCAGGGGAGAAACAATGTCAGATGAAGGGAGGAAGAATTCAGGGGAGTGACAGGCAGGCTGTAGGGAAGTTGGAAGGATGGGTAGACCAAAAACGATGCTAGAAATCAAGATGCAAACTCTTTCAGCCAGTCAGGAGAGAGAGGGAAAACAAATGAAAGTGATCACATCACAAGCAGCAATTTTGACAGGGCTTGGAAGAAATTCTATCATCTAACATCCACACCATGCAGACAGGCACTGTCAGTTTGATAATCTGCACTACTGTTATCAGTGATATAAACTGGTGATGAAAACCATATCTATCTCATCACAAGGTGTCTACACAAAGAATTGTACCATAGTGTCAATTTGTATTTTGATGGAAGATTAGGGTGAAAGCAAACACAACTTTTGACGGTTTAATGAAAGATCTGCTGAAGGGAGAAATCTGAACTTTGAAATCTCCAAGTCTTCTGTTATAACAGAGTCAGTGGTTGTGAAACCTAACAATAGCACAAATCATGAGAGCTATTACTAGCATATTATCCAAGGATTTGCCTAAGGACTTGCTATGTTTAAAGCAGAAACATTATCCATTCTGTAAGCAGGTACTATATCTACGGAAGAATTATTTCTCATAGCATTCAGAGCTTCGGGGAGGGAATAGAGAACTCTAGTTGGAATGCATTCATTGAAAAGACACCAGAGTGCACTGCAAGATGCAAGAAGGGTGCAGAAGAAAGCAATGCTCTATTAACCGCCCAAAGATGATCTCCTTGCTGTTGATGGCATTTTAGGGGGTTTGACAAGATTTATCCAGGAGAAAGATGTGACCGACAGGCCCAAGTGAAGGAGGAGGAACCCCATCGTCATGACGACAGATGTTGGAAGAACAGAGCAAGAGAACATTAGTGATGAGCACACCCAAAACCATATATTTCCAGCATATTACATTGTACATGTATATAGATAGGATGTTGAATGAATATACTGTAGCCATCAATACCACACAATATGCACACAGTTAAATAATTGTACATTTGTACATTGGTGTCGCTCTCGTGGAACTTGTAACTGAAGAAAGATATAACTTGGAACATATGCTGACACACTCATGATCAGCAGTTGGCACTCACTTCCATTACATCAATATTTCCATAATATCTAAAAACTACTCAGGGAGAAACCTATATACATACATACGGTGTTTGTAAAGTATTCCAGCAGAATACAGCAAGTTTCCAGAAAAATAAAGAGCAGTCTAGCAGCATTATTCAACGTAAAAAGAGGATATGTGTCATTATGTGACCATGATAAACAAGGTTCTTAGCCACTTCATAGCATACTACAGGCCAAAATCTCAATTTACGAACAAAGGAAAAATATTCCTTGCAATTTTTATCTTGGGGATCCCATCCTCTGGAAAGCATTGAACATATTCCTATACTAACAATATCCATGTAACCATTAGAATTTGTAAAATCCCTTTCACTCTACAATACTGGAGTGCACTGGGTCTTTGGAATCTCATTTACATCATCTAAAAGACATATTGTATATACCAATCCACAAGGCATATCTTTACCTATCCTGAACGATACTTCCTCTGATTTATATTTACATCAATTAAAAAAATAGTTGAAAAGGGAGAAAAAGATAATATGATCCAATCCCCAGATAGATAACGAATAGCTCTTCAGCTCTTTAGCCATGGCTACATGATGTACACCAAGTACATTAAAAATATCCTTTTCCTCAATCCTACCCCTACTACATATGTGTACCTCTTCCCCCAGGAAAAGAAACAAGATAGGAAGGCAAGATTTCTAAACCCACCTGGTCTCTGTGATCCATTGGTGGAAGGCATTGGCCTGCTGGGCAAAGCGCTTCCTCAGCTTGTCATTCTCCTCCTGTCTCTCCATCTCTCGGTTCAGTTCCACCTCACGCTCCTTGATGATCTTCTGCAGGTTGCGCCAGGTCTCTTCAAGAGCTTCCATGGTGAACCATGTGTATCTGCAAAAAAAGGAGTTCAAGGAGAGAGATAGAGAGTTGAATCTCCCACTGACAGGACAGACTGTGCAAAAAGAACATATACTGTAGTAGGCGATATACTGCTCTCCTGATAGCTATCATAAATCTAAATGCATGCATCATTGCCTCCAGTAAAATTACTGCCTTCGTTTTTAAATTCATCTCTCATGCAACTTTATGATCATGTATATTCAAAAATACACAGTGCATCTGATCAAATATCTCCCTTGCACCAAATATTACATAAATGCTGACCAATCCAGACATTGAATATCAGCTATAGTATCATTCTCAACAGACTGTTTTAAAACATGGTTTTTCACAGGGATACATTTTATGATCTTGGCCATTAATGTGATCAGAAAGTCTTCAATGTAGTACGAAGGACTAGCTTCACTTACGGGTTAGAAGTGACGTTGTAGCTCTTGATCTGCTTGTCAAGAGCAGCGAGCTGCTTCAGGTCGTTCTGGGCACTGCTCAGGGAGGCAGTGAAGGCATCATGGGCTTCCTTCAGGGCCTGGATCTCCTCCACTGAGTTACATCTCACTGGGTCTGTCAGGTCCTCCTCTGCATTCTCAAACCAGGAGTTGAAGGCCGATGCCTTCTTGGCAAAGAGGAGGAAGAGGTCCTCCACCTCGCGGTACTGCTCCTGGGCTCGCAGGAGACGCTGGCGACGATTGTTTGAATCCGACAGCAGCTTCTCCCAGCGGTTCATGAGGTTGGCATGGCGCTGCTGGATGGCTGGGGTCTGGGCGTGGTTGGCAGCCACCAGCTGGTCCTTGAGGGAGGTGATCTGCATGATTCCTTCCTTCTCAAAGGCCTGGAGACCAGCGTCAAAGGTTTCCTGCTTGGTCAGAAGGGTCTGGACTGATGACAGGTCGCGGCCGTAGTCATCAGAGCGGGCAAAGCTCTCCTTCTCACCAATCCAGGATTCGACAACATCCGCCTTCCAGATGAACTGGAGGAAGGCGGAGTTGTCATCAAGGTTAGCCTTGCGGCGCTTGGCAGCCTCTTCGAGCTCCTCCAGTTTGCGCTGGAGAGCATCGTTGCGCTGTGAGATAGCCTCAGCATTGTGGTTGAGAGCATCGATCAGCTTGTCACCCTGCGCCTTGATGTCAGCAACTCTGTCGCGATGGACGGCGAAGTCCGACTCGAAGGCCTTGTGTTTCTTGAGGAGACCTTGCACAGCAGCCAGGGTGTCACCATAGTCCTCGCTGGACAACAGGTTCATCTTCTCATTGAACCATGCTTCCTCCTCCTCGATGCCAGCCAGGAACTCTTGGTAGGCAAGGGAGTCATCCAGTTTGCGACCACGGTTGTCAGCCAGCTGCTTGAGCTCATCCCAGTTGGTGGCGAGCTGATCCAGGCGCTGTTGGACTTCCTCCCTGTTCAGTCCAACGTCCTGCATGAGAGACCTTCCTGCATCTTGTACTGCCTGGATGGCGGGCTCATGGCTGACAATCTCTGCCTCCAAACGCTTGTGCTTCTTGCGCAGGTTCTGCACGCCTGTCAGTTCACGTCCGTAGTCGTCCGAGCTAGTCAGGAGCTTCTTTTCCTTGATCCATGACTCTTCATCATCGATATCGCGGAAGAACTGATAGACGCGGTGGGATTCGTTCAGCTTCCCGCGGCGTTCAACCGCCAGCGTCTTGATGCGGTCATACCTCTCATTGATGCTATCCTTGGTCTGGCGCATGCTCTCGGGATCAAAGTGACCCGCCTCAATGAAGGCATCAGCCTGGTTGTTCAGGACTTGGATTCGGTCTTCATGGGCTGTGATGTCATCCTCCAGGAGCTGGTGCTTCTTGATCAGGTTGGTCACGGAGGTGAGGTCACGGCCGACATCCTCTGAGGCCAGGGCGTTCTCCATCTCACCCAGCCAGAAGTTGATGTCCTTGATGCTGATGTGGAATGTCTGCTGCTTGTTGGCTTCCTTCAGCTTGAGGGCCTTCTCAGCGGATCGTTGGACGAGGTACTCCCACTGATCGCCGATGCCAACAATGCGAGCCTGCACAGCCTCCTCAGTACCAGCACACTGGTTGTTGTCAATCAATCCTGGGGAGATCAACATAACATTTTCATGTCAATACTAACATATTACCATGACAGCTCATATTATACATGCCATATTGCAACAAATACCCCATCTACTATACGCAGCATAATTACATTTAAAACGAAACTGAAAGGAATCATGGACACTGTAGTGGGATTCCTGAATTGAGATAAGCAAAAACACAACCTCTTATAAGATTACTTTAAAATCATGCATGCACTCAATTACGGAGCTAAATTTGCTTTACAAATATGGACATACTCACACAAATAGTAAAGTGTAGAGTCACGTATTGTGTATCAATGGATTCCCCACAAGATGCAACACTACGTCATTAGAATAAACCACAACAATCCTGGGCTAATAGAGGCAGAGTATGACCTCACAGAGACGGTACACACATCGCATTATACTGAGAGCCGTCACAAACTCTCTGCCTTAGACGGGCGTTGGCATCACAGCCCAAACAGGATGTTCCTGATTTGAGACTGGGAGATGTGATTTAGTGACACAGCTTCCTAGCTCATAATTAGTGACTCATTTGTGCCATTATTGGACAACAGAGGGCTCTCTTTATGTCAAGTCTCCTCCATCAAAAGAATTCATCTTGCGCATCTTTTTCATTTTGACTTTGATCTCAGACTTTGACCCTTATTTTGATGTTGATAGTGAGCTTACTTGGAGCCTAAACTCACCCACACACCTTAATCAATAATTTGCTGAAAGGCTTCTGAAAGTTACCACTCCACTGAGATGTCATATACACTGTATCTAACTGTCAATAACTGACTGTTACCCTCCAACATCAAACTTCGTATGGAACTGCAATACTTTCAACATGGGTGGGTTTGTCTCTACATGTAACTCACTGTACAGCTCAGTTTGTGAAGGACTGTTGACCAAATGTTATTGAAAATGTTAATCGAGATATATCTCAAGCACTGACATGTAAGGCATTTGCATAAAAAGCAAAGGAGAGAAAAAAAGACAAAAATGACAAACAGCAGGGTAGCTATTCAGAAAACTTGTCATTAACTGATAAATGTTCTAAGCTACTGCAGTCCTTTCATCTGACTGACTGAGAGTAAATTCATGAGTGAAAATTGCTGACAAAACACTTGATGAAACGTCCTTCAGAACTCACTCTGTCCAACAGCCATGATGGCTTGGATGCGTTCAGCGTTGGCGGCCACCTCAGCCTCAAAGGCCTGATGCTTCTGGTGCTTGCTCTGGATGTTGCTGGGGTCCAGGTAGGACTCATCCGTAGCCACCTGGATCTTTTCCGTGATCCAAGCCTCCACCTCATCAGCATCACGGCTGAACTGTTGCAGGGTGTGGGATTCACCCAGCTTGGATCGTTTCTCAATGAGGGCGGCTTTCAGGGACTGCCAGCTGTATATGACAGACAAAAAGCACAGTCACAAGTGCTATTTTTTTTTTTTTTTTTTACTTATTCATTTTCATTTTCAAAAATGTAAAGAAATATTTACATATATACATATTAAAATTACAAATCATATCATGCTACTGAAAACAGCAGTATACATATTCCAAATATGTCAAAATATAGCAAAATCACAATATATCAGGTTGTAAAGTCAAGATGCATGATATATTACTTAATTATGTTGAAAATTGATATAATGGTTATGGGTATATGCAACCAGTGTCCAAACAAATGATTAGAAGCATTAATTTACTGCAGTCAAGCAAGCGCAGGTAGGACTTAATAAAAATTGTGTAGCTTTGTTCACTTGATACATGGAAAGGAAAATTGTCTTATGAGTTATGTAAAATGAAAGCTCCATGTCTTCTCAAAGAAAATTGTTATGCCAGTAAGTCTATGACAAAATTCTCATTCCTACAAAGATGCATACTCTCTTTGATCTTCCGTTTCTTTACATTCACAGATTTTATACCATACAATCTTTCATAACTTTGTAAAATATTAGTTAAGATCGTGACATTTTCATCCCCCCCCCCCCTTCATGGAAGCAATAGCAAATTCACTCTGCATCTAAATAAGAAATTGATTACTTGATATTGTGTCTATTTCCTAAATTGAAAGTAATCTCCAAATTACCACTGTAAAAGTGAACAGTTTTATGAGAATAATTTTTCATGTTCAACAATGTTGAACAATCTAAACATTAGATAGTGTTGCACATAACGAGCATAAAAGTAAGCATACTTTCATTTTCGTGCTCAAAAATGTTTATGCCATAAAGATTTCCACTTCTAACAATAATTTTGTGTTGAGAATCAATGATAATGGGAGTGAATTTCTAGAGGTGTGTCTGGAGATGATGGTCCTCACCGAGCCAGGATCTGGTCCCTCTTGTCGCCGATGGCCGGAGAGTCGTAGTGGTCGTTGTTGATGAGCTGCTGAGCAAAGGATTCGATGGCGTTGATCTTCTGCTCCTGGAGGGTGATGGCCTTATCGAAGTCCTCGTGCTTCTTGATCAGGGCCTCCACACTATCCAGGGAGTCGGTCAGTCCCTCGCTGGCCAGGAACGCCTCTCGGGCTGCCATCCAGGCCTCGGCTTGCTCACAGTCGCGAAGGAACAACTGGAGAGAAGTGAGGATGCAAGAAGGCAGCATGATAATGAAGGCCGATTCTAACATTGCAGTGAACCATACATGGATGGTAACTTGAATAAGAAAAAAAGTTCTGTGGGGCCAGCATGGCAGAGTGGTTGAGATTCCTGACTTTCAATACGAGGACCAGAGTTTGAATCCAGTCAGTGCTTATGTCCTTGGAAAAGATGTTTTTACCCACTATGTCCCTCTCGACCCAAGTGTATAAATGGGTACCTTGCAACACTAGGGTAATAATAAGGGCAGGGCCCTTTGGTAGAGGAGTGGCAACACTCATCAAGAGCCTACCCTGTATAAAGAAGACCATATTATTATTACTCGAGAATCACACTGTGCTGGACACTGTAACTAGCATTTCAGATTTTTTTTTCCCCGGATGTTTATTTATTTATTTTTTTTTTTTAACCCAGCCACACAGGATTAAAACAATGAATAAAATAAAGTAGCAATTTTCAAAGAATAATGTTTCTATGAAGACCTAAGTAATGTCAAGAGACTATGTACCACTGAGCAAGCATGGCAAAAGCATGTGGCTACATCACATTATTAGAAAAAGTTCCCATGCAAGTGGTAAAGAGATTTCATCAGAAATTTAGACTTGAAATTCAAATTCACCTGTAGTTCCAAGCACTGGTCAAGCTTGTGCCTACGGTCGTTCCAAGACCTGCCGAGAGAGAGAAAGAAAGAGGGGGAGGGGAGGAGATTAAGCCAGAGAGAGAGAGAAAAAAAAGAGGTTAATTTGGCTAACATTGAATCCATGTTATCTTTCTCATAAGACATACATTTTACAGAATCTCACAGAGTGATTTTAGAAACTAGCATGTGAAGATATTGGCATATTCTGTTAAACATCTACATCAATTAAATTTGACACAGCACATTACTTTAATCACTGCATACTGTGGACTCATCTTTAGACAAATGAAACCTTTCATACTTGTCTGACAACTCAGTGCAGAGAGATCACAATGCCAATGTAACTATAGCAACAAGTATTTATATCAACGATGCATTTCAAGAATAGCCTAATGTTTAATACTGCCTTGAGGTAAAATTTTGATATCTGAGACACATTGCACAGAGTGTCATGATCTGTGGCCTACAATGATTACTATCTCAGAGTACAGTCCTCAAATCTGAGACATACTGCACTTCATTTCATTTTATTACGTCACGGCACTGGGCTCAGCATTCGGGACCTCCAGTCCGACAAGGAGCAATGCATGTGTATTGAGTGAATCCCTCCTTCATCACGATATGAAACCAACCTGAGAAGTGAACAAGGGGTGAGCCAACTTACGATTCTAAGTCCTCTCTCTCCTTGGCCAGAACGTCCAGTTTCTCCTGGATCTCAGGGGCGGCGTAGTGGTCATTCTTGATCAGCTGCTGACCAAAGGCCTCAAAGGCCTGGAAAGTGCCTGCCTTGGCATCCATCTCTGTATGCAGCTCCTGAGAGTGGACAGCGGACAACATATTTTGACCATCACTGTCACACAATACAACTTCCTTGCAATTAATCCATCTGGATGTCTGAATGTACCGTACCAACTGCACCTCATTTCTATGGAGAATTTTCATCAATACACTTCATGGTTTAAAGCAGAAATACTAATGCTTGTCCTATCAGTGCATGAATACCTTGTGAATCTGCTGTTAATTTCAGGGCATAGGCATAATAACAAATCAAAGAGTGTAGAGTTTCACGTTACAAGTCAATGAGCAAAGCATACAACACAAGCAATCCATTGGAGAAATGGTGGTGGTTGTGGTACCGATATTGATTATTTCCTTTTTGTGGACAGAGAATATTACTTATCATAGGCATTTCATTCACTCAGAGGGCTTGTTGTTGTTTTTTTCCCCCCAAACCCACAAAGATTGACACTTTATTGGAATCCTGCAATTACAATGTCTGGAGTGGAACAGAGCAAAATTAATATACCTTGGACAATAAATGCTGTTTCTTTGCCTCTATGAGTACCCCTGTCAATTTACCACAGAAACAAGGGCCATTCTGAGTATCTAGCAAGAGGTGATTTCAAATGGCAACCCAGTGAACCGCTTCCATGAGCAGAAGAACTCACCTGGTGGCGCTCTAACAACGCCTCGGCTCCTGTCACATCTTTGGCGAGCTCATCGCTGGCCACGAGTGTCTTCATGCCGTTGATCCAGGACATGAGGTCACGGAAGTCGCTGAGGAACCGCTGCAGGTCGTAGGAGTCCATCAGCTTGTCCTTGCGGCCGTTGGCCTTTTTTCGTGAATCAAGCAATGTGAATAATGCTTACTATAGTCTTCATGAGCTACAGGTGACTTCTTACAAGAATACTTGTAAACATTATAAATGTAAATGTTAGCTTTTATAAGTGTATTTGATACAGTAGGCTCATTTTCATTCACCAGCATAGTGCATTTCCATGAAGAGAAGAATTGTGCATACTCTATACTAGCATTTATCAACTCAACACCCCAACTGTTTTTCTCCCTAGCTTCCGGCAAGCTAAGAACACACAAAGTATTTCCATTCTGAGCTGGTTAAGGTCCCTTACCCTGTCTTGCAGGTTGTTCCAGGCCTCGTCAATCTCGGCCCTCTTGGCCACAATGGGTTCCTCTTGGTCAGGGTGGGTCTGGACCAGACGGTCAGCAGTCTCATCAAGAGCTTGGACCTGTGGGAAGAGTGATAGTAAAGACAACATGAAGCAGCTACCAGATAAGGGACACTATTAGTATCCTCAATACTAGCTCTTTGTGCATTAAACATAAGGTATATTACAACAACCCATTGACTTTCATGACCACACTGCTGATAATCATATCATAATCCGACACCTCTAAAAGCTAAACTTTTTCAAAGTTGAACATGAACCTGACTTTCTTTGTTAAAATTTCCATTGAATGAAATGAATTATTTTAAGATGAATATCTATCTAAATCCTCATAGTAATCCTTATGCATGATTACCATTATCACAAAAGCAAACATGTCATGAGCAACTGGTTCCACCAATACTGTAGAAGTGGATATGTTAGTGTAAGAAATTTTTCGTGCTTGGCTGGGAAAGTTGAATTTCACAAATTTTATTCCCAGAGACTCAAGACATTAATTAGTGGTACAAATGCATACATGGGAAGCAAAGATATTAGTTTACATTTATATTCGTGCTAGTATCTGGTCACACAAAATGTGCAAAAAAATTCTACTTTTACAGTGACACTTGGAAAAATGAGCTTGGCACAAACCTGTTTGCCGAGGGCATTGAGGTCCCTCTCGAGTCCCTGGTGCTTGCGCTGCAAGGCCTGCACACTGTGGAGGTCATGGCCAAAGTTCTCTGTGTTCAGAGCTTTGTTCTTGTCATCAATCCAATCCTTGGTCTCGTCAGCATCACTGTACACAACAGGGTAGACAGAGGAAAATAATGTATAACTATTTACACAAAGGAACACAGATGCACACAGCATAAAAAATTCATCAGAAAACAAATTATAACACACTGACTGTTTCATAGCAGAGAGAGTTTGAAAAGAGTCAAAGTAAAATTATGCACAAGTCACAGTTGTGAAATCACAAGGAGGATGTCAAAAAAACAAGACATATCAAAAACAAGTCATTTTTATCTAGGATAAGTGAATGTCAAACAGAGATGTAGAGATTGCCCAGAGCTCATGTCCAGAGAGAAGGCAAAAGGAACCTTTGTATAAAATATTCTCAAACTGAAAATTGAAGTTTCTGGATCTTCCTTAAAACGTCTAACGATGTGGTGCTTACCGGAAGAAGCGCTGGACCTCATGGGCTGTACCAAGACTCTCGCTTCTCTCATCAGTGAGCTTCTGCAGACCCTGCCATTCTGTGTTCAGATCCTGTCAAACAAAGCATAAGAGAAATCCTGATACATGGATGCAGCAGTAAAATGTATGAGCTTCATTCAGCTTCATTTCCAGAAAGTAAATTGGCAACTTCAAGAGAGAAATCTGTGCCCCGATCAGTGTGTTATAGTACTTCATGTGCCCGTATTTGTCCTGTTAAATTGTACAATCGCCAAATTGGTAGTGCTCAGAGAGAGCGCACAAGAATATTATCTCTAGTTTTAGTTGGGACTGATGTGTCATTTTCCGGTAAAACGTCATGATTTCCACGAGCAAATTTTGCAAAGTTGGCCAACATTTCGAAGGAACCTTCACGTTCCCTGCTGTTACAGGATTTCCTTTTTCATTTGTATTTTAGGGATATCTCCTGTGTTTCAGGCGCTAGCAACAAATCACATTACAAACCCTCTTGATTACTGCATTTTCGTTCTTATTTTGAAATCATGCTTACCTACCTAATTGAGCCTCTTTTTTTTTTTTTTCAAGGTGATGACAGGTTGTTTGTTCGATTTTTTTGGGGGGGTTGGGTCAGTCAAAATGTTGATTTTTGTATCATAAAAAGAAGGAAGCATGGGACATATACAATGGAATGCTGAACGAAAAGGAAATTATCTCACCAACATCCGGCGTAGGTATGACCGAGTAAAAAAAAAATTAACAAAATGGCAAATATGTTTTTGTTCTCCATTATTTGGTTGTTTGGTACATTTTCTTTGTTTGACAATGTTGTGTTATATTGCCCCCCCCCCTTTTTTTTTAATCAGCAAAGCAACAGAAAAGAAATAATCAAAGCAACTAAAGTACAGTGTAGTTCTTACTTTGCCATCATTTTATTTTATTTTTTATTTTTTTTTGTGGTGGTTGTTGGTAGTGTTAGTTGTACGTACGTATGGTTTGTTAATGCGAAAATAAAATTAGGTTCATTATCCGAAACATGCAAATTCCTACATCTAGCTGATGATGTTCGTTAATGTGAAAATGAAATATGATGAGGTAAAAAATAAATTTAATTCACAGTTCAACAGCTTTAATTTCTATGCATGGTGTTTATTATTCCGAAAACAAAATCAATAACCCGACCGTTCATTTTCTGAATCTGAAACATGCAAATTACATGTAACATGGTTTTCTTTTTTCTTTTTTTAATCGAGCAGTCACCAGTGGGGGATAATTCAGAAAAGAAATAATATGGAATGGAGGAGAAATAATAAAAGCAGGAAATTAGGGAACGCTGCACACTGGCATTGGTTCGACGGTCCCTGACCAGTAAAAATCACTGTCAGACCAGTAACTTTTTCAGGAATGGACCAGTTAAACATGGAAAACCTGGGTACCTACTGGTCCGACAGACAGGTCAGACTAGTAGAAAAAAATTGGTGAGTGTGCAGCCCTGAAATAGGTGATTCTGAGTTTGACAATGTTTACTTACTTATCAGGCAGTGGGAGACACTTCAGAAAAGAAATAAAGAAAAGAGGAGAAATAACCTTACTTGAGGTCAAGTTATTGAAAGAAATATAGAATCATAACCATACATTGTACCTGGAAGTGGTCTTGCCCGGGGTCTTCCGACTTGAGCCAGCTTCAAAACATTATTTCCCTGTTCATTCCCCCAGACACAAGACTGCTTATAACCTCCAGGAATGCACCACCGCGCGCAGTTTCTGGTCTCTACCCTGCCCCCTCTCCCTTCTCCACGTCTGGCACCTTGCCATTGTCGGATCTCCTTCTTTCGTTTCTTTCTTTTTTCTTTTTTTTTGTCAATATGGTGTTCACACGTAGTCACCCTTCTCCTGACTGCACATTTTTTGCTTGTTTGTTTCTTTTTTTCCCTTAATTCTCATTGCGCTCTACACATGGAGCATGTGCCAGTCACCTGCAGACAAGTTACCACAAGCAGAAAATGGCAGGCAGTTTCTTCTGCTATCACTACTTTTACTGCCTTTGTCATCACTTTTTTTTTTCTCTCTCTCTCTCTAACAGCTGAATATCTTAAAATGTGAAAAATAGGTCATAAAGTACACTCAAATGGTTTCAACACTCAAACAAAATACTGAAAACATTTCAAGCTATATCAAGCTTAGACTAAGAAATCTATAAACTGCATTATCACTTCAGCACAGCACAAAACCTTTGAAATGAATGAATCCAACTCACATTGACTTTCTGGACGACAATGTCAGCTTCTGGCACCTTCTCCAGATCCAATGTCTCCAGGATGGTGTTTATCTCCAGGAGACGAGTCTCGTTGGCCTTCAAGTCCTGGAATAAGACAGGAAAAGCATAAATGAGTACAGATCTTCCACACATATCATTCTAATATCTAGGAAAGATTTCTACATGAGAATATATCTGCTCTGGATAGGCAGGTCCTCATAAGAGGCTTATGTGGCATACAGTGTATTTTATGTAAAGAAGTATTAAACCTTAAAATCAGTAGGGAAGTCACTAGAAGCTAGTTGTCTCAGATGGCAACAAGGAAAAGTAGAAATTACGCGGTGCATAATATATGTCCCCGCCGGAAGTAGCATTTTGTAGCAAAATGTACAATATAGGTCAAAAATCAAGGTCAAAGGTCAAAGAAGTCAAAGGTCAAAATTCTGTGTAGAAGTTTTGAAGCGCTCACCTAGTGCCATCACATAAAGCAAACGGAATCGAAATCGGGTTAGAAATGGCGAAGGAGTAGCATTTTGTAGCAAAATGTACAACAAAATGTAGGTCAAAAATTAAGGTCAAAGGTCAAAATTCTGTGTAGAAGTTTTGAAGCCCTCACCTAGTGCCATCACATAAATCAAACAGAATTGAAATCGGGTGAGAAATGGCGAAGGAGTAGCATTTTGTAGCAAAGTGTACAATACAGGTCAAAAAATCAAGGTCAAAGGTCAAAGAAGTCAAAGGTCAAAATTCTGTGTAGAAGTGATGAAGCCCTCACCTAGTGCCATCACATAAAGCAAACGGAATCGAAATCGGGTTAGAAATGGCGAAGGAGTAGCATTTTGTAGCAAAATGTACAATATAGGTCAAAAAATCAAGGTCAAAGGTCAAAGAAGTCAAAGGTCAAAATTCTGTGTAGAAGTTTTGAAGCCCTCACCTAGTGCCATCACATAAAGCAAACGGAATCGAAATCGGGTTAGAAATGGCGAAGGAGTAGCATTTTGTAGCAAAATGTACAATACAGGTCAAAATCAAGGTCAAAAGTCAAAGAAGTCAAAGGTCAAAATTCTGTGTAGAAGTTTTGAAGCCCTCACCTAGTGCCATCATATAAAGCAAACGGAATCAAAATCGGGTTAGAAATGGCGAAGGAGTAGCATTTTGTAGCAAAATGTACAATATAGGTCAAAGGTCACGACTGAAATTCTGTGTAGAAGTTTCAAAGCTCCCATGTAGTGCTATCATATAAAGCAAACAGAATCAAAATTGGCTCATAAATGACAGAGAAGTAGCAAATTGAAGATTTTGATCACACACGGACACACACACGGACGGACACACGGACGGAAGGACACACGGACGGACACACACACGTACGGAGCCCGTTTCATAGTCCCCTGCTCGAACTCGTTCGGCGGGGACAAAAATGAATAGCTCCTGAAACATTCTTTAAATCTACTGGAGTATTCGATGAAACCTCATTGCTATTCTTTGTTATGATAAATAGGAAATCTGCAGTTTATCATATGAATTGTAATTGCAAAAGTGAGAAAACCTTCATCGTACATAAACATTGTTTCATTATTAAAAAACATAATTTTTGTGTATCAATGGAAGAGGACACTACAAGTATGCTTATAATTTATGGTATCTCTGTAAACTAACACATAATCATTTCTTGATGTATTGTCTAAATTATAACTAATGCATAAGACTTCAGACTTCACTATACACAATGACTTTATTCCTACAGTGACAATATTAATTTGATGTCTCTCTCATTCTATGTTAGTTGTTGATGCACAAATAGGATGTATTCTACAAGTTGTTTCCAAGGAAGAAAAACAGAAATTGCCAACATAGTTTTCCCCTTGAAAACAATTTAGCATCAAATCAAACTTGCCTCCATGGAATCGCAGTATGCATAACCCCACAAGAATATCGAGGCATTTGTTCAGAAAAAAAAACCTGCGTTACATGATCTAACCCTGGCTAGATGATGTTTTGAAAGCTAGTTTCCAAACTAGTATCCCAAAGTAAATCCTTAGGCAAGAATGAAAAATGGATGTTTGGATGTTAAGAATTCAATTCACCACTAAGTTTCTAGAATATAATAAAAAACAAACAAAGGAAGTTACTTCACATAATATGAAGACATTAATTGGTATTAAATCTGTATCAACCTGTTGAGGATGAACCGACTTTGCTATAACACAGATTTCCAATAGACACCTGCCCAAGTATACTTGGGACTAATCTTCAACGGGTTACGACTACAATGAAGTGACGGCAGGGAAGTTCACATGAATTATGAATAATTTCTATTGATTTTCTAAAAAAAATGGTTCCTACGATTCAAACTGGAAATGTGAATCAAAGGATTTGATTCCTAAGGCCTTAAAGATATTGTTTCTGAGGAGGCAGGGGTGGGGGTGGGGGGGATTAGCAAATAAATCACATGGCACTCCTTGGTAGGAGTGTTAAATTATCTTGTGTGGTTAGAGCTCTGTCTGATCTCTGGATATGAAGAGTGGAGCAACCATTATGCTCCCTAGGAACCAATGATTTAGGAGGTCTCTTAAATGAAAGGCCAAGAGGGAACAGATGGAGTGAAAGCCCACATGGGAATTAGGTTCGCTCTGCTTATGCTTATAAGAGGGACTGTGTGGCTTTATAGCCACAGCTTTCAACAGCTGAGGCAAGGTGTAGAAACTACACAGATATCAATATGAGGTGCTACTGATGGCTTTAATGAGGATCATGTAACACTGAATACCTACCTGTTGCATCCTATTATTCTTGACTGTCAATATCTGAAACTATACATATACACAACATTGCATCAACTAATTGGTCAACTTTTTCTTTCTTTCTTCTTTTTTTTTTTGGGGGGGGGGAGGAGTTTTTTTTGTTTGTTTGTTGTTGTTTTTTTTACTGTATTTTCCATATTTGTCAGATTCATTCATATTGCTAAATTTGAGGGGGGTTTTTTTTCACAAAAAAAAAAACCCTATTATCCTCCAGTTCACTCTTTGCTTTCTCTAGGTGTCCCAGTGCATAGATACTTGTATAGTGATATGTGTTATGCAAGAAAGCTACATTATAAATATCAGAATTTCTGTCATTACTATGCTTTGAAATCGCATAAATTCCCAGAACTAGTACTGAAAAGCCTAGAATTCATGGGGAAAAGATGTTTAAGAACATGTTCATTGTGACATTTCCATGGAGCTTTACTGTGCATTAGTGTTACAGGAGGCAAATATTTGGCATACTTGGAATTTCACAAATACCAGCCACCTCGAAAACTTTGTGAGAATGAGATGGATGCGACATACAATTGCTGATGGCATATGCATCACAGCCATTTCTCTACCCACACAGCCCTGCCTTAAACATTCTACACGAGTTCTGACCATATGTGCTTCCCATGTATATAACCATTTTTTGAAAATCTTTCTCTCTTTGCCTCAGAGAGCAGTGCAGTGCTACATTTGAGGCATTCTAGACCAAAATGCACAGGTAAAGAAGCTTGACCATGGGAACCCACTACGAGAAGAGATGCAAGAGGAAGCTACTAACCTTCTGGAAGTCATCAAACTTCTTCTGCAAGACCTCCACCTGTTCCAAGTCATCGCCAACCTCCTGGCTCTCCACAGCAGCCGCCTGGACTCCCAGAGAAACGGGGATGGAGAAATCAGTGAACATTGCTGGTAAAAATATGGCAGAGTTAAAGGGTCACAAGACTCCACCTATACTAGTAGATATCTCTAAAACAATTATGTGCTATATTCGGTGTGCTTATTTCTCTTGAATTTCTCTACAGTAGTTCTAGGTAGAAACAGATATGATGGGAAATGAGCAGAATTTGAGGGATAATAGTCAAGGTGATAATCAACATGTATTTGGTTTCATACAGTCACGTTAACTATTACCTCTTGCTAGTAAATAAATTTTTAAGCATTGAGTAACTGTGATATTTTCATCCAGTGAATGCCATATTATTTGCATGATATAAATACATCTTGAGACTCGACATGAAACTCCCATTGTATTCCCCAGTCTCCATACGAGAGTTCATTGGAACCCCCCCCCCCCCTCATCACATCACTTCAAAATTTCTGCTAAAAGTTTACTGACCTTGTCATGGACCCACTGGATGAGTTCGTTGGCCTCTCTGACCAGAGAGTGACGCTTGACCGACTCCTCTAGGGCCTCCTTGCGGTCAGCAGCCTTGTCCAGCAAAGATTGGTATCTGATAGATGAGAGATAAGTATCAATACCTCACACATAACATATCATGGCTGGTGTTTGTTTGTTTTGGGTTTTTTTTCAAATTAACAACAAAGATCGTCTGTCTCAATCTTTACATACCATACAACATCCACTTCTTCATTAATCTTGGTAAAATATTGCTGTAACTGAAAAAAAGTAAAGCAAGGAAATAAAGGAACCGTGAAAGTAAGTGAGGCTCTAAGTCATAACTTTCTTGAGTTTCATATGAGGTCTTCACTGTCTCCAGTTAACTTCACACAGAAGTTCTTCCAACTACTGGCAATTAATTAAACCCCTGTTCATCATGTTAGTAGTGTAGTACCATTCACCTACAGCAGGCCTTGTGCTTTGATATACAGTAATTGTACAAAACAAACAAATTACAGTCTACTATAGTATGCTGACACATGCAACTACACTGTATGCAACTACTCGTTGGGTTGTGTTGCACATGAAAACATCCTGGAGATTGGCAGTTGAGGGTGCAAGACAAACCAAAAGGATCATATGTCACTTTTCACTACATTATTATTATGATGATGTCTACCTAAAGAAAACATGTCCTGACATACACTTATGAGTGCATGTAGACATTCCTTACATCTTAAAGTGCTGGACACAAATATGTGACCCGCTACAACAAAAGGATCCGAAAGTCGGGGGAGGACAATTCTCTGAAAATGGCATGACATAATTCCCTTACTCTTCTACTTCAATTTCATATATAACACAACTCATAAAAGTACTTGGTTGCGGAGATATCGGTAATTTTATTAGCGCATGTCAAGTGGTAGAGGAAATCATAGTTTCGTGAAAAACGGCTTCAAAGTTTTCCGTCCGACGCTATCATGATCAAGGGGAGCCGTGACAGTTTTCACCGCATGACAATAGAAGGTATGCTCCTAGCGACCTCTGCGATGTTCATTCAAGCTTAGCGCCAGCGGTCTACGCACGACCAATCAGTGATCAGGATGCCATGCACTGACCAATAAGATCACTCCTTCGTTTCTAGGGGCGGAGTCTAGCTGCGGCACTAAATCCAAATCTTCGGACACATTTCTGTTACGCTGAAAGTCGGAAAATCAAGTCCCAGAAAAATTCTGATTTCTTGCCTTTCCTTTTATCATTTAGCTTCGAAATTTCGGGAGATGATAGACAAAACATTAGACTACAAAATTATGCAAAAAACAGAAATCCGATAGTTTTGACCAATTTTGATGATGTGACTTCAAACTCATTTTTCTCGGCTCAGCCGTCAGCGACTTTAGGATCCTTTTGTTGTAGCGGGTCACATATAGTATGTTCTTATTGATTCATTTCCTATATCATACAGTGTACATCACATAAAATACTAATAAAGATCTTGAAACTCAAAGAAGGCAAGCCATTCACACCAAAACTGACACTGAGCCCTGAAAGATGCCAAGAGTGAACTATCTACTCACGCCTGCTCGATGTTCTCCTGCCTCCTCATGATGTTTGCATCCTCCACCAGGTTGGCTTGGGAGGCAGACTGGGCGGGGTCCATCTTCTTCACATAGGCTGCAGGCACAAATCCCTGCCGGTCATTGACCTCCACCTTCCACCAGTCCTGATCACAAGAATGCCAAATCAGCATGGTAAACATTTGTAGCAAACAGGGATCACAGTCATACTTTCTTTCTTTTTTAAAATAATGATCCATTCAATCCGAGGAAAATGGTTATATAATAGCCACATACGATTACTCCATAGGTGTACATAGAATAGTTTAACCCTAAAAAGGCCGGGGGGAGGGGGTTGAATCAACCCCCCCCTCGACATTTTTCGCGACTTCTCCGCCGCGCGAATTTTTTTGACCGCGCCGTTCGCTGACTTATTACTTTCAAGTCTTGAGCATCTTTTGACACCATTTTCGCAAAAATCGCGCGTACCGTTACGACACTGCGCGACCTTTTATACATGCCTGTCAGACCGAAAATGGCTCAAAAACGTGATTTTGTGTATAAAGTCTATGCAAATAGAGTTTTCTCTCCTTATTCGTAAAGATATGATTATTTTCACTTTCATAGGCTGAAACTAATTAATTTTAGCATAATTATGCTTGAAATAGGTTCTGTCATAAATTTTGAGAAAAAAAATGACAAAACAAAAGGTCGAAAAAACAAAGAAATACATAAGAAATTCATAAAACAATAAAATACATAAGAAATTGATTTTGATACCAGATTTTTTTTTCATGTACATTATTAGGAATGCTAAAAAGAATGCTATCACCAAAAATTAGGATTCTAGGAGCTGTAATTTCTGATTTAGAGCAAAAAGTATGATTTTATGCATTTATCAACATTAATTAATCATTATGATGAAAATTTCCATTTTTAAAAAATAGTTTGGTAGATTACGTGACAGGTAATGTATGTGCCAATTTTCATGGTGATTGCGCGAGCGACGGCCGAGATCTCGGGGGGGGGGGGGGGGGGGGGGGGTTAAATCAACCCCTCCCCGGCCACAGAACACCCAAAAAAGCCCGGCCTGGTTAGGGTTAATGCAGGTGAATAGTACGAGAAAAACATCCTTGTATATTTGGTGTATGCTGTGTATACTGATAATATTGATATAAGCATTGTGACAAAGACTGCCATAATGGCCCTCACGTGTCAAGCCATAAATCATTTAATTAAAAAATTGTCAAATTGACAGCAATTTTATCCTCACAGTTTTGTCCCAGTAAAAATCAAGATTACAAAAATTCAGGAATCATTACTGGTTCAGTCTTAACATTATTCTGTGTCAAAGAAGACTTCACAACGATGAAATGTTGATAGAAAATTGCTTGCTATCAGTTTCCGAACATGCAGGTTTCAAACCTGACTGTGCTTTGCTTGGTGATCAATGCATCTACTCTTGTAATTCACTGCCTTTAAATGGAGATTACAACTTTACAGCTTTACAGCTTAAAGGGGAAGGCTAGTAACTGATCAGTGGGAATCAGTGGAAATTCTGGGAGATGATTGTTCCAATCCTTATGGGATTCATTCAAGAGTTAATTGTATATCTATTGTTGTGTGAAAATGATTTGCTTCAGAATGGTCTCATATTCGAGTAATGTGCAGTTTAATGCTTCCAGGTTAGCGTCCCTGGTCAGTGACGGAGCATTAATCTGCACATTACTTGAATATGAGACCGTTCTGAAGCAAATCATTTTCACACAACAATAGATATACAATGAACTCTTGAATGAATCCCATAAGGATTGGAACAATCATCTCCCAGCATTTCCACTGATTCCCACTGATCAGTTACTAGCCATCCCCTTTAACAGCTTTACTGCATTACAGAGAAGCACATGTGGCTTTGTTACAATAGTCAACCTGAGTTGGCTGGTCTGACTAACCACAGGGCATAGTTTTGAAGGGGTTTTACATGTTTCAATAACCTCATCACTGCCTTACCTTGTTTGTGCTGTTGAGCAGTACAAGGACATCTCCCTTCTTCATCGACACCTCACGAGGGCTCTTTTCCATGTAGTCGTAGAGGGCCACCACATATTCCTTGCCGACATCCTCTGACACGGGGATGTCTTGTTGCTATGGGATACAAAGGGTATCAAACAATTGCAGGCATTAGACAATATCATCCATGACACTAGCGAAGACATGTGCTGGTACTTGTATAACTTTCAAGATCAATATTGAATTTGACAAAATTACAAGCCTGATAAACTGCCTGTAAAAGAAAATCTTGACCACCTCTTACATTGCTTTACATCACAATTACATGTGGAAACAAGAACTATAAACCGCTGAAGGGGGTCGGTAATTGCGGCTAACAACATTGCATAGTTTTACCATTATTCTGTGAAGTTAAGTTAAATGTTTCTGAAAAATAATAGTGAGACACACATATAAATGAATTAACTCATTAGATAAAGCTTTAATCCTTTACATTCAAAAGAACTCTACAATCAATGTTTCACATTATTCCTACTTTATTCACAAACTAAATCACTCTGTAAGGGGGCAAAATTTTGTGTCTAAATTATGTCAAGCAGAATCATTCTCTCTAAAACAAAAGAAAAAGGGCAAAGCTTTGTGCTCAGGAGGAATCGGGGAGATCCTGTGACTAAGTCTTCCAGTGAAACACAAGCTGACCCAGTGGGGTCTGGTTGACTTGCCCATCATACTAACTCCCAGTACCATGAACAGCCCAAACCAAGATTGATAAGATAAGGAGTACCATGAAAAAAAAAAAAAAAGAGCGGACAAATTGTTGTTGCTGTCAGGACATTTTTCTTTCCAGTTAGCAATGCAACACATCCATGCCCTCAAAGGCTTGTCCATATTTTGTTATTTCATTGAACACTCTACAGATTGTTGGACTTATTCCTGTTGCCAAGTTACACTGCACTTGTCCTTTTGATCATTCACTGGCAGAAAAGCAAACTAGAATACAAGCATGCATTGGTCAATAGCAATCACTGGTTCGCTTGGCATCTTGTTACATGATCATTATACAGACATTCTTGCTTGGCAAGAAACCTGTTAATTATGCAGGAATATGAATTGATAACTTTGTTTTTTCCCGAAGATACTTTGGCCAAAGTCTGCAGTGTGTAATTTCTTTTGCATCAAGCATGGTTTGATAACTGCTATTCATGATACAGAGACATTTAGGGAGTCATGCAGGGTATTAAAATTATTACATTTGGTATATACTTTAAGTGGCTTTGGTCAAATAATAAATAAATCATGTTTTGCATGCTGTTAGAAGGCCATACAATCTGCAACCTACACCTGACAAAAAAACATTATCGTAACACCAACATACTGGTGCCCTCTGCACAAATCAAAACTTTTGGTGCAACATGTGACCTCAGCAAACCTGGTGAGAGCCAGCAGTAACAATCCTCAAAACCGTTGATAGGTGATTAGAATATAATCATTTACAATTTATACATACACTCACAGTACACAAGATAGTATAACATAGGTCATGTTAAATCCTTGGCCAGTGAAAAAAAAAAAAGAAAAAAATGAAGACATTTATAATTCACATCTAATGATGAAAGATTTATGTACAGTGTATGTACGGAGTAATATAATGACATGATTTCACAGAAGATTGGGATACTGTTTCTTCTCCACAAGACAGAGTGCACTAATATAGGAGTCCCAGTGTTGGTTGATCTTGAACTTTGGATGACACATGTATACCAGTATGTATTAACACAGAATGAGTTCTTTCACCTACGATGTGATAATATGTCCACAATGTAACAAGGTGATTGCCATCTGAACAGAAGTTTATGCAATGATCATACACACAAACTTACAAGCCTAGAAATCCTCAGTCGTTCAGCATTTACTGCTGTTGCCATTCTTATACCTACATCCATAACAAGGCCAATGTTTCTTAATTAGAACAAATATTGTTATACAAACACCCACTAACAATGAGATTTTGAAAGAACTTCTCCTGTGAGAGAAATGTCTTTAACGCAATTCACTTTGTCCTCATTATCACTTGGCTTACTTATCTGTACTTGGTAACACTTACCCTGAACTTTTTACTATTTGATATACTCACTGCATATCTGCTGACAAATATTGGAAAATTGATAAAATTCAAGTTCACATATTTACTTTTGCTTCTTTCAGACATTGCATTAGAGCAGCGCTTTCTACAATGCCAAACGAAATCAGCACCAATGCGGCAATCAATGAGAGTTTAGAAAAAAAGATGATAACGTTTATACTCTTCATAATTTCATATAGAGTAGTAGAGGATTCTGCCAACAGATAAACAAGGCAATATATACAGAACAGATAACAAATCAGATTAAAGGAGAGATATTCTAGATATTCCACGACAGGAAAATGTGGCATTGTAAAGACAAGCGAATCTTGTTAGTTGGACTAGGTTCTTTTGTTTTGTTTGTAGGTGTGCATGTTGTTGCTTTATTTCATTTTAGATTTGCCGAAATCAACCCAGACTACTGGTACATAACATTAACTTCAAGCAACAGAAGAAACAATCCCTGAGTCTCAAGACATGTGCTGCTGCCTAAACTTGAGGGAAAAAAAAGACAGAGTCTTGATGTAGTTAGAAGAAGGGAACATTTACTTCCACTGAGAAAAGTTGCCACAGAATTACTGCATCCTGTCACAGAGCATAGGAAGAAATAAATCCTTGCCACAACCCACCACCGCACATCTTAGCAACAAGAATTCTCCCCCCCCCCCAAAAAAAAAAAAAAAAAAATCATCTATCTGATATGGGATGTGTCTTTTTATATGTCTGTTTAGACTAATCATAAATCATCCATGAAAGTTGCCCTAATACACTTTGGAACGATTTTTACTTTCGTCTTTTGTTGTTTTGTTTTTAGATATCACATCAAATTCTCTGGCACAACTGTAGCGTCAAAAATCCAAGTCAAAATATGTTGCAGTAAATACTTGTCAGTATACAATAACTGATCACTTTCTGATGAGGAATTCCTTGGAATTGATAATGATAACAAACATCGATTCAACTCTTTTAACAAATAACTGACAACAATGAATGGAATGATTCATGTAGTATCAGTAAACATCAATCTACTTGTGACAGGAGGAATACAATTCGTTGAAGACCATGAATCCCACTACTGTATAAGCTGTTATTTTCGCGAATTTCGCGAATCAACAGTTGGATCGTGAATTTAACAACACGCGAAAATGTCTCCTTGCGCCCTGTTAATAGTGCATTAACGTAAACGTTGGCATCGATTCGCGAAAACAACATCTCGCGAAAATGTCTACGGCCTCGTCATTCGCGAAAATATCTGTATGCGAAAATAACAGCGTATACAGTATATGATACACTCCTGGCTGTATAAAGACATGGTCACAGAATGGATAACATGTACATAAACACTTTACTATTCAGCAAGAACTTCAAACCTGAATTAAACCTCAACTGTCTCACAATAACTATCTTTGATTGACATACATCTGTATGTCACATATTGTATATATATTATGACCCCTGAACTCACAATTTCTGCCAACTTAATACAGGTTAACAAGCTTCACATAGCTCAAGTGCTTTCTCGTGAAGAGGCAAGTGGATTATATGGGTGTTACACAATTTCAGCACCAGACAACCCATTTTTGTGTGTGCTTTTTTGTTGCTCATTACAAAAACATTGTGAGAATGCTCCTCCAAACAGTCTATATGCATTCCATGTTAGTAAAGAGGTCGCCTACATGTATTATGGCTGGCTTGCACACAACACAACTGGTTAGGCTCCAATTATTCCTGCCATATTACTCTGGCACTTACCCATAGTACAACACTCTGTACACATTCATAAACCAGGTTCACTGTTCTATTCACATCCCAAGAACGGAGAATTATATCCCAAAGCTATGTGAGCTATGCTACATGACAATCAGGGAATTGATATAAATAGTTAGTTTTGTGTTGTAAGCCTTTTTGTTCATTTTCCCCAGTATCTCATCTTTCTTGTTTACACTGCTACAATGGAAAAGAAAACAAATTTTGCTCTATATTAATTTTATGCTTGATGATGGCATAAAATTACCAATGAAAAGTTCCTCAAATTTTGCTTCTTTGTTTGTTTGTTTGTTTGTTTTTTTTTTGGGGGGGGGGGTAATATTAATGTACAATATTTGTACTTATGCCTTTTTCAAGTTTTTCTTGCGATTTTCTGAGTTTAGAGAAAACAAATTCCAGAAATACCACTCATGATGTATGTTTCCTTAGTCAGCAGACATTCCTATTACTTGAAAAGAATAATAATCAAAGGAAACCACATCTCTGAATCACGTAGCATAGACTGATCATTGTACTGAAACACAGCTCTGATACACCTCGTGTTTACAGTCCAAAGTTCACAGTGATGTCATCACAAATCGTTATAATTCTAGTTGCTGCAACAAAGACAAGGTAAGTGTTAGAAAAGATGTCTCAACGATGGGTAAGTGCTGTGGTGTCAAAGAAAGTGATGTGAGTGGCAAAGTCTGTCTACTCTCTAGCGATGCACTAAAAATCTAAAAGGAGTTTTGCACGCATGAATGAGGGGCTGGCTACTTGGATTTGAAAAACACCGTCCAATAAATATCAAGGAAAGAGCCAGATGCGCCTGGTCACTCTCTTTCCATCTTTTCGCCAGGACTTACATTTCCACGCTTGGCGAGGAGAGGATCATACTGAAAGGACGACAGAAGAGACGACTCGAAAAATGGAGATGAGAAAGTTCAGTTTAAACAAGAAAAAAAAAAAACAGACAGAAAAAATCAGCTGGAAATATATAGCTGGATAGCAACTAGGTGAAAATAGAAGAAGAAATAGTTAGGGAGATGTTACCTTTCCTATTAGTCTAACCTAAAAGAAATAAACAGTCAAAATATACTAACCATTAAAATCTATCAAATATGTATCAATTTCCATCACAACATTAGGAATTATCATCAGCATTAACTGAACATGAGTTAGCATGTAAACAAATATATTATTGCCTGATGACCAAGCTGGCTACCAAACTGACAAAAAACTTGTTTCTTCTACAAAGGAATGGATGTAAAGCAGCTCTGTACATTCATCTCAGATGAAACTGGGAAGTTTTTGTTTCAAGGCCAACAGTCGGGCCTTGCAGGAGAATTCACAATGTCTCAGAGCCTGACACCATCTCGTACACTGTATACTAGAACACACACCGAAACTCCCTGCTAATTCAACTAATATTCAACACATTAACCTGATCCTAATTGTCACCGTTCTCTTTAAGATTCTTCTTCCTTCATGATACACCTCATCCACGCAAAGGTAAAAGCTTAAGTGTTAGCAGATTTATTGTGACATGAAGTAAATATCGGATGTAGAGAGAAGGGTGTTTGTCTTACCCGACAGCTCTCAGCCTGCTTCTTAAGTAGGTCAATGGTGGTGCGGTAGGCAATCAAATCTGCCATCAGTGTCTTGTGCTTCTTCAGCTGGGACTGTGGTAGGAAATAGGAGAAAGATAGGAACAATTACCAGTCTTCTTCAAGTTCAAGAGATGATGATAAACTTGGTTTAGTCAAATGTAGTGAGAAGAATGCACAAAATGTTCTCGAGTCTATGCATGCAATGACAATGAGAAAAATACTTAATTAAGACAGCACTACCGGTGCACTTTGACCCCAACATATTCATTCATTTATTATGACACTTACTATTGGTAATCATGTTACTCCTCATGACATTAGCATTGCTATATTTTCTTGCAAGCAACAGCTGTTGCAAAGGGCATGCACGGACAATCTATATGAAAGACTGACCCATGACGTTGGAAATACGAAACTGGCTAATCACCTCCGGAGTTGATTTTTTATGTCATGGTAATAGTATTGAGAGTAAGTTCTTATAATTTCCTTGTCTTCATATGCAACCAGGTCCTGGTCTTGGACCTGGAGGTCTAGACTGGACTACTTGGAACTGATTGGCCCTTACCTCAGCACTGTCTTCATCCTTGCCGTAGTCCTCACTGGCGACAATGGGCTCTTTTTCTTGCATCCAAGACTCAGCCTCATTTGCGTCAGCGAAGTACTGCTGGGCCTCAAGGGAATCCTCAAGGTCCTCCTTGCGTTGAGCTATCTTGTCCTGAAGGGGGCAAAGTGGATATGGCAGAACATTCAATCACTTATTGAATCAATCAACTCTGATCAGTTTAGTGCATTGTGTTATATGGTCAATTGACACTATTTGCAAGCGAAATATACACCGGTCAAAAGCACAATATTTACTTCATTTTCAATCTCACAAATCTTACATTTTACTCAACTCAAATACCATGCACAAATGAAACGCTCTAGTAACTGTTCAGAATATAGCACAGTTTACAACATCCTGGTGTTTATTTCTGGATGTGTCATATGATGTGTAAGATGGCATCTAAAATCCAAGGAATTTGTGCTCACCTTCAGATTCTGCCATTTCTCCTCAAGTCCCTTCACCTTGGTATTGATGTCATCAGAAGCAAAGTGACCTGAAAGAAAAAAACACAAATCCTGAGTCAGTTTATGCAAGTTAAGAATTAGTGTAGATTTGCTAGAAAAATCAAACTTCATACATATATTATGAACAGATTATGGATCTTGGTTCATTTCCCGTATCACAGAAATCATTAAAACAGGTATTTTGGACATGAAAAATACAGGATTTTCTTGTAAAAGACATCTGTTTATGTCTGCATGAAGTCTCATCTTTTCAGTGACTTACAGCTTACTGAGTGAAGTATCACAATTAAATGACTGAGTTAAAATGCAATCATTATCACTTCATTGTTGGGTCGAGCCTTTCCGGCAACAAAAACGATGGAAAAAATTTTTTGGTCAACTTAATGTTCATTCATAGCAGTGCCAAGAGTAGACCTCTATCATGATCAGGTCTCGTACTCTCATCATGTTTGTGAATGATTGTACTTGTTGCTCGACTTGAAAGATGGAAGACAGAAATCTGATGATATCTAGCGGGAAACCAGACGGTACCTTCATCCACCATCTGCTGTCCAGTTTTGCAGACGATCTTGATCCTCGGTTCGTGACCTTGGACCTCCGTCTGCAGGGCCTGGTGTTTCTTGATCAGGTTCTGCACTCCGATCAGATCCCGTCCGCGGTTCGTGGAGGATGCCAGCGGCTCCTTCTCGCGAATCCATGACTCCTCGTCGTCGACATCGCGCAGGAACTCGTGGAGGCGGTGAGCAGCCTCCAGCTTCTGCTTGCGAGCCTGCAGAGGAGCCTGTGGAGGGGAGCAGGAATGGTCAAAAGGGGTTTCCGTTTTAATTTTAGTTTCAGTAAGCTTTCTCTCACCCCTTACACCCCCTCCTTCTCTACTTTGCAAGTGGCAGATCTCTACCTTTCCTGATTTCCACCACAGAGACTTTTGGTGGCAGCTGTGTAAAAGTTGGGTTGTTGTAGCTTTCACATCACAGGAGGTGATTTTAAGAAAGGGGAATTTCATTCCTAATGGTATGACTTTCTCCTTGAAGTTTTTCAAGTACACACAGGATAAAAGCCCATCAGTTCAGTCATCATTGACACTGGTGGCAGACAATTGGTGGCAGCTGTGTAATAGTTACATTGTCGTAGCTTTCACATCACAGGAGGTGATTTTAGAAACAAGTGGAATTTCATTCCTCATGTATGACTTTCTTCTTGAGGCTATTCAAGCTCACACAGGTTGAAAGTCACTTAGTTCAGTCATCATTAACCCTGTCTATTATAGTGGTGTCTTTCACTCAGGGCATTCATACCATGGATGGCAATACCTGACGATTTTCAGTTTCAATCTTCATCCCCCCTACCCCATCATGAAAAGTATGTTATTTTGGACATAAGGGACCTCATTTTGGTGTCACATCATCTGATCTTTGTCACTTCTAAAGTAAAGTAAAGTAAAGTAATGACAGTAACTCCCTTCTTCTTGAGTGCCAAGGTTGTCATGACCACAACAATCATCATCATCATCATATTTATCATTATCATCACCATCATAATCATCATCATCATCATCATCATCATCATCACAATCACCATCCTCACCATCATCATCGTCATCATCACCATCATCACCATCTTTATCATCATCTTCATCATCACCATCACCACCATTATCATCACCATCCATCATCACATTCACCAATATCATCATGACAGACACCATCTTCAGGATAGACATCTTTACCACAGTTTACACACAAGGTGTGTCTCCTTTAGTAATCTATGCCAGGTCAGCCTGAAGCAAGCATCTTACCTTGAGTGCCTCCACCTTGGTGGCGACAATCTGCTCCTTCTCTGTAATCTCGTTGGCGCCAAAGTGGGAGGCGCGTGCCATCTCGGTGGTCTGTTGCCTGGTGGCCTGGATGGCTGTCTCCTTGGCTCCGATGTCACTCTCCAGGAGGTCCAGCTTGGCACGGAGCTTCTGCACAGACACAAGATCCTGGAGGGGCAAAGATAATGTCAATCATTAGGAATGATTGTGAGTGGACACATTTCTTCTCAACCCACAATGCAATGCTCCACTGATCAGCTTAGTTATTTCTTTCATTCATGGTAATTGTAGCTTTATTTCTGGCTTTCATAAAGTTGTTGCAGAATTTTGTACAACTGAAGTCTCCGAAACAAGACGCCCATGGATTTCTAAAATCGTGCATCAATTGCCACTTCTGAACACAGATCATGCAAAGATTGCCAAAACCATGATTACCGACACATGCAATAGAGAGAAGTAAATAAATCACAAAAGGCCAAATATCCAAGATCAGATCTCAGAATCTGTTCATTCATTACATCATGACAGACATCTAATCCCTATCCATAATCTCAATGAAAAGTCATCTATAAGGCTAACAGACAAGGGAACATGAATCAAAGTACAGCTCACCTTTCCAATATCATCTGAGCCAAGGATGGCATCAAAGTCGGTCAGGGAGGTGGCAATCTCATCAATGTTACGGGTCACTACAGCAGCTTCTGTGGCCTGGGAGAGTTTCTGGGCTGTAGGGTTATTTCACACAAACAAACATTAAAAATATTATAGGGTTGACAGTTTGCTTTTTGTAATGCTTACAACAACACAATGTGCATAGAGTTCTGTTGCCATACTATAAATTACAGTAAACCAATTGATACTGAATCAAGAAGATAGTATTGCATTTCTGTGTTACTTTCAAAGCATCAATTCCACATAACATTATGCGACCAAGTGAAAAGGTTATCATACGTAAGGCCAAAAAAAAAAAATTGTTGCATTGGCGTAACCCGCCCGACCCTAAAAATTCCGCCGACCCCATGTTTTTTTATTATTTTTTTTTGCTATCGATATCAAATATCTTGTTGATTGCGATCGCGATCGCACAAACCCGGAAGTGGAAACGGCTCTGGGGATATCGGATGTACGAGGGAGAGATCTAGCGCCTCGCATAAGCCTTCCTTGATCAGTACGTCATCTGTTTCCAACACGGACACGTACTCTAACAAGAGTTATTCAGTGTATACGTAGCATTCAGACTGCGATGTATTGTGCACAGTTTTGCCATAGGTTTCTTGTGTGGAGAACTTACACGAATCTGTATATGTGGGACTGTAATAGAGATCGCCGTGTGCGATGAAAAGATCGTACATATGGGTCAATTTGCATCTATCTTATCTAAGTCAAAATAGTAAAATATGAAGTGAAAACATTCAGGATAGGGATTTCAACATCTTTAAATTCTGTGAAGGGGTACAATTCCAGTAATATCGGCCTCATAAATGATTTGTAGAATAGATGAACACAGCACATTCGGTGCAGCAGTTGTAACTGTTTACTGAGCTGAGCACGAGTTTTACACGTAAAATGCAGGTAGCAAAAAAAAAAAAAAAAAAAAAAAAATCCGCCAGACCGACCCTATTTGAAAATCTCATGTTACGCCAATGCAACAATTTTTTTTTTTTTGGCCTAATGTAAACATCACTGTAATGTGTACGACTTAATCACAACATACACATCCACATATTCAGACGCAGACAGACAGACAGGACACACACAGATACTGCTAGATGGGTGTCACACCATATCCTTATGTGTAATCTTATTCTCATACGTTTAATCTTTTGCATTTCCAACCAACAATAAATTCAAAAGATCTGACAGGATGTGTTATAATATGGTTTACATAGTTATTAGTATGACACATGTACATTCATAATGGCTTTGTGGTACAATCAGTCCAGGATGACAAAATGACATTTGTCACTGTCTGAAAAATTAACTAATCACTGCACAGAAAATAATCACAGGATTTAAAATGAACAAACAAACGAACAGTAAGTGAAGACAAGGAAAGACCAAGATTAGTGCACAAGAAACTCACTCTTCTCCTCAGACTGGTTCAGGAGGGTCATCCAAAGCTCATTGAGGCTCTCCAGGCGACGCCGGATCTCGTCCGAGTTGTAGTGATCCTCGGCGATCATGGCGTTACCCTCGTCCCGAACCTTACTGATGCGCTGCTGGTTGGCCTGGAGCTCGGATTCGAAGACGGCATGCTTCTGGGCTTTGCGCTGCAGGTTGGTGGGGTCCTATACCAGGAGATGGTACACAAAAAAGAATATTGGAGATAATAAAGGGGGAGATAGCATCAATCAAAGGCCATCATTTTAAAGCTTGATTCAGAAGAACTATTTCAAGTTCACGCCAGAACCCAGAAACTTGGAGCAATCACAAGTAACAAGATAATGAACTTCAACAAGCACAATGAGGCACAATCAATGGCAGTGGTACGTGCTATAAAAGCACCATATCATTATTTGTCTTAGAATTTAATTTCTTTGCACTGGACAAGAGGAAACTCAAGCTAGCTCTAAGGATAAGGGCATGATGTTGGAGTATACATAAAATTTACACAGTATTGGTAGGTGGCTTTGCTTGAATGAACAAGTTTTACTCTGCACTGTATGAAAGCCCCAGATCTGCATCATCTTAAAACTGTGAAGGATTGCACAAATGACCACAAAATATCTGAATGACATACATGTATATTTTCAATACCATGAGATCATACTTTTTATCATGTGTGAGAATTTCTTGAACAGAAATGGCGCAATGATTGATCTCATGATTTTACAAGCAATACGATCACACAAATAATTTTGTTGCTTACACTGGAACCATTTACGGCTTTGTTTTAATGCATATTTAAAAGTAAACTGACATCTAGGTCTTGTCTATTCTAAGCTATTTCATATCACCAGACCACTCTCCTGAGTGCATAAACACTGCGTCCTTTCTCTCCACTGAGATATAAAGGAGACTGAGACCAAAGTTGATTTACCTTGTATGATTCATCAGAGGTTCCCTTGACCTTCTCTCGGATCCAGGCCTCCACCTCGTCAGCATCCCGGTCAAACTGCTGGTAGCGGTAGGAGTCCTCCAGCAGTCGGCGACGACGGCTCGTCTTGTCAATGAGGGCAGCGCGACGCTCCAGAAGCTGAAAAGACCCGGAAGAAAAAGAGATGAGGGTTCAGAGTGTGTCAGCTTACTTCCCGACATTTTCTTGCATAAATAAAATGGATAAAAAACATACGCATTCCCCACTGGTTTTGGCAAATGCAAGTATTTGTGAGATGACTGGGGATCAGGAAAGAGAGGGCTTGAATTTGTCACACAATTTGTTTGACCTCACAGATACTACTGCTCCTGACAAAAGTTCAGCTGATGGTTGGTGCAATATTTAAAGGTACTGTACATGAATACCCTGATATTAAACAACACAATAGCTGCATGATGCTTACAGCAAATTAACTTTCCACAACCATTTACTCTGTACATTTCTGCCCCCCCCCCCCCCCCCCCCCACCCACACACACACACCTTCACTATATGATTTACTAACCCACTGCTGGACAGGATATTACATGACCTCATAGAAATCTTGTGCTCATGAGATTGAAGATATCAGCTAGTTTCAAATCATTTGAATCAAATACAGGTAAGGGGGAAAAAGGTTTGCGGTAACATCATGTGTTATGTCAAACAACAGAGAGATTTATTGAATCTCTAAACCATCAATCAGATTTATTGGTCCTTTAGACCATTAAATAGATGGGGCTGTAATATACAAATATCGACTGCTGCTGAGGGAGATGGTAAAACTATTTGCACCGAGGTGATTTCTCAACAGTGCTATGTCCCGAGACGAAGTCGAGGGACATGGCACTGTTGAGAAATCACCGAGGTCAAATAGTTTTACCATGGCCCGAAAGAAAGCAGTCGATATTTGTTTTATATCCCTCTCGAGCATTTTACTAGAGTAATGGCGGTTCCCTTTTGGAAAAGTGTGCAGGTTTCCTGAACGATAAATCTAACGTTAGGCCGTAGCAGTGCAGCAGCAGTGCGTGCAGCGCGTAGCGAACGACACCGCTGCGCTGTTGTTGATTCCTACACACGAGCTAGGTACTCTACAGGCCAGCGTGCAAAACTCCGAAAAGATCGAGGAGGTCCAGGACTACGTTAGAAGTAGGCCTAAAGCGGCTTCATTACCCAGATCATCTTCAAAATCGGTTTTAGTTTATTCCTAATTCGTACCTGATATGGTGTCCTCCTGCGATCATTCCTTCGTTACTTGAAGCAGTCACTTTGCTGAATGCATCATATTTACACACGCCATCGTACCACAGATTTCTGTAATGCTGTCGCGCACAACGCTGCTAGCGCTAGCGCTAGCTAGCTAAAAAGCCACAGCAGGACTGTCGCTCAAAAGTATCGCTACTACGTGCACTGCGTACATTCTTAAGTGAGAAATGTAGATATCGATCACACGATCACTATTGGGTGCAGATCGTGGATTCCCAAAAGTACTATATCACGCTGGCTAGTAACCAATTGCACCGCATCCAGTTGCTCGTAGCTAGCTAGTAAAACTACACCATGTTCGTGCTCTGTACAATCCTATGGCAAGAAGATTTACATGAGGGATATAATACAAGATATAACATTAACTTACCTCATTCCTGTGCTGGTCTACATCAGGTGCTGCATAGTGTTCACTCTCAATCAGCTTAGTAGCAAAATCATCCAAAGCCTGCATTGTGACAGAAAAATGAATACAATAAATAATGTGACTCCTAAAAGTTGATGAAGACCGATATCTATATCAATTATATTCATAATTTTCATCTTTTTCTCTCATTCTGTACTTCAAATCAACATTTTGCTATCCACAAAGTCATCCAAAGCCTGCATTGTGACAGAAAAATGAATACAATAAATAATGTGACTCCTAAAAGTTTATGAAGACCGATATCTATATCAATTATATTCATAATTTTCATCTTTTTCTCTCATTCTGTACTTCAAATCAACATTTTGCTATCCACAAAGTCATCCAAAGCCTGCATTGTGACAGAAAAATGAATACAATAAATAATGTGACTCCTAAAAGTTTATGAAGACCGATATCTATATCAATTATATTCATAATTTTCATCTTTTTCTCTCATTCTGTACTTCAAATCAACATTTTGCTATCCACAAAGTCATCCAAAGCCTGCATTGTGACAGAAAAATGAATACAATAAATAATGTGACTCCTAAAAGTTTATGAAGACCGATATCTATATCAATTATATTCATAATTTTCATCTTTTTCTCTCATTCTGTACTTCAAATCAACATTTTGCTATCCACAAAGTCATCCAAAGCCTGCATTGTGACAGAAAAATGAATACAATAAATAATGTGACTCCTAAAAGTTGATGAAGACCGATATCTATATCAATTATATTCATAATTTTCATCTTTTTCTCTCATTCTGTACTTCAAATCAACATTTTGCTATCCACAAAGTCATCCAAAGCCTGCATTGTGACAGAAAAATGAATACAATAAATAATGTGACTCCTAAAAGTTTATGAAGACCGATATCTATATCAATTATATTCATATTTTTCATCTTTTTCTCTCATTCTGTACTTCAAATCAACATTTTGCTATCCACAAAGTCATCCAAAGCCTGCATTGTGACAGAAAAATGAATACAATAAATAATGTGACTCCTAAAAGTCTATGAAGACCGATATCTATATCAATTATATTCATATTTTTCATCTTTTTCTCTCATTCTGTACTTCAAATCAACATTTTGCTATCCACCATCATTTCATAGATTTCATCATGTCACAACATAATAGTGTGCGATTGCGCAATTTCTGAGTCCATCATTACCAGGTACATGTACATCATCATTTTTTCTCCCATATCTGGTCAAATTGCACATCTGGATTCGCTTATCAAGACGGACATCAGTCCCGACATGGCCGAATATCAAACAGATGTCGGACTGTAGATGGAGTGGGAGAAGACAATAAGGTAGAGCTGGACATAACGTTCATCTCCTTGTTTTCATAACTCACCTTGATCTTCTCTTCCTGGGCATTGAGAGACTTCTCAAAGTCATCATGTTTCTTGATCAAAGCTTCCACCTCATCGATGGAGTCTCCAAGGTCCTCATTGGCCAGGAATGCCTGCCATGAAGAGACACACATGAGAAGAATCCCACAGTAAATGTAAATAACATAATTGATTACCACCTTGTACAAGTTGCTATGCTTACAAAGATTAGATCACAAGTGAATCTTTTCAATTATATGCAGTTAAAACATATACTTATTGCTAAAACTATTTAAAATGATAAATGTGACAATCTCCAGGTTATAATTCAACAAAATACAGAAAACTCTATAAAGCTTACAATTCAAAATACCAGCTGAAATGAACAGAACTGTCTTGAAGATTATTCAGTAATTACTGCAGTGGAATTCAACAGTCCTGCATGTAGGACTTTTGTAGTCATAGATATATGGTTGGTATAGAGAAATTACATGACTCATAGATTCTATAGCATCATTTCATCTTGTGATGTCACACACCAAACTAAAAAGACCAAACAAAAGTTGTTTTGTCACTGACTAAATGTTGATATCAAACATGGAGGAAAGACTTCTCTTTTTCTGAAAGTTTAGACATTATGAATTTCTAGGAACAGTTTCTATCAGCAGAGGATTCAGTTGGTCAAACATGAATGCCATAATTTCATCAACAGGAAATGTCAGCTGGTATGTATATTATTCCTTATCATTTAAAATCTAGCAATCTACTATATACAAATTGTTATTTGCCGAAAAATAAACTATAACAATGTATTTAATATTGCCAATATTTACGACACTCAAGGGGGGGGGGGGGGAGAAAAGAAAAAAGAAGGAAATAGCATTTGGCTATGACTCTTGACACTCCGCACACACCAAACGAACAACCTACCTCTTGTTTGGACATCCATGTGTTTGCTTGCTTGGTGTCACGGTAGAAGAGTTGGAGGTCCATGCACTGCTCATAGGTGACCCGACGCTCCTCCCACAGGTCTTCTAGGGCCTTCTTCTCATCAGCTAGGGTCACAAGCTGCAGGAAGCAAGGCAGAATCAGGTCATTTAGCAGAGTGAATACTGATGGTAATCAATTTAGCACAGCCACAGAGCTGACTACATGACGTCTTACCTTCAACTGAAGAAATGTATGCCAAAATTTTGTAGACAGAAACACATATACATACATAATATGATAGTATTTAGACACTGAATTTTTATGACAACATACAAACTGTCATTATGTCTACCATTCATTGGATGATATCACATCAGTCAATAATTTCTTTATCACGAAGTTAAGCAGCATGTTACATTACTCCTTTTCTAATTTCTATCAGTACAGCGACATCATGATCCGTTACCTTACGAAAGATTGTATGATCCTTACAACACAGTAAGGAATGAATGCAATAAGGTCTGCATGTTAAGGCCATTCTGCCACTAAACTACAATACTGTCATGGTTTGGGGCACCACTACTCTTCAAAGGTTCATATTGTTCATCCCCGGAAAGTCTCACTATTTACCTTTTCTTTGACCTCCTCAGACTGTGGATGGTTCTCATCCAGTAATTCCTGTCCCTCCTCGGCACACTGTTTGAAGCTGTCCTGGTGGGCATCAATCTCACCCTGTTGCAATAGAAATGAGATAATGTCATCTTTCATTCATTGTCCATAAATCTAATACCTCAACTCAGCATTCCACCCTTCCACACTGTCTTCAGACTGACACAACAAGGACACATTTCCATTTAAAAATGTGTACATCAAAGACAGAATGATATTTCATCATCAAACCTTGACAAGGGGACTCAAAGCTACTCAGGGCATCTTTCCAACAGAGAAAAATAAAACAGCTTTTGCCTAACAGACACAAAGAACTTTCTGATGTTTCACTTGCAAGGTGTTGCATAGCTGCATCATTGAACAGAATCTTCTGACAAATTTGGCAAATTAAGGAAGATATAAGCATGAATAAGATAAAGACAAAAAAATTCCTACTCACTGGAACAAACCAAACAATATGATATAATCACACAAACAAAACATACAAGACAAAACCTTTCTCACCTTGTGCTCTTGGTGGCGCTCCATCAGTGCCTCAGCACCAGGAACATCCTTGGCAAGTTCATCAGCGTTGATCAGGTTCTTCATGTCACTGATCCAGGCGATGGTGTCACGATAGTCAGCCAAGAATCTGTGCATCTTGTAGGACTCCTCCAGCCGCACTTTACGCTCCTCAGCCTACAAGACGGTAAAAAACCACCGGGTCAATTTTTCTGTCAATTCATTAATATGCACAACTTAATGTCATGTTATACACATTTATCAGTTCACATTCATGTCACACATTAATTCAAGTTACAATACTTTAAACATATCTGGTGATCAGTACTTTTTGGATACATTTTTGTAATGAGATAACATTAGACATTGCAGATGAAGAATACCATACTTAGTATACATTCTCATGACAATGGCGAATCCATGCCTAATAGCTGCATGTCATCCTGCACTAGGAAATGTTTTCTTCAAACTTAGAGATGCATGAATGGTCTTGACCCAAACTGACCTTTGTGCGAAGGTTCTCCCAGTTGTTGGCAATCTCTTCCTTCTTGCATTGGATCTCAGGGGCGTGGTCTGTATGGATCTGTTCCAGGCGGTCCGCCTCCTCGCACAGAGCATCCACCTATTGGGGTGATTACGAGGCTGTGGTCAGTTGACATAGTAACTGCATCATCCATGAAATAAGGTCTCTATCTTGGCATCTATCACTGGCGCTTTTAAATGAAGGTACCCTTAGTTGTTCTTCTTCAAGACAAATTTCTCACATAGCACACTCAAATCGCATTTAAGCAAATAGATGTGAATGTAGAGCTGTATCTTTTAATCAAATGATAGGAAAGACATATCTTTCGCTGCAGATGCCATTCACTCCAAACAAACATAAAAAACCAATAAGTGATATGATCTTGAGTTGTATGCATAGTGTTTTTCCTCATTGCTTGATCTTTGCATTTCATTCACTCTCTTTGAGCTTGCACAGTATGCTGCCAAGTCCAACTATTGCATAACCGAGAAATAAACATTTAATCGTGACGACCTCTGACCTTGACTTTCAGGGCTTGGAGGTCACGCTCCGTCCCCTCATGCTTCCTCTGTAGAGCCTGGACACTGGCGAGGTCGCGGCCGTAGTCATCGATGGACAGGATAGAATCCTTCTCATTGATCCATCCAATGGTCTCATCAGCATCTCTGAAAACAAACAAACAAACAAACATACAAATGTAGAGTGAAAACCCATCATCCATAATTACATTAAAAAGAAAAAAACAACTACAAACCCTACAGTCAATCTGAAATTGAGATCATGCTGGGATCAAGCAATAAAATTTTCCTGTACATTCTCATATGTACATCATCTCAGCTCTAACATGTAAAAACTGCTGTCAATCATTGTAAATCACAAAATTAAAAAACATATCTACACTGGGCAGTACTGTCTAATCTGTACCAAGTCTTAACTTCCACACTACTTTTCTTCAGAGTATATGAAGCTCAATCAGCTTTGAACACAGGAATAACAATTACTAAACTGGAACACCATGCCAAGTAAGCAAAGTCTGGTTTACTGGTATTGCCATATACAGCTAGGTATCAATGATTAAGTTTGAATTAAATAAAAAAGAATTAAATTCCAATATCTGATTGTTAAGATGTCTGACCTGTTGAATCTCTGGATTTCCATAGCTCCGAAGAGTTTTTCCTGTCGGATGATGGCAAGCTGCTTGAGTCTTTCCCAAGCATCGTTCAGTTCCTGCAAAGAAACATCAAAACATCTTTTACTTGAGCCATTAGAAAAAGATAAGCATTTTATGACAGAGCTGCAATATGATTTGCAATTTACTCTTTATGTTCACCCTAGCAACCCCATTAAACATTCGGTGATAGAAAATACAACTTATATTAGGTAATTATGATATTAAACTAAATCATATCATACTAATGTGTATCAAGAAATCAAAATACACTCTTAATTTCATCACATTTTGTATTTTCTTTGTATATTTTGTTCATGAGAAGGTAGCAGAAACAAAATATGAGATGAAACGAGATGATACCTGTTGTTTGGCCTTGATGGTGTCAGTCTCTGGGTGACCCTCCTCCACCAGGGTGTTGGCCTCTGAGTTCACCTCAGCCACCCTGTCCTCATGGGCATTCAGGTCCTGGTAGAGAGAGACATCAGGGAAATGGGAATAATTTCTCACATATACATGCTCTATTAAAGAGTAATCTATTTATCACTTCCAAACTTGAAAATTTTTTGCACATTTTGCACAAAATGAAACTAGTGCGAAAAAAAAAAATCCCTATTTTGGGGGTTACTTTCCGTATGTACTACGGTTTAATATTTTGATTACTCAAATTTAAAAAAAAATGTGAAATTCATCTTTCCTGTTAGAGCAGGAAAAATTACTTGTGCAAAAATTTCCACTTCAAGGTTTTTTTCCCTATCTCCCCTACAATGTGAAAATCTTGTTTTTGATCAATTTCACTTTTGATTGAGAGAACTGCATGGGTTAGATAATGCCCGACTGAGAGAACAGTCCTGTTGTGTTGCAGTGAAAGGAAAGACTGTTCTTACACACAACATGTCTTCAGGAAACACAGCGTGATGCACTATTCAAGTTTCATAGAGACATTACCAGTATTTAAAATTGAGTAAAGGCAATACATTGCATTTAATACCTGCAGTCACAACACAATAATTGCTCTAACGATTATGTCAACTATCACTTAGTAGAGGGTTTACTTTTAAGTCACTGTATCATAAAAGCGACACATAAAATATTGAGAACATGTTGCTTGAACACAAAACTGAGAGTATGACTTACATTTCTAACCAATCCTTGTCTTTTGTCTTTAATTTAGAGAGAAAAGAAAGTTTATGTATTGTTTACCTTGAGATAGTCACCTCAGAGTACTGTTTACAATCATCTTTACCTGATTTTCTGACCCCAAAGTATCTCACCTTCTGGAATTCATCAAACTTCTTCTGCAGAACCTCCACATGTTCCAAGTCAACACCAGTCTCCACTGATGCAGCAAATGGTTCCTGGATGACAAAACAAACAACAAGAATTTTTTTTCAAACCATCTCAAAGGCATGATTGGTGGGCAACAAGCCGTATAATAGACAACTACATATTTGTGGAATATAACCTCATCAGTGGAGTTAAGCCATGATATGAATCCCTGTGTCTTTAAGTACCTTCGTGTAATATTGTAAGGATGTTGTAGTTTAAGTTTATATAAGCCATTGCACTAGGCTTTCGAGAAACCTGTCGAACTAGACTGAACTTCCGGCATGCCTCATGAATTCCTGTACATCCTAGAATCTGATTCATCTACATAAAAACATTGAATCCCTTTTAACAAAGTGGGTATGGAATATGGAACCTAGTAGCAATCTGAGAGCATGTGCAAACATATTTATGCAAAGACCTTTGAGAACCATCAATGTATCATAATGCAGAAAGCAGTTTCAGATACATGACATGTTCAAGTCCTTTTGTTATGAACTTGACCCATGATTAATTGCACATTTGCTTTGTTCTAAAAAAGTACAACGCTCTTCTGAATAACTTCTGCAATGAAGAGTAACAACTTTCACAATTTAATCTCATTTTCGAATTAATTGCATTACTAATACTATTGCATAAACTTCATGATGACATTTACTTTGGGGAGGCCTTGTAACTTGACCTTTGACCTTACCTTGTCTTGAATCCAGTACATGACCTCCTCACACTCTCTCAAGTAATGGACCAGTTTCTGGGCCTGCAGGAGTTTGATGCCCTTCTCTCGCAGTTTAGAGAGCAGCAGCTCCCAGAGCCTGTGGAGCTCTTCCAGCCTGGCGTTGATGACGTCCGAGGCAAAGTGCTGGTTGTCCACCATGACCTTACCCTGCTCGTCCAGCTGCTCGATGACATAGCTGTGGGCGATGACCTCGGCCTCAAAGGCCTGGTGCTTCTGGAGCTTGGCCTGTTAATGGAGGGTGTGAAGGTGTGAATGGTGGGCTGATGATGGACTGGAATGGTCTCAGCGAAGCAACAAATACACATTGAGCATCACATACATATTTCAAGGGACAAAGAGAGATAACATACACAAAATATTTATGCAACATGTCAACACTAGACACACTATTACAACACAAAATCCCAAACTCAAATATATGCGACTTCATTGAAAGACCCTTTTACATTCACAAATGTGCTGCGGAACATAATGCATGGAGAAGTTGATACGTGTACACTGCCAATATTCCAAGTTGTTCACCACCGTCTGATTCTGAAGAATGAATTCCATATTATCCATTTTGAAAATCATAGCTAGAAATCTAGCTGGATGTGGTATTTTCTAGAAACACAAAGGCATGTGGTCATCCCAGATATTCATGCATGGAACTCAGGCAGTCACGTCTACAACACTGTGATGATTCAAGTCAATTCACACATCTAGCAAAGGATTATCTCTTAATGTTCTGGTGATATTTATGGATTGATAGTAAGGTGAGGTGCCCTCACATGGATAGTTTTCTGTGAATTTGCAGGATTAATTTGACATGGAAATAGCATGTACATGTAGTATATAACATGAGATGTATCAGACATAACATTGTTGACACAATGCGTCAATAACAGACAGCAGTTGTCGAACGTAACATTAACCATAACAATGAAAATCACATTCAGTGTACATTATATATTCCCCAAATGAACCGTTCAATGACAGGATATTCATAAGGATGATTTCAATTATATACCATGTAACACCAGAGTGAAGAAGTCCAATTGAGATTGAATATTTCACAAAGTACCAGTACAATTTACAAACAGAAAAGCCATGTCATCAGTAATTGCATGTTGATGGGGTGAGGGACAAAAGAAAAGAACATTTACTGTCAGTTTAATATGTTATTAAAAGTAATTGTATTCACCAGCAAAATATTGCTTTTACCAAAATACAGCCCTACGTACAGTATCTGCATCGCTATCATAATAGGTTACTTCTTGTCAAATCTTTAAAACAATATATGCCATGAGAAAAAATATTTCATATCAAAATCTATTTAAACCTTGCAGCTATCATATGTATCACTTTAAAAAGGTCTGATTAAAAAAAAAAAAGAACATGGACAACTCTATTTCAATAGAAAACAACCAAAGTCAGGAAGAACTTTTGTATATGAACTAGGGAAAGTTAATAAGTAAGTGCAGTTCACCTTGTAGCTTACCATCCTGGGGCCACTTCAAAGTCAATTAATTTTTACCCCGGGCTTTGCAACTGGAAAGTTTATTTGTGTGTAGCATCACTTATGGCAAACAACTCAACAAAGAAAAAACAGCATGCTGTATTTGAGGCAATTAATTCAGAATTACTGTAATTTAACTCAAGTAAACTTTGATTCACCAAAATATACCAACGAAACCTTAAAAGAAATAAAGATAATCATTAAAACTTTGGCTTAAAATAGCAACACATTATGAAATCAAATTGCATTTCTGGTATTCAGCATAGTAATGAGCACACGTATAGCACACAAAGTAAAACACACACAAATAGCTTTTAGCCACTTAAAATCTCTTCAGCAACAAATAGACAGAAAACATTCATTATTCAACAGCAACAAATATTCAGAGAACTTGTGCACTCACAACCATTCACCAACCACAGCTGACATCACTGCTAATATGATACAAAAATCATCATTATACAGTTTTCTTTGAGGGTACAGGTTTTTCATCTTAAAGCAACTCACGGTAAAACGTCTGCTCAGCACTTTCTGTACTGCATACCATTCACAGTTTGTTCATGTTTTATCAGGTCTATCATGATCTAGACTCTTTTAAACATTATCTCCGAGATGTAATGGATATATATTCAATTAGTGAATTGAAAGAGATGGGATGACAATTCTATCACACACAGACACAACTCTTGTCTGTGGCAGACAAATGAAAAGGTCAGAGATCTATTGTTACTAAAAATGCATAACCACCACCACCACATGGAGAGAAACAAAGAATAAACAGTTTGCTTCATCCGCAGAGACACCAACTCTCCTGCTTGAATTTGAATGTCTCTATTCTGGCTGTGTGTCTCTCTGCTTCTAAAAGAAAAGACATATTTTCTCCCACTTGAAATTTTACTTTCTCAAGTCCAACTCATCATATGTGTGGTAAAATAAGGGTAAACACAGTGTAGCACCAGAGAATATCATATATAACATATAAACATAAGAGTTGCAGGGCTCTTCAATGGGCCCTGGACCAAATCACATTTGACCACAGTCTTCTAATGACTGCTATATTTTATTCATGAGCTGTAACTTACACATTTCTTGTCCCAATTTGATAACATCTTAATGAATTTTCACAGATCTCTGTACTAATTTTTTCATAAAAAGATAACTTGACATGAGCATTCTGGCTTCCTCTAATAGTACAGATGCGTGCACATAACGATCCACATTCCATAACTACATGTACTCACGGGGGTCTGATGCCTACCGTACACTGCTAGTAAATTGTCTTCCTACAATTACCACACTACTTGTACATTACACACTTTACCATTAAAACAACATATTGAATGCATTCTACAGACACTACACACTCTACATCACACACATGAATTTTTGTAAACGAGACTACTCTATCACTGTAATGTTTGACACTGTATGAAACATCATCTACATTCTTTCTCTTCCATCCAGTAATACATGTAGGCTAGCGGGAAGTCCATGTGTGGGGTCATGCAGATGCCACTTGAAACTATTTTCAGGCAGGCTAATCATTCCTGTCCCCAGGTTGACATCTAAGCAGGCTATCTTATGGAGGAACAGTTTGGCTTTGGAAATTCTGAGCTCTCACAAGCTCAGCGGTGATCTCATCACCACAGGTTTTACAAGACACGTGCTACCACGATTAACTCACCCGACCCCGCAACTTACGGGACATGCACATGAGCAAGTACAGTACCAGAGAAGGTCATGTGCTCATTTGTTCACTCTCTCAAGAGAAGACTGACAGTAGTTGTCTGTATATTGCAATGCCAATTATATCAGTAGAGATCCAGCTTCAGTTTTCTACAATCTTATATCACAAATTTTAAACAAAACTTAATGTACATCAACTTCCTCAAGTGTACAAAAAAAAAGAACATAAAAAAAGTAAATATATCTGTTGTCCTTAGTAGTGCCTGAGAGAACCTTGAAACAATGTTCATCTAGCTTCTGATTAAAAAGTGGTTTTACAGGCTCCTTGCCATGGAAATGTTATATGAAGCCACTGGTTTGTGGTATATAATGATCCTGAATTACGATGGATCAATCCATTAATGTGAGAGCTGTTTCCACTATGGACATCATTAACTTCTGCTGTTCTGATATGACTAGTCTATGTACACTTGTTTGTCAACAATGCACAAGGCTTCCTACTCTAAAAATCTAAAAATCTAATCTAAAAATCATTGTACTCTAAAAATCAGCTAAAGACACATCATACCTATAGATGCTTTAGAATATCTTCAGGTGTACTCCTAATATGATATTAGATCAATCAACCAAACAGGGTTTTCATTTTAAGTGTTTAGAGGGATTGACTTTCTCTACAGATTTGGAAAATATTGATACTTTCTGTTGAGCATAGTCATTGAAAACAATAAATACTTTGGCAACTGGCTCTTAATCAATTTAACATTGTAGTGGGAACACTACATCCTTGTGAATGGATAAATAGTTGAATTGCTTATTCTGAGATACAGTGTCCCTGTAGATGTCACTGTTGTCATTGTCACAACATTCTTTACATTAATAATCTTCTCTCAAATTCGTACTGAGCTGGCACATCAATTTACCATAATTTCTTTCATTAAGAATATCTTTCCCTCTAGGGAAATTTTTTTCCCCATGTGAACATTTATTTTGCATAAAAAGAATTTATTTCTTAAAGTAGATGCTCATGATATTGATATTCAATGTGTCTGGCATTTTTAATCAACACTAGAAGTATTTTGTGTTGTTTGAAGTTATTATGTTAGAAGTATTATGCAAATGTAAATGCACACTGCTTGTTGGATGAACATTGAAATCCCTCTGTACACACAGCAATGCAATGTGAAAGTTTTCATTCTTACTGACTTTAAGAAGTTTGTATGGCTGACATTAACTATGACTTAAACATACCATAAAAAAATACCATCTCACAGACTTATGATGGAAACAGCATTTTACTATGATGCATTGACAATCAGCTCAAATCAATAAAAATAATGCCTCCGGCACCCTTCGGGCAGAGGCATAAAAAAGCCACTTGAACAATGTGTATGATGTGGAAAAAATCCTTGCATCCTGGTATAAACAGAAAGTTGGTTTAGCCCAGCATCATCTAATGTGGCTTTACATGACATTACATCTACTGTATCTTATTCCTCCAGAAATGTTAAATCATTCCAGCATCAGTGAAAAACAAACAAACAGTTCAAACTGCTTGTATTATTCAGGAAATTGCAAATATTTGCTTTTTTTTTTAGGCTTACGTGAAAAACAAGTTTTCAAGCTGTCATTTTACAACAATCTATATGACGACTTTTACTCTTAGCCTGGAGTATCAAATTTTAGAATGAATACTTTTTTTGACACTTCAAATGAAGTTGCAACATAAACATGCATGACTTTCATTACCAATGATTCATGCTGGTGGTTGCAGTTGTGTCCTATAAAAAAAAAAAATGAAATTTTAGTTTGTGTGTGTGTAGGTTCATCAAAAAAATTGAATAAAATTATATGGGCATTGATTTGACAAGTGCACATCATGGCATATCTAACTTACTTGAAAAAAAAGAAGAAAAGGTTGATTTTCATGTTTTGAGACATGCAGCCACAGCATGCAAGCAACAAAACTAAGACTGAAGGGAAATCATTTCAAAAAGAGAAGAAAAAAAAATCAGGATTCTTTTCAGAGTATGATTTTGATTGACTTGGACAACTCTCTCCCTTTCTATTTTTCTTTTAAAACCTCTGAGGGGACTGACATATGAACCAAACAATGGCTTCATACACCTGCATAGTTGAAAAACAAATCTATGCACATGAAAACATATCATACAATTACCAAAAAAGAAAAAAAAGAGATCAATGACGACAAGCTTGAATTGCAGAACAGACAGATAACACATAAAACCATGAAATCAAGACACATGGACATGAACATGTTGTCTGGAGCTCTCATGTCACATGTCAAAGGAACGACCGTCAAGCAAGCATACTTGGCATCACATTTGGATAAATGGAGGTTTTCAGCGAGACGAGGAAAGGGGGAACAGAAAGGGTGTGGTGGGGTACCTCCCGTTACTCTCCTACCTTCAAATTTCTAATTTGGGTATAATCCTGGTAGGGGACAGCATTTTTCAGGGGCAAATAGGACAAGAAAATTAGATTCATTTATGACGATTGGTAGACAGAAAAAGAGAATTTCCTCCAGAAGGCTAAAAAAGTGTAGCAATAAATTTGCTTGTCAGCTCTAATATTTGTCAGGAAAAGGCAAATACTGGCTGAGAAACAATACTCATAGTAAAAACTTTCTGGCATACCGACATCTTGTATGCTGTCATTCTACTGCTTTATCGTTTCTTGTGTCTATTTGTATTTGCTTGTGAATCAACATCAAGACTCCAGTAAACACTGTTTGTTTCATGTCATACATTTCATTCTCCTTTGGGCAAAATTTGTTGGACATGATTTTACATCAACTGTCCAATTTGAGATTATTTCTAAATACTGAACATAAATTTTTTTATTTCTATAACATGATAGACATTCAACCTCACATAAATTAAGATCTTTTTTAAAGATCATATACTTCTTAAAATCAAAGTTCTTGGGCACAGAAAGTCATATATTTGTTCAAATCCAATATCAAATTTGCATTTAAACCGGCTGCAACTTTAGCCTACTTTTTCTTCAAACTATGTGGTTAACAGTCTTGAAACAAAATATGGCATCTGTTACTAATTAATGAAATGATCATAGATAAGACACAAACTTTGTAATTTCACAAGGATTAAAAAAAAAAATGAAGACAGGAAAAAGATGTTTCACCTGCAGGTTGACAGGATCTTTGTAGCTCTCGTCGGAGGCGGTCTGTAGCTTCTCCAGAATCCATGTCTCCAGTTCGTCGGCATCTCGCTTGAAGAACTGGAACTGCCGTGCCTCCTCAAGCTTCTGCCTGCGCTGCCGGGCGAGGTCCTTGAAGGTCTGGTACCGGTTCAGGACCTGCTCTCTTCGCTCCTGGATGTCATCGGCTGTCTCCAGAATCTTGATCTCCCCCCGCTCCGTCATCTTGCTGCTTTACTTTGGACTTCTCTGCAAGATCGAAAAGAAACATACCATTCATGTATAATGCAGTGATGAATATCATCAACCTCCTACCACTTTTTCCAGTACATACTCTGTATATATATCATCCACAATCACAGGTTTCATAAGTGTCTCGCATCACTGCAACATGATGATGTGGACAACACTGAGGATGTTCGGTCATCATTTACATCATTCTCCTAGTTGTCAAAAACTGAAATATATTTTCAGACACAATAAGCAGGCTCTGCATTAGGAATATTGGTGTATTTAGTAATCCCAACTTAGCAATGACTACCGGTATGATTGACAAACTTGAGCCAATCTTCTTATAAATAATTCTGATTGGCATGGATGTATAACTGTAAGAAATCATACTCACAACAGTTAATAAATCCCAATTATGACCGAGTGCTGGCAAAAATGGCAGTATGGTGGTAATCTTCGCATAGATGGAATATTCCAATATCGCCTGACACTGCAGCAGCACACCTTGCCCTGATGCCACATACACACACACATCTGAGCGGCCAACCTAGGGACGCTTAGCCCATGAGTGAATGCCGCGCTCAGCGCCTGATTAAATATGCTTGGGTGTGACTCAACACTCCACTATTCTGAATGCAGGGGAGTAAGATCTAGTCTTGCCTTTGCAGACCCTACTAAAAAATTCTGCCAAGAAGATTGTCACTGGCAATGGAAGAGCTGAAAATCATCTTCTGCATCCAAGACAAGAAACGGTGGAGTATCACACAAACGGGTATATCACTTGTCCACAATCACCCACTTTATTGATTTTTTTTTTGTCCTACAAGGGTAATTCCATGAAGTTGGGGCAGTGTCCATGTAACATCGTGATATCTAAAAAATACATTTCAGCATAACTCAATATTAATTATGCTATACATTTATTGTTTGTAGGCTTTACATTTGCATTGAGGCCACACATTTCCCTGGAAATTTTGTGCCATTCACACTCAATTTTGATGAAGTTATTAAACAATATGTAACAGTGTCCTGTAGTATCATGATATTTTAAAATTTGGTCCTGAGAGACAAATTATGGAAATTAGCTTGACCAAAATTTGATGCAATATGCATTTACAAGATATGAATGAGATAGCTAAATATCTCAAATTTCCTGTACACAGTTTTAATTCTAAAAGAAAATTACAAAATGTATCACGATGCTATGCGGTGTCCTTTTTTGTTACATTTGATGGACACCGTGTAGCATAGTGACACATCGTGTAATTTTCTTGTAAAAGTAAAACTGTGGAAAGGAGAGTTAAGATATTTAGCTATCTGACTACTCTAGTAATTATGCATATTATATCAAATTTTGGTCAAGCTAATTGCATTAATTTGTCTCTTAGGACCAGATTTTAACTATCACGATGCTACATGGACACGTCACGATGCTACAGGACACTGTTACATATTGTTTTAACTTCATCAAAATTGAGTCTGAATGGCACAAAATTTCCAGGAAAATATATGGTCTCAATACATGTAAAGCCTATAAACAATATGTGCATAGCATAATTAGTATTGAGTTATGCTAAAATGTAATGCTTTGTGCCCCAACTTCACGGAATTACCCACAAACAAAATCCTTGAAATCAAAGCCAGACAAAACAAAGATTGTATATTGTACAGCACCACAGTAAATTATCCGCATGTACATGTATGACTGCATATATTTGATAAATATTCAATGTTTTTCTGACATTGGTTGGCTGCATCATTTCTTAGCATTTACAAGTAGGCCTATCATCAGAATACCCAAACCAAACAGACAATTGATCTAAAAAAAAAAAAAAAAGATAACATGAATAGTTGAACAGTTTTTCTTAGTACACCCGTCAGACTGTCCCTCCTAACATGACACTGATTTTACTCATTACCTGATAAAGATGACAATTTTTTTAATTTTCATTTTCAAACCTGCAAAATTTGGTTGAAAATTGTAAAATATCACATTGCCTTTTACACTGTTTATTGTAAAGTAGAATTTCTGCACAACTGTCACACCTATCCCAGTACAGGCAGGTATATATATTGGCCTGAGATACATACATCTGTTCTGAAAACAGATTGCTTTGGAGAGCATTGCTGTCAGCATACCAATTACAATGTACTATGTGGACAGCACACACTCATGTTGTATAAATGGGCAAGCAGGTGCATTTTACAACTAGTCTACCTTTGATACTTTGATGTTGTCTTGTTTTGTTTTTTGGTAAAAAAAAAAAATTATACTAGTCTCCATGAATATCCTAGTCAAAACTTGGTTTCAATATTCTGTTCATTTATAGCAACCCATAGGTTTTCATCACATGAGTACATGGAATTCATATTGCCATGTGATCATTCAAAAGTGAAATGTGCATGGAACCAAACATATCTGTCCTATGAACTCACTCAGGAGTTAATTATCAACTTTTATCTATATTCTATCTTGATCTCATCGAAGAGTCATAGGCCATGCACAATTTATAAAACTACAAATATGAACAAGGTTAAAGTCCGCACATAGATCTAGGAAATCACCAGAGAATGCATTATATTTCTAAGCATAACTTTTTCTCTAGTATGATGAATACAAAAGAAAATCAAATTACTTTTGAGCAGAATTGTTTCGGTGACCACTGCACTGATGTAGGAAGCCCAGCAATGCATGAATTAATTCCATAAAAAACATTGATTGGCTGACTTTCAACATTAAGGATATTATAATGTCTGATAAACTTTTGAAGTGCAGATAGCAACTGGCAAAACATTTACTAAAAAAAACCAAAACAATAATAATAATAAGCAGAACAGTTTCATATATATCTTTGGGAACATAATTTCTCAACTTATTAAATTGTTTTACGAAGGAATTGGTGAGAAAATCTGAATTAAAACTCGTAGAGTTACAAGGTATGGTCAGATGTCTAACTGAGAGAAAGCTACAAATCTACATTGAATGTGCCTCTGAATGAATAACTCTTTCTCATAAAAGGTCCCACATGGTTGTCAAAGAACAATTCAAAGACTGAAAACATTTTTAATCTTTTACAAAGGTATGTCAACAAAGATATAAATGAACCTGAAATATCAGCAGATATGTGTATACCTCATCAAGATGCACAACATGGAGTATGGTTTATAACTTACCACCAACACTGGAAGATAGTATGAATGTATTTCACAGTTACGATACTGTAGCTATCCACCACACAGAGCACCAGTGATCACCATACACTTCTCACCATACAGTTTAATACTGTTTTGGCTACACGATATGTCAAGATAACCCACATCAATTCTCTCCCTCTCCCTCTCTGTGTTGTAAGTTGTCCTCATCCATCATCGACATCGCCATCGATGAGGCCAGAAGTAATTGGAAATGGAATTTACAGGCTGATATTGGAAAACTATTCTGGGCTCTACTCCCTCGGTTGAAGCCTCCCAGCATGAAGAAAGCCAAGTTTATTGAAATTCACAAACCCTTCTCACCTTCACCTACTCAAGGTAACAAAATGGGCATTGGATTCCGCAATCTTGATGTGTTCCCGATATCATTTTGGAGGCTACTGTAGATATCCAATAAGTTTGCTAGGAGATTTTGCATGATTCTAGTGTTATGAAATCTAAAAGGTCTTGTCATGCATTTATTAAGTTCATCTGTATTTCATCTTTATCCCATTTTAACTGACATTTGAACATTGTAGGGCTATACACAGCAGGAAGAGAAAAATAATGGAAATATGAGCATATCCTACTTGTTCACAGACTTAAACTGAATAGGTCAGACCTAGTTTTGGAGTCATTTTAGGTACCTCCAGTTCATATTTACATAATCCTGTTTATGGGACTTAAGGTTGGCCTGCAGATAAGGCCAACCAAAAAAAATTGGTTTGTTTGCCCTTCGCGACAGACCGAAAATCACGGAAATTTCGGGTCATTTTTTTTTTTTCTCTCTCTCTTTCAAGTTTATTTTTTTCCACAAATTTCATCTTCTACAAATTTGTGAATGGTTTTAAACCCACAATTATCCATTTTAAGCTAGAGAAAGAATGGAAAAAAAAGTCTAAAAATGTGTTTTTTTTTTCATCTCATCGACCCTTTGTAATTGTGTTCGGGCCGCGTAGGGCCGCAGGCTACGTCTTATAGCATGCATTGCATGCTAGCTACCTTTTTGGCTCACGTGTGTGCACGCATGCACACGAAATCCAATCAATGCATGCATATATGCGCTTAGATAGTGCGCTAGTTAGCTACCGGCTGCGGCACAGCGCTCCAGCGCGACTGCCAAGATGGCTACTTTTGCAGCATCCGTTACCAGCTGTCATGGCACCAAAACTGTTTGGAGTTCAGTTGCCAGCATCTCACTGGAAGGTACTTTTTTAGGAGCTGTTTGAAAAATTTAACAAAGATGAACGTTATAAGTGTTTGTCAGTGAGTGTTTCTGCCTCACGTACCGGGCCCTGGCAAGACGTAAATTTGAATGAATCCCTTGGAGTTTTGAGTGCATTGACATAATACTATGGAAAAAAGGGTACCCTGTATTTAAAAAAAAAAAGAAGAAGAAAAAAAAAGGACCTACCGACCCTCTTGGGTTTTGATTTTTTTTTTTTGGGCCTAAGCCCTACACCTTATATTTAGAACATGCCTCAATGTCCTACAATTAATGGTATAGCATTGCCTCTAGTGTATACAGTATCTGATAAAAATGCCAAGCTGTCCAAACAGGCAATGACTGTGGTAAAGTTACACTGTGTGGCTTGACATTTACGATAGCATTACATTTAAAAGAAACCTGCATTCCCATTCATTTGAATCTGACATCTTTCTTGAATTTATTTTGGGAAAAAATGGCATTTCCAGGTTCACTTATGCAAATATATATATATTTTTAGAATTTCATTTATTTCTACAATTCCATTCAATTCAAAGTTTAATTTTCAAACAACAAAAGGGTGAAAAAATACAAAACATACATTAAGTCGTAAGAAATACAAATGCAGTGTGGATCATAAAACTGTATACTTATGGTCTATATAATTTTTTTTAAAGTATACTTTATATCATTTCCTGAAACCATGTTCATTTATTCTTTGCCGTATCTTTTTTTTTTTTTTTTTTTTTTTGGGGGGGGGGGGTTTAAATGAAAATAATTTGATGATTCTAGAAAAGAATTCTCCAAATTTCTAAATAAAGCATTGATTTTTCTTTCTGAGAGCTCAGAAAGATGCTACAAAATGGCTGACAGTGCAGCGACAAACTCGCAATCGTCAAACAAATTACATTGTACATTCTGCCTAACAACGGCAGGTATGCGGAAGGCTGGTGATGCAAATGTAGTTAATCATGCAGGGGAAGCAACCTGTTTATACCCTTGTACAGGCACAAGGGAAAGACAGGCGACAGCGTGCAAAACTGACATTTCATTTAGCTGCTACCATGCTCACGGGAGTTAGGTAGCGATAGTGTAAGGCAATAACAGTTTCCCCACTGCAATGGAAAGTAATGAACCAATGCTCAATCTCATTAACATCATTGGAGCAGGGATCTGCAGGACGAAGTGGAATCCCTTTGGCCTCAAACACTCGTTACAGGTGTAATTCTGTGTTTGCTACTGTTCTGGGGCATTTCTGGGGTTCATAAACTTACAAGAAATGGTTTTCATTTGAACTCTTTGCAGGTACTTTTCACTAACTCCTTTCACCTTGTAGTCAAACTCTTCACTCTCTTATACAATGCCTATTTTCCTTTATATCTGTACATTGTATTTTCCTTCGACTTCAACATGCATAGAGATGCTTAGTATTCTTTTGTGAAACATGCACTGTATACAAAATGTTTGAATATTATTATCATTACTATTATTATTATTATTATCAATTTTTAATTATTAGTATTATGTTGTTGTTATTATTATTATTATTATTATTATTATTATTATTATTATTATTATTATTATTATTATTATTATTATTATTATTATTATCATATTATAATTATTACTGAAGCAAAAGTCAACTGAATAATCCTTCTTCAGTTGGCATCAGTAAAGTACAGATCCATTGTTCAGATGCTTCTGGTAAACATGTCTACAGTTGTAGATCTATGCAACATTACAATAGATAACTTCCTGTCTATCAGGTTGACTCGTCTGTAGAAGTAAATGTTTGATAAGCCACCTGTCCTCCACAGACAACAACAACACACAAGACAATCTATACCAGGTACAGTACCAACTGCCTTGGTTTTGAACACATTTGCAATAGTATAAGGGACTGGATAAAGAGTCTAAGTACAGTGGCATTGACATTATTTTTTTTTTTTTTTATATACAATGTAGTTCAAGTTCTGCAAGGAGCACTTTCATACTGGATCCCTAGTATTTTCTGTTGTACATTTTCATAACTTGATTGCAATTTACATACACCTTGGACACTCATCATTCTAAATACTGGTAATGCAAAATAAAGGACTAGACATGGTAAATAATAAACTACAATTACAGCTGCCAGTGTGACTTATTCAACATCATTTTCTACACATTGTTTGTGTATTCTTTTCGTTTTATAATGACTTTAAATCCTTTCAACCCTGCAAAAAGCTATAAAAGATGTACAGGAACAGCATATTATAATCATGATACTAAGTACTACACTATTGTATGAATCATAGAGCATTTATATTGTGCCACATACAATTTGTATTTTGTATATAATATACGGGTTACTAAATCAGAGTCACAGACAAACTGGCAGAGATCAAGTCAAAGGAACACAGCTATCATATCACTATGTAAACAATACACTGTAGCCTAGCAACATCATGCTTGTCCCCTAGACCTATCCAGAGGAAGTGACCTATTCAGAGGATTTACTTCAAATGATGCCAAAGGATCTCTGAACTCTAAGAGGAAGGGACAATTAGATGACATTTTTAAAACTCAATAAACAAAATCCTCAGAAACTGCCCCTTCGAAAAGAAGGAACACACATTTACACAACACACAAAATGTATTTCCTGCGGCTTTTTTTTTTTTTTTTTTTTTTGGGGGGGGGGGGGGGGTGTTTTTGTTTCTTTCATTGAGAACCACTTGACTTCTTTTGTTAATAAGATGCATCTTTCCCTAGTACATATGCACAGTGTTGGGGTTTGTTTCCTTTATTTAATGGATAACCATACAGCTATTCATACGAGTACAAGAATCATGGAACCCTACACATTAATATAAAGTACAGTTGGGTATGTTATATCTCTATCTTTTCAAATGACTTATGGTAGACAGTATCAAGTCAACAAATCGCATTCATATCACATTTTTTTTTTTTGTGACACCGAATGAAGAATCAACATAACTTCAAGGAAAATGTGGTTGATACAGCTCTCTGTAAGATAAATAATTTGTATTTCTTCTTTGATACCACAAAAGTTAACAATGCAAAATATGATCACAGGAAACAGCCAGAGAATCGGAATCTTCACAGATTTTCAAGACACTAAACTCTATAGTCACACTTGATCATTCTTGTTGGTGTGGTGGTACAGATTGAGAGACTAGCATATACATGTACACCTTTGGTTCACCACTCTTAAATTCCTTTATCCTTTTTACAGAGGGCAATAAAACACTTCAGTTCACATACCCCTTGGTCTTTGCTCTTTATACAAATCTCTCAAAATCCTACAATTGTGTTTGCTCACACTTGCCCTTTGCAGTTTATCACAATCATACCACCACTTCCTGTGATGAACTGGAATCTTGGCTATAGGTTTAACCTATGCATACTCTGCAGAATGAGAGAATAGAATAGCAAGTGAGTTTCTTCAGGAGAAAGGGAGAGAATAAAAGAAAGGGCAAGGTTGGAAATATATTTTTGTAAAAGTTTCAGATTGAAGGTCTCAGTGACTAGGACACTGAGATACACTTTGATTGCATTTCTTTTTAACAGTGTACAATACCTCCAGTCATTCTTAATTTGTCAAGATATAATGTACCAAGAAATCAATGCAAATGAATGTGTGGATTACCAGCAAAACATCATGTCTTCAGCTCTAATAGCCAGCCAATACGCCATACCAGCATGTTACATTTATATAGCACAAATCAAGCTAGCTTTCAATGCAGCTTTAAAGGGGAATGAAACCCAAACAAACATGAATGCAGTACTACATGTAGTAGAATACATTGCAAAGTTAAAATGTGTTGAATTTTATCTACATTTTCTGTATATCGTTCTCCATGCGTGATGTCACAAAGTGTTATAGCCTCCTCATCCAGTGAAGGCTGCACCAAAGCTTTAAAACTTCATACCATAACTTTTGAACAGACTGCCCATTTTTCCTCATACTTTGCCAATGCCTTCTAATATTGCTGCATTCCCTCAATTCATATATATTAGGGTTTAATTCTCCTATCTTGTTTACACCACTACAGGCACACATAGCATTTTTTTTAGCAAGAAAGTAGACTCGGCAATGGGTTACATCCTAATCGAAGCATCCTGTAGACCTACTAACAGTCGATCCTAGGAGGGATGTGGACACAAACTAAGGAAGGTAATTCACATTGCAGTCCTCAAAATATTTCTTATCTCAAGAGTCATCTGCTCAGTAAAGTTCATGGTCTTCTCAAAGGGACGTACAAACACAGCATCTCCTTCAACAGTCTCTCAAATACTATATTTCACCAAATGTGCTAGGCACATATCACCAAAGGGATCATTCTTACATTACTTTGTTAAATCTCTTGCCTCTCTCCAATACTGATTACATTCTTCCTCAACATCTCAAGATAACAGAATAATGGAGTGGGTAGTGTGCATACTGGACAAATCACTCTTTCTAGCATGAATTCCAACTTCCTATATCCACTTTTCCTTTCTAATCATTTCAGCAGCAATTTTAAGCATCAGTATCACATTTGGCCGAATCATTCAACAGGGCACTACACTGTAGGAGTATAGACTATGCGATTTGGCTTTTACAGGATGTACGTGTACATTTTACACCTACATGAACAGCCAAGTTGCATAGCCTTTAAAAATTAAATACATAACTATTAAAAATAACAAAGAAAATTTGCATCCACTAGTCTACAGTGATCAAAGTGAGAAATACCAATATTTCAGGATATAATATATATATTTTGGTTAATGTTACAAATGTGAGCATTATAAGCTAAGAGTGTCTTACAGTGTACACAGAAGTTGTATTCATCTACAGCACATAAAGTGCTAGAATATTACATGTAAATGGCTTAGAAGGAGACACATCTAGCCAATGCTACTGAAAACCAACAGTGAAGTGTAAAATGGCACCAACACCGTCGTCATCTTAGACACCGATTTGAGAAGCAGACATGGAAAAACAATTTCTATCATAAACTTCAATAATGCCTCCGGCGACACTTCGTGGCTGAGGCATAAAAATGCAACAGCACGTAAGAACAATACCCGATATCATCAACAGACTGCATAACCAGAGATTCATAAATATCCATCCATGAAAAGCGAATATTTCCAGCCTGAATGAAAACACTCCATCCTCAAATATTCACCATCATACACATAAAGAGCATATCATCTCTTCATTTAGAAGTGAAACATAAAGTAAGATATGAATATGAAACAGTTTTCAACGAAACCTACCTGCCGAATGTGAGATGGAATGTCTATGGTTACACGAGGTACAGAAAAGATGAGGAGAATAGGACAGGGGCCCAGATGTAGCTTATATTCAGGGCAGAATCGAGCCACCACACACCACTGTGTAGAATGCCACTCCCTTTGCTGGGCAGATTCACAAGAAGAGACAGGTTATTACGGTTGGAGCTGTCTGTAATATTTTATCAGCCTGGCATTCTGCATAATATCACCAACCTCCAATAAGTGTTCGCCCTTGCTCCCAGAATGTATGCATAGCCAATGGGGTTCCCGCTGTGTGTGTGTGTGTGTGTGTGTGTGTTACAGTGTGTTTGTGTGCGTGTTTCGTGCGCCATATGTTTACCATGCAGTGCACAGTTTATGGTATCATTGCCTTGCATTGTATGTGTGTGTGTGTGTGTGTGTGTTCCAGTAGAGATTTGAAAATGCCCTCTCTCTCCCTCCTAATAAATGCATCATGTGGCATGTGGAGACTCATCTTCATGTTTACCATAAACCTGTCAGCAACATGTATCTTAGAATGTCAGACAGTTTCTGAGAAATTAACAAAAAGACTCGGATACTTAAAGAGCAACAATATTGTACATTGAACATGTATATAATGTTTGTAGTTTTGTAATTTCAATATTCAGAAATTGATATGTTTTCCATTGATTACAAATGACCTTGAGTCCTTTCTAACATACAGCTTGTATCAAAATGCTAACTGTATGTTAGAAGTCATGACATTCACTGTACATGCAGTCTTTTAAAACGAGTACATACCTCAATCTGTTGAAGCAACAGAAAAAACTCTTTCAATAATGCATAATTGCAGATAAACAAATTGCAAACAATATCCATCATGACAACTTCTACAAGTACTGGGTGCCCTTCATTTGTAAGACTTGTAAATAGTCCACAAAATTGCACTGTATCTGTTGATTTATGTAAATTAAATATGAATGTACACCATACTTATAAATCTAGTGTCAGATGACAGTTTCTAAAGATGATATCATTTACATGTATGTCCCTAGAACTGGACTGGAAAAAACCGGGATGCAACACTACATACTGTATAACATGTAAACTGCATAACATGATAACTCTTAAAATATTAACACCATCAATAAGTACTGGTAAATGAAATCTAGTAGAGCTGCATTAATTCCCAGCAGATGACTTACGCATTAAATTCAACACGAATGGGTCTGAAGTTGGCAGACTAGAGGCACTGTTGTTGTCCCGAGGTATAGAAATCAAAGGTCAGTGAATTGAATTTCATTACCTTCACAGGGTTGGGCAACGTGGTATTTGTTCAAGACATCAGTTACATTTTTCCTCCATACATTTTTTCATAGCATATCAGATAGAGAACTAAAACGTGCAGGCCACAGAAAAGAGAGATGATGGTCTTTTCAGAAACATTAAACATATGTACATGTTCATGTAACTCTTACACAGTGTACCTGCCCTGTTGCCTCACTGCATGCTCACCAAGTTTTCAGAGGGCTTTCTGTCCTTTTTTTTTTTTTTTTTTTTTAGTTATAGATGATGATATTAAGAGATGAATACAATTTGTCAGTCAATGCAGATTTCAAGTATCACTGGTATAAAAATAAATGACTGAAGATTAATTGATTCAAAAGTATCAAAGCTGTTGAATCATTACCCATCTAAAGATTTTACATGAGACATGTACAAAGTGTACAACAGGGATATTTGAACCTCAGTCACTGAATGATAAGGGATGAGATTTTGTAGGATATCAATTGCTGATGTGTAGGGTAATGTCATGGCTTAGCCATTTAAAATTCCAAAACATTTCATTACATTCAGTTCATATGTTTTTGTTTTTTACCAAGGAGCTTCAGGCTCCTTGGTACAAAACACGTACATGTACAATGTACATACAATGAGGACTGTGTGCTGTTTTTTTTTTTTTCTTCTTTTTTTTTTGGCACCTAAAATTTGTAGTAATTTGTAGTAATGACCACCTGCAGTTCATCACATTTTAAAATGTGTATTTGGCTATTAAGGTTATTGGAAATTATGTTTCCATTTCCTGCACATTCAACATTTTTACCATCAAAAGTATTAGGTAACTTACAAATTATACTTTTGAATGTAGGATATGCATTTTGTCTTCATTTTGCTCTGTATCCATATGCCTTAAGAACTCAGCAGAATGGATTTGGTGCAATATAAGTCATATTCTTCTTATTATTATTATAATTGCAATTATTATTACTATTATTACCATCATCATCACTTGTTATACCGGTAATTATTATTACTACTACTACTTCTACTATTACTACTACTACTACTACTCCTATTAGTGTTATTATCATATTACTCTCCCATCTACTTTACAGGTATATACTTTGTGGTGTTTTCATTTTTGTATTTTATATTTCATAGTGTTTTCATTTTTCATCACATAAAACGTACTGCAAACGCACTGTGCATCATCTCCAATGTGGTATATTGCCAACTACAAACTGTATTCCCCTGAAAAGGGATGATTCTTTCCCATTCTGTCAATGTGGTTCTTGATTGTGAATTCACCCACTTGTGAAATCATCTTTCAAAAGTCAAAGTCACAAAATATTGCACTAAAGTCCTACGTCACAAAATACTGCACTTGCAAATTATATGTTGCAGACAGTAATCTCTGATAGTTATACTACACAAATGAAGATCATAAATACTGAAGAGTTTGCTACATCATGTAGTACATGTATATTATGCAAAGGCATTGTGTCATGTAAAGACTACAGTCAGCACAATCTGACACATGTTTAGTGAGAGAAAATATACTATTCATACTACATTTTAAGAATCTATAATTTACTTTATCTTGATATGAACCAAATGCTCAGTAAAGAATGAACAATGCAGCTCTATGAAAAACAGAACTAGTATGTCCATGTGCAATGCAAGAAATTCTAATTTAATGATAAACTTTATTTCATAATAGGATTATTTTTAAAATAGGATTATGCTGGAGTAGACAGAACATTTTACATATGGAAACAGCCCTTGATATAAGTTGAATATTTATATGACAATTGCACCTGCTTTTAATTTCGCTACCATTTTGTAAAAGTAGATGTTGTACATTGTAATATAGTATGACAAGTGGCACTGCAATTCCTGGTGAAGTTTTGAAGGTCTGTGACTTGAACATTCTATATTGTCTGATCACACTTGCTACTACTGCTAGAGCTCTTATCACTCACTATACTATAAGAACTTTGCTGTAGGTCTACAAAAATGAACAAAACTTGTAACTTATCATCTACTGTAACTGTAGATTTTTCTGCACAGAAATGGTTGTCTGCATTACAGGCAAATCACAATCAATGCAAATATGGCACTACAGCAATTGATGTACAGTGACAACTGAAATATATATATTAAAAAAAAAAACATGTTTTGTCATTTAGGCTAATGTTTTCTAGACCTCTATGATATCAACATTAGTATAAATCATGGCCAAGTCAGAAAGGGGCCCTGACCCACTTGCCCTGATCACATCAGTATACAATCAGTCATTCATCGGTATTCAACACATGGCACTAAGCATCACTATCACAACAGCAGCACTACAGTATGTTATGTACGCACAGGAAATATACACCACACACACACACTGCACTGACATGTAGCAGTAATTACTTTACATCTACTGTGGATAACCACTGCCTAGCATAAAGCACTAAACATCTGCCATCAGCAGTCGTGCAGAATGCTAATGCACATACAAATGTATCATATTTACTGTTCAATTATGATATTCTCATAGCACGGTACTAACATGCATACAGTATCAATGACGCTTGTGTAGTGTTTTGAACACTTAAATGAGTGGCAAAAATGTAATATTCACAATATTCATAGGAAAATAATTACATGCACAACTGTAAAAGATTACAACTGCATACATGTAGTACATTCATTGCACATTGTACAAGGGAATACCTGATGGAAAATACTCAAATATACCATGCTATCATTCATTTAGGCAATCTCAATATTACTCAAAACTAAGACACGAACAATTTGTATATCTATTCATTTCAGGTATCAAACATACCGTAAAAGGTGTTATATTTGCATATAATACATTATCGAGAGATGTTGTTTTCTTGATTCAATGACACATACATGCTACAAGACGTGTATTGTTCCCTTTGAGATTTTACTGTATAATGGCAATATTTTTGCATGTTGTTAAATTCATGGCCAAATTTAATTCATGAAAATTAAGCCCTTGCAAAAATAACAGCTTTTACAGTATTCTACAAACAGCAAAAACGGGAAAAAACGGTTATGTAATCACCCAGGAGTACAACGTGAAAAGGCAATACAACAATTGCTCAAGAATTGTAAGAAATGTAATGTAGTGTGTATATACATGTCTATATTTTACTGTCATCTATAATATGTCTTCTGTAGTTTACTCAAATCAGTACATGTACGTATATGGCTAATCAACATCTATTTGATTATCAGACTAGGTAGGTGTACTGCACAAACTCTGGCGTATCGGTACATTTTTATGACTTACTCTTCTGCTCTACAAGATAGAGGATGAGATATCCCAGCAGATAACAGAGAGCATACAGCGTGCCAAGGAACAGGAGCAGCAGCAAGAAGAGATCGGGATGGTCGTCTAGAAATGGGCAAACTGGCATAACCCTCTTCGTATCAACGCTCCAGAGAGAAAAAACAGAAGCAGGCAGCACTCAATCTCAGTGATGCACGAGTGCGGCGGACAGAAGAGATAAATGCACGAAACAAGCAGATGAGAGGAAAATGAGATGGGGGGTGGGGTAGGTGGGAGAGTTTGGATACAGGAAAAAGAGATGCTCAGTGTTTCAGAGGAAATAGCTCCAAGGAGCAGAATTCACCCATCATAGAATCTTCTGGTTTGGAGGATAGTCCTTGCCAGGTGAGTCCATTGTAGAATCATTCCCCTTTTTTCGCTGGTGGAATACCGGCATCCACTTTTCGGTCTCTCCCCAGTCTCACCAGCGAGACATGTTAATGAGCCTGGAGGCTCACTGTATACATGATGCACTTGATAAATGCTCTGTCTCTTTGGCGGCCACCGGAGCCAGCTGAGAAGATCACATGTTGCAGGATGTGTGACGTGGATCCTATCAAACAGCCAGGATTCAATTATATAACAGTCACTTTTCCCTCCCCTTCACCAAGGAGCAACTACACAGTCACTCACATTCCTCACATGGCATGTATTACAGCACCAGAAATCTATAGTCTGGCACGGGTTGTGGTTAAACTTCACAATGCGAGCGAAAGAGGAAAGTGAATACTGTTACTCCTTCTTTCATTTGGCACCGTTTGCTTCGAACGCAAACGAATGTCTTCTCTGCCTCCTGATCAGTCCACTCTATCTGCTCACAAAGGCTGAAGCTGAGGTAGATGTAGATCAATGGTAACCTCCAGCAGTCGTCTTAATTCTTTCTCCCTCTCATGCTGTAATATTTTCCATTACCACTCTCCTCCCCAATATCATGCACCCAATTGCGACAAATGCAAAGTAATAAGCTTTGCAGCTATAATGAACTACACATGCCAGCATTCCACACAGATCACGATTGTTTTGCGCCTCGAGAACTTAAATGTGCGCTATTTGTTTAAGGAGCTCAAAATAGTCAGAGGCAGAAGAGGCGAATGGATGGTGTTGAATGTGTGTGGCGAAAGGAGATATGTGAGGAGGAGCTAGAGTGAACCTGATCTTGTATCAGGCAATGGGAAAAATTGACAAGTAACAAAAGGTCTTAGACAGAGTATAAGACAGAGAGGAAGAGAAAGAGAGTAGAGACATTACTAAGTATAGAAATAACAACAACAAAGAGATGTGTGCAACATGAAAGGAAGATGTACAAAGAGGTATGTTGAGAGGTAAAATTGAGGGAGAACTGACGAAAATGACACAAAGTTGGCCCAGAACCGCATCATCCAAGTGAAAAGAGCAAGAAAGATGAAGGCCACGACTGAATTCAGGCCACAGACACACTGACTTTAGGATGATGTGATTAAAAAGACAGAGAGGAGAATGAAAATCCATGTCTTCACAATAAATGAGGACAAAAATAGGAAAAACGCCACTCAGCCTTTAGACGATGGCAAGGGTGTGTGTATCTGGAACACGCAAAAAGCAATACTAAGGAAACGAGGTCAAGATATGCCAAGCTCTGCTGGAGTGAAAGCAGAGGATGACATGGAATGACAAGGATATTATATGGCTTACAGTGTACATATATTGGAAAGGAGAAGAGAAAACTAAACAACTAAAGAAAGCACTTGTCTGAGAAGAATCTACAAGATGCCTTAAATGACATCAACGAGGTGGAAACTTCCACAATGGAGAAATATCCTCAACATTTGTTTGTTTGTTTTTCAAACACACAAAACAGCATATGGTATGAAAGAAATATAGATCTTATGTAACTGGTATCCAAGATGTATTACAATCCTCTCCTTAATACCCTTAAAGGCATAATTTACCTTTTGCAGATGAAACAAAAAACCCAGCTTTAGTGCTTCAAAATAGTTTGAAAATGTGAGTTAGGGATAGAAACAACCAATGTACAAATTTGAATCTGTATAATAAATATTAGATAAATTGTTAACTATACAAAATGTGAAAAATAGATAATAAAAACGTTTTTACACTAAACCGTCTATAGTTACGGTTTATTTCAAGAGCAAAATAGTGATTTCTCCTTTGATATACTTTAGACTTTACTGCCAAATTTTTACATGGTAGGATCTTTTGTTATACAAATGACCCAGACACATAAAATGCATCAAATGTGACATCTCGAACATTTTTTAAATCACTGCTCCTTATGAGAAATCGTTACCTTAAAGGTAATTGTACATACTGTACATTGCACATGCTTTATGCATGACATTGTATCAATGCTGATTACTCTACAATAGTGACTAAAATCTAGAGAACATACTTTCAATATAACAATCCTGAAGGTAAAAATGAGGAAGGAAAGAGAAAATAGGAGAGATAGACAAATAACAAGTAAAAAAAAAAAATGAAGAGCAAAACTGAAAAAAATAGAAGAGAAACAAGTGTACATCTACAGTGATACATCATAGACAGGTAGGGGAAAAAGGGCAGGGTTGCAATTGTGAGGGCTCAGCGCTAATACTGTTGCCATGGGAACCATGACGTCAGGCTTTCCCCACCTCATGGTTGGCCACAGTGTTTCTCCTGTCTTAAATGAGGCAGGCAAACTGTCCTTCATGCAAGAACACATGGAAAGAGCCATGGCTCTGCACAGCGGAACTACAATGTAGCTGGAAAAAAGCCCTATCCACCATCGCTCCAATACAAATTGAATTAACACACAGCCCTATAAATCTGTGTATAATGTACACATGTACCAGTGTTTAATTTGTTACATTTATGTTATAAATGTCACACACAGTACAAGGAAAGGAATGATGAGTCCTGGTATATGATCTCCTGCATTAAAGGTTTTATCCAGAGTTTAAAAATACAGTGTACTTTGAACACTTCATTTGCTCTCTGCATGAGAAAACACAGATTGCGTTCATGTACATTTAAAGAACAAGTTCACCTTCATATACAGTCTGTATGTGGATTGAGTGCATGCAGCAATATTACTAGAACACATCAGTGAAAGTTTCAGGAAAATCCGACAATCCGTTCAAGAATTATGAATTTTTAAAGTTACTGTGCAGTCACTGCTGGATGAGAAGGCTACCACAGCTTATGATGTTACATACGTATAACGATATATCAGGAAAATATATAGAGAATATCACAAAATTTTACTTTTTGAAAAAAGTGCACATTTCCTCAACTTGTCACTGATGTATGGGTAATATTCTTTCCCCTGCCTTCTGAAAGAGGGAAGTTAAGTGTTCTTTTATTAAGCAAGAGAAGTGAAAGTATGTTGAATTTTCATTATATTTTCTTTAAATATCATTGTACACACCAGGCATCACAGACAGTATTAGTCTTCACATCCAGCGATTGCAGAACTGAAACTTAAAAAATTCACAACTTTTGAATGGATTGTCCAATTTTCCTTAAACTTTCTCTTCTGTGTGTTTTACTGATATTTACTGTATTCTCTTCATCCACATGTACATGGTTTAGGAGAACTTATCCTTTATCCAGTGTACAACAAAAAACTTGAGAAGCTGTAAATAACACAGGACTAAAGATCTGTCAAAAACAGCCAAATACTTTTAACAAATGCTACATGTGTCTAGCATACATGTAGTTCAATTGCCCAAATCTAATCTGTTCTTTTACAGTAAATAAGACATTCAAAGAAATCATTTGCAAAAGTTTTACACTGTAAAATAATGACCAGTAGCACCTCTATCATCTCGCTGTGAAATATGTGATGGTAGCACTTCATCACACACAGTTTGATGAATAATAGAATATGAAAATAACTCTAAAAGTTGTGAACAGATTTGGATGGTAGTACTTCATCACACACAGTGCATGATTCTTGATGAGTACAGGAATATTTCAGTAATACTTATAAAAACTAAATCAACTGACAATGTATAACAAATGCACAGGCATACAAAAGTTGTTACCATACTTCCAAAACATCCTCTCTCACAAGTAAACACGAGTTGTCAACAGTTACATGTACCTCCGCTGAGGTGGTTATGTTTTTGTAGGTACCAGTATTGGTTTGTCTGTTTGCAAAATAACTCAAGAAGCTGTTAATGGATCTAGGTGAAACTTACAGAAGAACTTGATTTTGACACAAGAAACTAATGATTGAATTTTGGCAGTGATACGGCCTTCAATCTAGATCCAGGAATTTTTTTTCTTAATATTTCTTTGAAGGATTATAAGCAAATACAGTAGGGCTAACAAATGAGGGAGTTCAAGCTGCGCGTATTTCAGGTGTGTACATACAGTATATAAGCACACTGGTGATAATCATGCGAGGAAGCTGATGAGGTATACATTAGACTTTAGAACTTAGGTGTTTTTATAACTGAGAATTACGGTAAAAGTGGATATTTTCGTGTGAGTAATTTTTTGTGCTCGGCCAGGTAAGATGAGTTTCATGCATTTTGAATTCCACGGAATCAAGACATCAATTACTGGAACAAATGGCAAGGAAATATATTTGCATACTTTTATTTACGCACTAGTTTCTGGTTGCACAAAATGCGCCAAATCACAACACAGTGAAAATTTCCACTTTTACATTAGAGTGATTTTTAGCATGTGTGAGCTGCTTGGTGGAGGTCTGCGATCCTCAAGTGCTTTTCTAGTTTGCACATTCATCCTTTGCAAATCCTTTGAAAACATGTCATGTACACACACACTAGTGCAGTAGTGTACAAAAGAATGCACAGCTGTACAAACCCGTTCTCTACAAAGTTGTAGCAATGTCTGTAAAAGTTCCCTCATCAAATGAAAATGCTCAAAATTTAGTATTTTGTTTTCAATTGTTATTCACTGTTATAAAAAAAAAGAATCCAATGATCAGCTATTCAGCTGTAAAGACTAGTTTAAAAACATTCTATTTCCATAATTTGTGTATGATCTAAATAAGATATGTACATGTACAACTGCACATGTGCATGTAGTTTAAGAATAACATACAATGTCTGAGCAAAATTGGACAATATTGCTCTATGGGGAAAAGCAATGCTACAAAGAACTACAATGTAAGTTTGAATATCATAGCTGAAACAATGAGTATTTGGGGCAAGTCAGATGATTTAATGACTCTCTAACTTTCATTCCTTCTACAGCATACATATAGATGTATTTATAGACACTTAATTTCTGCAAATCTACCAAATGAGGGGTCATTACTGATGAGCCAGATAACCACCTGTCAGTAAATCTCCCTCTGACTGCCTCTTAACTCTTTATGTGCCACGTTCCCACGTCCGACTCAGTCGACGGCGTGCCAACTTCGCATATAGTCTGCTCAACACACAAAGCCGCTTAAACCGATCGATAAGTCGCTAATCCCGCGGTACAAAAAAAGCCTTGAAAACACATCTTTTTAGTAGCAACTAGTTCGTAGCTGTAACATTTATCCAATTATACATACTGTCGTACATGCTTTGAATTGATTGTAAGCGCTTTGGGGCTTGTAGGAAAAGCGCAATAGTAATAATAATAATAATAATAATAATAATAATAATAATGAAAGCGTTTCTCGCGCTTTTGTTCCTCTCACATAAGGCTCGCGTTCTGTGTGGTGATTGACTATCAAACAGTGTTCCCAACTAGATTTGCGTGTACATTCTAAGTTTCTGTTATGGTTTTATGTGCAAAAGTCATGCCTTTACAGTAATGTAGCAACTTGTCATTAAAAAGAAAAATTGAAAATAGATTTGTCATACAATTTGTATCAAAGCAACGTTTGGCATTCCTCTTTAACTTTGCTCACTATTGTGTCCACCTTAACAGAAATTTGTAGAAGTTATACAAATTGGAAAAAGCGAATTCTTTCTCAAAGCATGACTACCTTCGTGTCTCAGAATAATGTGGCACACAGGGGGTTTCCACCATGGCACATAAAGAGTTAAGTACGTACAGCGTGTGCTCTTGCAACTGATACTTTTTGCATGTAGCAGCATCAAACTGTATCCTATTTCAATCTTCCACTCCAAAAATAGATACTGTACTAAGTACCATACTAAACAGAGATTTAATTTGTTATGACAAAGTTTAAGAGACTTGCAAAGAATAAGAATGTTTTTACCTGAATTTTGAAAGGATGTTCAGCTTTTTAGGCACATGTACTGTACTGCACAGCAATTTCACAGACATAATTTTGTGTGTTAAGAAACAATAATAAGAGGTGCCAGGGAGAATCCCTCTGAGGGCCACAAAACTCATGGCAACATTCTTGGATCACACAGAATGTAGTTCATGTACAATACCACAAACTGTTTAGAGTCTTTATTCGGTTAAAAAAAAAATAATAATAAGGGAAGCACCAGAAAGAGAAGCGTGGGATAAAAGGAGATGGAGAATGAGGAGGAGAAAAAGAATTTACCAGTACCGTAGATAAATGGAATGACAAGAAGCAGTCAAGAAAGATCTAGCATCATAATTTCTAGTTAAACTACCATGAAAATAATTTAGAAAGGGGAAAATTATGCAAATAGTGATGAAACCAGAATACAAATGCAAAAATACATTCAATGTGTCTCCACGCCACAGCAAAGACTTTTTAGTGACAATATTACCTGTTCTCAGCTTCTGACACTCCTGTGACTTGGTGGAAATAATGACATCCAATCATAAACCAAATGAACCAGCTCAATGGCTTTAACTAAAGCTCCTATCCCTCAGTGTATTATCAGGAAGACATATGGTTAAGAAAGCTCTATACTAGTCACCGTCACAAATGTCAGGTGACGGCTCTGCTCAGAACCATATCCTCAACTGAGCAGTCCTGGCGCCGTTCTTGAAACTGCCTGTCCTTTACACTGCATGAATCATTGCCTCATTACTCTTGCGGTTCAGCACACTTGCTGCTTGGAGGTATAATACTAGAATCTGGGAGTCTGCAAGAACATGCATAATTTGCATGAATCGGTAGACATGCTCCATTGTGCAGGAGCTAAAGGGTTAATCCTCATTATTTGACTCTTCTCTCTCTCTCCTTTGAGCCATACAACTGTAAAGCTTGAGAGGAAATGGGTAATTTCCCATCATTTGCATACCTGCACATTATGTAGCATGAGGCACTGGGTAGTAAAAGACAGGAAGTGCAGAATACACAAGAAAAGTATTCCATTCACACTATTTTAGCATCTCACACTGACTCTCATACAAATGTAGTTCCTTTGGCAGTTATAAGTCAGTATAATTATAATCATGTGCTTGTATATTTTCCTCTATTCTCAACTGTTACCGGTAGTTTATGATCTTGTATTAGCAATTGCACTCTACCCTTATGTTGGGATAGCTAGACACTATTCAATCACTGCAACTAATTAGAGGTCTACCGATTGATACGATGTCATAATGTGGTCAGACTGCCTGTACAATGTACGTTCAAAAGCACCATTTTGCTACATGTATAATGTAAACCTGTGAGTATTAAATTCCGGAAGTGATTTTAATTTTATGGGCCTCGGAGCTCTGAAAAGTAGATCTAGGAGGTCTCCTGCTCATGTCATGGGTATGTTGTATAGTAAGGGTACTAGGTCTCGCGCAGGGACGTAATGATCGCGCATAGCGTAACTGCGTATAGCAAGCATTAATACGCGTAAGACTAAGCGCAAAATTTGCCGATACGCCCATGGAATAAACATACCTGACAACCGCTAAAAATGAGAAGGAAGCAGGTAAGAAATTTAGATTTCAAACAAATTTTTCACTAAATTTCCAATTTTTTGGAACAAATTTTTCACTAAATTTCCAATTTTTTACGTTATAATTTACCTACCTTAGCTTAAAATCTTTTTTTAAGGATGTTGTAGCCTAGACGTGTCGTCTCGCTTGTCTCGTTCGTATGATCGTAGCCGATAGAATTCGTAATTTGTTCGATCGATCGTTGATAATATTCTACGAAAGCCGAAGCACGCTACAGCCGCAGAGAGGGGCAGACACTTTCACGCATGAAACTACATAGGGCAGCTGCGCGATCTTTACATACCCCGAGACGGTGAACGCATAAAAAAAAGTCCGACATACAAACGGCGACAGCGCACTACTCCGTCATCGTATCATCAGGAGATTCTGGGAGGTGATTTTTCTGCATTTTCGTGATATTCATTGAGAAATTCAGGTACGATTATGGAATAACTTCTATTATAAGAGCATTTCAAATTTTCGTGCGCGATATCTAGACCCCTCAACCATACCTTGCATCATATAAAACAACATCGTGCATGAAACTACATTTAAGTTGGTGTGACATCTAACCAACGTCAAATAAAACTGTTCAGCCATGGCCCATGATCAATTACCACAGTATCACACAAAATGCACCATTTCACTTTTTACTAGACGTCTAGGCCTACATGTCAATCACACATCCTCATCCAGCATCATCAGTTTCCCTCAACATTGCTCAACATGCACTCTTAGTCTTATTTTACAAGAACCGACACCGACCATGCTGACTGTAGTGAAACAGGAAACTCTTTTCCAGGGATTCCTTGCACTGTTTTGTTGCATAGAATTTTAGAACTTTCCTTGGTGTGCATCTTCAGTCATGGTGGCAACAATTTCAAATTACTAGCAACCTATCTAAAGGTTAATCATTGTACTTGAAATATACCAGATCGGCGCCCTCAGTTGATGAATTCTTGTGTTGTTGTTTTCATCAACTTACACTTCACGAGTAGCGTCTAATCTCTGCTCTGCTGTGTTGTGCTTCCTAACAAGGAAAATTACTCATTTGAAGGAATCTGAAGTGACCTTAACTTCGAGTTAGAGACTGTAACTGTATTAAAAGTTGTATTGGGAGCCGAAACCTGTAAATTTAGTGTAATATTAAGTTAGGCTTCGGTCTCAGGGAGAGAAGAGTCGAGCCGACTCAGACTGGTACTAGGTTTCTAGACTAAGTACAATTGTACTACTATCGACTGACCAGCCGCCCAATAAAGACCACGAAATTTAACTGCAACATTCCGGCAAAATGAAAGTATCGGGGCCTTGCCTTGCTCACATGAAAACATTATTTCATACATATAAAGACTTACCGCCCTTAACGTTTACTCGAAAAAGAGACCAACGATCAAACGTGCACCACTATTTCTCATTCGATCTGGCGAACGTTCTCAGGTTCTTATGTGATGTTATGCAAAAACGTTACAGATCGCATTGCACAGGGATAATACACTTGAACAGCTCGACGCTCAACGTTGATTCATTTTTCTCACTCCCTTGTAATTACGAACATCTAGCGGTGTGGTATTCAATTTATTAATCTTTTAAAGACTTAGAATGATAATTATTTAAATATTACAATGCCTATTATCTAAATGTATGATTAATCATAAAATAAGTGTTAGCATGTTATTTTCTACTTTGTATGATGGATCAGATAAAATCAGCAGACAAATAGGAAGGGGAGTAAAACTAGTACTGTAAATAGCCAAACACGGTGGCAAGCCTTTACCCCACCCTCTTACTACAAATCCAGCTGTGTAACCCGGAAGTGGTGCATCAGGTCAAAACGATTCCTGTAAGTACGTCGTGTACTACATCACTGAGTAGTTCTGCCTGGGAATAACACGGGTTGCATGAAGGCTGTGTGCTATATGTGCGACAGGGGATGTATCGACTAAACTACATGCTAACGTAAGACCTACTATTTGGGAACGAACTCTATTCTCGAAAGGTATCCATAGCATGCGATGCTACGGTGATCCAGCCATCTAGGCCTACATCTACACCGATCTATTAAACGACGTAAGTATGGTAAATATATTGAAGAGTGTCGAGTATCCATTATAAATGCACAATTGCATTTAGAACTGAACCCTCGACTATGCCTGTGTCTGTGAGTGTGACTGTGTGTGTGTCATACGCTCGCTGTATAAATTGGTAATTGGGTCCATTCTAGATTTCTAATCGAGACTAACGGGTTAGACGAAACAGAACGAGGTGGCAATTGTGCGCTTTATGGCCCTATAATAGGCTATATTATCGGTGTGAGATTTTAGTCTTTTTACCCTAATCGAGCAGTGCGTGCGAATTCAAGTAATTTAAACTTTACAGACCTCAATCTATTTCATACTTGCCAACTCGGCAAGTGCACTTTACGGCCCTATAATTATCGGTGCGAGATTTTACCCTAATCGAGCAGTGCATGCGAATTCGAGTTCCTATCAGGCACCGCGGTTCGACAGCGGGTCTTCCGGCACTGTACTGTGTACATGTGTGTGAGATTTCGTGTTGGGATGCATGCAGTGTGTGTGAATGTGTCAACGTGCGTGTGCGTGATGAAGGCTCTTACGGTACGCCACATGGTTGCTCTAACGCCCTTCCCTGCCTGTGTGGCACGGCGTGATCGAGCGCGAGTTGTGCATTGATTGGCACACAACTGGAACGCAACGAGTAGTAAACTTCTGTGCTTCAATCATGATTTTAAGTGAATGAATTTTGTGTGATATATTAAGCAGGGTATCGCTTAACTATACACAGCCCAGTCGCCGCTGTACATACGTAGCGCGACAGGGCTGTGCCAACGAAGCTCCAAACACGAAGAGGGTCCAACGACCGCATGCGGTCGGATTGAATTTTGATACTTTAGATCATTTTTTTGTCACTTGAAACTCATCTGACGAACAAAATGATAATGAGACTTCATATCTATGCTATGAATATTGAAATTTAGATTAAATAACTTACCTGAAATGATGGTTATATGCAGCATGTGTGAACGGTTCACGAACGGTACATCGTCTTTCACGCCAGGCCATGTCCAATATCCGGAGGTCACATGATCTGAATGCCCTTTCAAAAGGTCGCGCTGTCGACCGTGCTGCTACACTCAAGCAGCGCACGTACGCAAAAGATATCTCCGCAGCAGACGACGTTGGGCAGTACATGTGTACTCAATACGATATAGGTTCTGGAATACGTTCTCAAGCGTACAAGTGCACCTCTCTTCTTCCTCGTCCTTTTCCAATACATTGTAAATACTTATCAAGAGCATTTTTTTCCAATAGATATGGATATTGATACGTGCATTTGCAAAATAGCGACAGAGATTTTTGGCCCAAGTTTTGGAGCACTTCCGGTCGCGCATGCGCATAATTTGCAGAGGTCAAGGCGCCATCTTTAATTCTGCAACGATGAACCCCGTCGGTCAGGGAATCCGCCAGAAAGTGTCATTTTTTTTTTGTCCCACGGACTCATCGTGATGGCTCTCAATGGATTTACGAACATTCTGTAATACAAGCATTCACTTAAGGTGAGTAATGTAGGGTAACGTGTGCATTGTTTACAAGAAACGTAAAAATTTTCACAAGTTTTGGAGTTGTGTTGTGGTTCCCCACTGTGAAGGTGCCTGCTCGTAGGTCAGACGCTGTTTCGCGTAGCGTATTAACAGCGTCTGGTCGGGCTAGGTATCGCTAATTAACCTATTGCGGAGGGCATATGCCCGCTGCGGCCTTGGCGGAATTATTCTGTAAGATAATAATAAAAAAAAAAACGAAAATCTTATCTCGATTCGTCAGTCTGTTAGTGTTTATTTCGTCTACACAGTCAACCAGACGCCGTGCGAAGTGTGTATAGCTACTGATTTACGGGCAGCCACTACATGGACACACAAACAAGCGCAAGCCTCGCCCGCGTGGTTGGTTTGCGCGATCCCTCAGCTAGCTCCGCAGAAGCACCGTGAGTGAGGCGGGCTTTTAGTGACCTTATCACTTGTCAAACGGCGTTCCATACAGCAAGAGAAGCTCGCCAGCTGCTCAGTGCGGAATGGTTTATGGGATATCGCACACGGCGAATGAGGTACCGATAATATAGGGCCGTAAAGTGCACAATTGCCACCAACTCTACCGCATTTGGCGGTAGACTACCACTTTTGAAAGATTTCATTAGCATTCAAGCTAGCGCTGCTCGCATAGGCATCCTGGATTCTACCGCTTTCTCAAATGAAAATGTTGGCAAGTATGCTATTTAAATTACCTAGCGTAGACGTCTAGATCATATCAGGCACCGAGGGTTCGACAGCATGTGTTTCAGTACTAACGTCAATTACCATTAAGTCGCCACTATTACCTTATAGCGCATGGTGACATTTTCGCGTGTTGTTAAATTCGCGGCCCATGTGTGATTCGCGAAATTTACGAAAATTAAACCCTGGCGAAAATAACAGCTCATACAGTATAACTGTTAAACGGATTGTCGGATTTTCCCCCAAACTTTCACTGATGTGTTCTACTATTGCTACATTCACTCAATCCACATGTTTATGAAGGTGGAATTGTCCTTTAAAGTCAAATGGGTGGCACAGTACAGTCAGTCAAGGATCGTACATGAAAGCGATTGGTTAAAGTTGTTGGCAGTAAAATGATCGATTGAATGTGTGCTTGTCACAGATTTTAATAGTGCATATGGCAAAGGTATGTTTCATGTTATGTCAGAGGTGTGCAATGGTGCAAAAACTACAGCTTGATCATGAGTTTAACATGGGAGTCAATGTTAATTGGTGACATTAGCTATGCAATAATCAATTTTTGCTCGAGTGAAATTGCACGGCTTAACAGTGACAGCATGCAATGGTACTTTTAAATACATTGTACATGTCATGTGATGAGCATTCGACCGGATAGCTAGAATCTTTAGGTGTTGTACAGTGAAACCCCGTTATAACGAGGTCCGTGGGACCGGCGATATTACCTCGTTATAACCGGTACCTCGTTATAACCGTAAGCATCAAAAACAAAGAAAAACATAAGCACGACATCGGAATATACCCATCAATGAAAGAAACTTAAGAACATCCTTTGCGTTGTTATTACACAATTATGGATCATTATTATTGAGATAATAAAGGGAAATAATTTGTGAATTAGACGAAAAAGTAGGGGTTGAAATGAGATAATTCTTTACTGTAATTCTTGTTTGTTGATTTTTCCTAACACCAACGCAAATAGAGTAAAATACAGGCGTTGTTTACCATAACTTGCGAGGTATTTTTACGCTGTTGGTGCCCAGCGGGAATGCGATGATTTCATGAATCATTTCGGCTGTAATCTTGTACAATATATGATCGTTGCACTCGAAGGGATTAAAAATGCGTCCTTTATTTTCTTCCGAAAATCTCTTCGCGTTTTGTACATCCCTTCTTGAAAAATATGCGACAGGATTGAATGTGGAAGGTTACGTTGTGATCCTTTTTACGCTAATCTGTACCTCATAGACCATTCTGAAAGAAAGAAAAATCTTCATTGTGAAATGCAGTGTTAAAATTGTAATAATGAACAAACCCAGATCTATTCAAACTAATAAATACGTTTGTTTCTTTTTCTGATTTAGGTTAACATGCGTTATTCAACTATTTTTTACGCTACTGTCACCTGGCGAGATCGCGATAATTTCAGAGTAACATACATGCGTTGTTTACCGTTAACTTAAGAGGTATTTTACGCTGTTGGAGGCCAGCGGGAATTCGATAATTTCATGAATCATTTCGGCTGTAATTTTATACATTATATGATCGTTGCGTCCGACGGGATTAAAAATGCGTTCTTTATTTTCTTTCGAAAATCTCTTCGCGTTTTGTACATCCTTGAACTGTTAAATGCGTTTGTTTCTTTTTCCAAACACCGATTAAGTAGGTTAACATGCGTTATTCAACTATTTTTACGCTACTGTCACACGGCGAGATCGCGATGATTTCATTAACCATTTCGGCTTTAATCATACACACTCATATTTAATTATCATTTGTTAAATGATAATGAACAAATCCAGATCTATTCAAATTAATAAATGCGCTTGTTCTTTTTCTGAACACCGATTAAGTAGGTTAACATGCGTTATTCAACTATTTTTACGCTACTGTCACCCGACGAGATCGCGATGATTTCATTAATTATTTCGGCTTTAATCATACACACTCATATTTAAATTATCATTTGTTAAATGATAATGAACAAATCCAGATCTATTCAAATTAATAGATGCGTTTGTTTCTTTTTCTGAACACCGATTAAGGAGGTTAACATGCGTTATTCAACTATTTTTACGCTACTGTCACCCGACGGGATCGCGATGATTTCATTAATTATTTCGGCTTTAATCATCCACACTCATAGTTGCTAGGCAGCAAAAGAACTGGAGGTCGGAACTAAAAATGGAAAGGATATAATAATGAGTTGCACACGCATTCCAATTGTCCATTTTTGGCCACAAGTGTCGCTACATGAAAAGTTTTTGAATGCGTTATCTTTTTTTTTTCTTTTTTTTTTCTCGTTGCGGTGTGGTCTGCCCTAATATCACGCACGCGTATCTCGCGGAAAAGAAAATCGAATGATTATGTTTAATGATTTAGTAGGAACATCGGAAGGCATTCCTGTGTCTTATCGCGTGATTTAGAAGAAAACATGGAAGGAATGGTTCTCTGCAAAACGGAAAAAGACGTGGATAGTGTGAATTCGGTTTTCAGTGTTTCGTTTGTCGCGTGTTTGAAAGCGGCAATTTAGTCAAGAAATGGAACCTCGTTATATCCGATCAAATTACTTATGTTTTTCTTTATCATGATGCACCGAAATTGTCCTCGTTATAAACGGAATCTTGTTATAACCGAACTCGTTATAACCGATTCGTTCTGCCATAGGTTTACACGCAAAGGAAAACGGGACCGACACGATCACCTCGTTATAAGCGGTTCCTCGTTACAACCGAACTCGTTATAACGGGGTTTCACTGTATAATGGTTATTTTAAGAACTGCATGTACAGTGTGTAACTTATGTACTGTACACGTGTATTTACACTACTCTGTTCAGTGTTATGAATATGAACACATTGTGTTCATATTCATAACACTGAACAGAGTAGTGTAAATACACGTGTACAGTACATAAGTTGCACACTGTACATGCAATATCACAGTTTATGAATTATTACCTTACAGCTACAGTACCTCTGACCTGTGACCCTTCTCTGATGCTAAATTCAGTAACTGCTATTACTGTCAAGTTTTAATGTGACTGGAGTGTGTCTTTGTAAGTGTAATGTCACATGTATAGTAGAATCCTAGACTACTGTATATTATTATCATAGTTGTTCTATTCAAGACATAGAGTGCTATCCAGTATGATGTTTTACCCTGGAAAAAAAAAAGGAAACAAGAGAAGGAATACTTTGTTCTGGGACTATATCTTCAATGAGCTTTGCAGTGCCTTAGCTGTGATATATCATGTTCTGTTTTTTTCCCATGATATGATCTTACCTGAGCTGAAGTTACACGTGTAAGTTTTCTCTCACTTCTATGATTTAGATCATTTTTTTCTTATATTTACAGTGTATTTGACGAAATGAATGATGATGTACACTTGTATACTCTATTAATTCAAAACTTGAAGTGACAAATTTGATAATCCCTAGGAGCTAATGATAGCAACCAGAGAGGTTAACCTGTGCACACAAGTTACATACAGTACAATGTACAGTACATACAACATGTCAAGATGATCATCTGTATGTTTGCTTTGTGAAGTAAACAAAGAAGCTTTTAGCAACAGACCAATTCAGCTGATGTTTTAAGATGTAAGTGTTTAAACTACAGTTCGACCTCGATTATCCGGCCATGTCGGGACCGGCGCTCATCCGGATAAGCGAATTGGCCGGATATGAGAGACACAATGTTAAAGGGGCATAGTCCCGGTAGTATAGATGGTGCTGTTGATGATACTGCCGATCACCGTTAGCATTGATACCAAGGTTACCGAAGTTGAGCTGTCATCAAGAGTAAAGTGCGTAAGTGTTGCTAAGTAACGTTGCGCCAAAGAGAAGTCGATAGCGTAGGTCTCTATAGGAAACTTGCGCTGTGCGCCCACGTACACATTTGACTAAAACACCGGGACCATGCACCTTTAATGTAGGGACTATATAGCTGCCGTCCAAGCTGCTGTCCCAGTACACTGGCAGCTAGGCAGGTATAGCGTACCTCGCAACGGTGGTGTAATCTATGCTAGCCTGCGCAAAATTGTAGTCCCTTCTTCACAAAAATAAAGTATATCTTTATGTGAAAATCATACATGTTTTACCTCATTAGATATTGAGAAACCTATCATGCACATCTTATGAAATTAGTGAAATAGGTCCACGAAAGTCACTGTTTTTCTCAATTTTTTTGGATGAAAAAAAAGTCCTTCACTGCGTGAAGGCGTCTGGATGATAGAGATTTCCGGATAAAAGGAGGCCGGATAATCGAGGTCGAACTGTATAAAGAATATTGAGTGTATGGATGTACAGATATATACATGCTTATTAGTCTATTACTTTGCTTGTTATTTTTTACGTGAAGGTTGAATTTAGGTGTTCATTTAGTAATAAAAACTTCACATTTTTATTTTAAGGAATGTCCTTTGATGCATAACATTGTCATTCCTGTAATATTATCATGTACATTAAAAAAAAAAAGAAAAAAAAGTGAATATATATTCTTTTAATCTAGAGGATGATTTCCCCAAATGAGTTTCAAGTTTTACATGTAACAGGGGTCAGGATTAAATGTCAAGATGATCATCTGTACAGGAAGGTTTGCTTTGTGAAGTATAACAAAGAAGCTATTAAACAAAAGACCAATTCAATTAAACTAAGAGTATCGAGTGTACCAGATCTCTACATGCTCCAACACCAAGTTTATATACAATGTACACTATTGAATATCAACTTTGTATTTTTTTTTTTTTTTTTGGGGGGGGGGGGGGGGGTTGTCTCGCCCGCAAAGCGGAAGCAAGACAAATACATTGTAGGTGTCACTTTTCCGTCAGCATTGTCATCAACAATTTGGTGAACTCTCTCCCCATAGCTTTGAGCTATGACCACCAAACTCACACTGCAGATACATTTAAACCTGAAAATGGAAGTCAGGTTCGACCATGGGGACAGTCCGACAAGGTCAAAGGTCAAAAGGTCAACAAACTTTACCTGATATTAAAGCACTGTACACATGTAGTATAGTGTTGTACTTTCAATTACTTTCCATAGCTTTGAGCTATGAGTATGACCACCAAGTTCATACCACAGGTATACAGGTATCACCTAAAGATGCTGGTCAAGTTCGAATATATGGATAGATTCCCACAAGGTCAAAGGTCAATGAACTTCACTGAAAAAACACTATAATCAGAAACTGCAATATGTGGTTGAGACATCACTTGACGTTTGCCTTTTTTTTTTTAAGTTATTCGAAGTCCAATTTATTGAGAACATGGTATGTTAATCTGAAGGAACAGAAGACTGAATGCATACAAATTCACAACTGTTTTTTGGTCTAATGTCTTTCGGGAGGTGTCTTTTTTTTTCCCCTAGCCATGCAGTGAAATTTGTACCACTGGATTTTTTTTTTCCTATTAGAATTAATGCGGTCAGTTTGCCATTTATGAAGCCAAGCTTCAGATGATTTGCATCGTGTGCCCTGAATACATAGTTTTTATGGACCTTATGCGTCACAAGATATTGTACATTGAAATTAATAATTTATCAGAAAATGACTATTTGATTGCTTGTACTTTGCAGCATTAGTAGTCTCATTTTATTGCTTTGGTGTTTTTGATATTTTGGTGTCTTTAATAGAAGTACAGTGTACAGTGGTGTATGCAGTTTGATAAACTACAGTTATTAACATGTTTGTGTTTATTTCAGACAGAAGAAATACAGGTCACTGAGTAAACTTGATCTCAATCTACTGTAGATGCAATAACTGCTGAAGTACATGTACAGTTTGTACATGACTTTTATTTTGTACACTCAATATCCTGCCCTGTCACCAAATCAAGTCAATCCCCTCCTTTTTTTAATTTTTTTTTTTTTTATACCCCCGCCACACGTAGTGTGAAGGGGGTATATAGAAATCACCGTGATGTTGGTCGGTCGGGCGGGCGGTCGGTCGGTCTGTTGCAAAATCTTGCGTTGCGAACTCCTCCTACAGTTTTGAAGCAATTTGAATGAAACTTAGGGTAAAGGATGATATTGAGGTATAGATGTGCAAGACATGTTTTTTTTTTGTGTGTGTTTGTCGGACAATGCGTTGCCATGGTAACCATAATTTTACCAAAACCTTGTGGATTGAATAACTTCCATAGTATTTAAGCAATCAATTTCAAAATTGGTATAGGGATCTATGATGATCGTAGTTATGCAAGACACTCTTTGTGTTTGTACTTGACAAAGCGTTGCCATGGTAACCGCATGTTTTCTTCGAAATCTTGTGGAGTGAACAACTTCCACAGTTTTGAAGCAATTGAAATCACATTTGGTAGGCATTATGGCCTTGAGGCATAGATGTGGAACACATAATTTTTGTGTTTTTCGGACAAAGCATTGCCATGGTAACCATAATTTTACCAAAACCTTGTGGATTGAATAACTTCCACATCATTCAAGCAATTAAGGTCAAATTTACATGATGATCGGGAGGTGTACAGTGTAGTTATGCAAGACACCAATGTGTTAATATAAGAAAAATGTGTTGCCATGGTAACCACTCATTTTTTTATCAAATTGAACCATTTAATCTATGAAGGTGAAATTTGGTGTGTATGATGCTCTTTAAGTGTAGTTTTGCAAAATGTCCTTTGTATTTGTATTGGGCAATGCGTTGCCATGGTAACCGCATTTTTTTTTAATCCTGTGGAGTGAACTTCTTCCACAGTTTTCAAGCAATTGAAACCAAATTTGGTAGGCATTATGGCCCTGAGGTATAGATGTGGAACACATAATTTTTGTGTTTGTCACACAAACCATTGCCATGGTAACCACAATTTTACCAAAACCTTGCAGATCGAAAAACTTTTCCATCAGTCAAGCAATTAAAGTCAAATTTAGTATGTATGATCTAGAAGTGTAGTTTTGCAAGACACCAACGTGTTAGTTTAAGGAAAATGTGTTGCCATGGTAACCACTCATTTTTGTATCAAAATAAACCATTCAAGCTATGAAGGTCAAATTTGGTGTGTATGATGGTCTTTAAGTGTAGTTATGCAAAATGTCCCTTGTGTTTGTATCAGACAATGCATTGCCATGGTAACCACACTTTTTACCCAAACCTTGTGGAACTCAGTGTCAACTCTGTAATTGTACAGTAAACTAAAATTATTCTCTTTCCAATTCGACAAGTGCACAAACTTGGTATTAACGTCATTGCCCTCATGACATCACATGCTATAAAGCGACACTAGGGGCGGTGATAATTCTAGTTTTTTTTTGTGTGTGTGTCATTGATGAGGGACACATATTCAGAAGGGGAAAACTGCACCCTAAGATTTAAAAAGTATCATTTCTCTCTAATCAGTCTTTCAAAGTGTGTTTAAGGGGTTTCAAGTGCATACATGTTCAGTACAGCTATGCTTGCTCTCATGCCCAAAGCAAATATTTGGCTCTTTGCTGTCCATTTGCTGAAATGACTGAGGTTTCTACCTGACAAGGTTACACATAAGCCGCGTTCACACACACCCAAAATTAACAGTTTTTGAGAATCAGTTTTGCAATGCCATATGAAAACTGTTAATTCTTTTATGTGGACACACACATACACAAAAACAACAAGAACTACAACAACAAAATCATCAACTCTTCAACTCTATAGAATTGTGCTCCAGTCATTGTTCAGGTATTTGATAATCAGAGAATCAAAGCACTTCATTTGCAGCCTAGTAATTTTTTTTTTCCGTCTATGAATGGTAGCAGATAAAACTGTTTTTTTTGCATCATGACGCAAAAGCTGAGAAATCCTGTGTGTGAATGCGGCTGTAGAGAAACTGAAAGCAATCGAACATCAGTGATTAACAATGCAATAGTTTCTAGCTTCATTGTACAGTTGTGTATTATACAGTCTTGGCAAAGCCACAAAAGGGTAGGTATACAATGTATTTTCATCCTCGCCAATATGAGACAACAAGATATGGATCAACAGTGCTGTGTAGTTGTAGCTGAATAGGCCTGTTATCAGTGTAACATCATTCTCTCTCTCTAAGAATTTCAAAACCGTCAGGGTTGTCTGGTTACAGTGATAAATGAGAAAGAGTTGTGCTTGAGCTGTTATTTTGATGAAAACCTACTCAGATATTACAGAGAGTTACAGTAAGTTGAGCCAAATCAAGCAGTAAAAAAAAAAAAAAAAAAAGAATACAGAACTTGTTAAATCTCATCAAACATTGGTCATTCCCTTTTCATGCTGTACCGGTAGAAACATTTCAAACTATCCTTAGTCATGAGCAGACTTGAATACTAGATTATAGACAGAAGCAAAGATCAGGGGGTGTTTCATCAATTTAGTCAGCGCTGATAAGTTGTCAGTCTCTGACAATTTCAGTAAAATCCTTGGTTTTGATTGGCTGAGATGTTCTGGTCACTGACTGTTACCATGGTGATTGTCAGAGACTAAAAACTTGTCAGCGCTGACAACTTTCATGAAACGGTACACAGATAGTAGCTACATGTATACAGTGTACATTGTGTATGTCACTGTCTACCAACCAATAAAGTATGCATTAATCTCACCATGGACCTACAATGATCTCACCTAATCGTACAGCTTATTTT